>VZRS01002159.1:184-13283 GCA_013398055.1 Ifrita kowaldi
TGGGCAGAGCAGAGGTGCTGCTCCACGGCCCCCCGCCGGCCCCCCGCCGCCACGAGCTGAGCCCTGTGCCAGGGACACCCTCCCCGCCTCTCTCCTGCGGGAAGATCCCCATTCCCAGCACCCGCCGGGGTCCCCCCAGGCCTGCCCTCGCCCCCCACCACCTGACCACGTCTGCTCCATCCTCCCTCGCCCGCAAACCCCCGGGCTCCATCCTCTCCCACCGGCCCAGCGTAGCCCGGTCGCTCCCCATCCCCACGGCCCCCCGACCCCTGCGGTGGGGCCGGGGTGCCCCGGGGTACTCACTGGCCACGGAGGGAGCAGGGCCCGGCTCCCCGCGGTGATGTGGGGGTCCGGAGTGGCGGTGTGGGGGGCTCCGCGCGGTGACGGGGCGTCCCCGGTGGCCGCCCACACCCCGGAGGCCGTTAAGTCGGGAGCTGGGCTCCGGCAGCGGCGGCCAAGGCTCCTGCGAGCCTGGCGATGGGAGCAGGTCTTTCCCCACCTCCTTCCTCCCCTCCTCCTCCTCGTCCTCCCTTGTCTCTCTCTTTCTCTGTCTCTTTTTTTTTTTTTTCTCTTTTTTTCCTTAGGGCCAGATACTGACGTGTCGGTGTCTCTTAGCAACTGCCTCCACATCTCTGAGCAACAGGAGAGCGGGATGCGGAGCCGCCGAGCCAGGGAGACAGCGGCGGGCGGAGGTGCCCCCGCCCCAGGGACCTCCTGCCCGGACCGGGGGACCCGCAGCCGCACGGCCCAGGCACCCGGCAGGGCTGCAGCAGGAAGAGGGGCCGCATCCCGCTCCCCTGCCCCGGTCCCCAGCCCTCCCACACTCTCCCAGCCCCGGGAAGCGTCCTCGTGGGATGGGGTGAATCAGGGGTTCCCAGGCGCTGAAAACAGAAACAGATGACGTGGCGGCAGAGGGGAGAAACAAGGCAGCCGGGATCCGAGGGGAGCTCTGGGATCCAAAGGCAGCGCTGGGATCCAAGGGACAGTGCCACCCTCCCGAGCTCCTGCTGTGCTCACAGCCCTGGAAAATGCCTCAGGTTGACACACGGACTGTTTTGCTCCACACACAAGCTGAAACATTCCCTTTCCCTTCCTCCCTTTGGAGGGACACAGTGGGGTCAGGCACCCGCCTCCTCCCACCTGAGAACGGCCCTGTGGGACCACAGGGATGCCCACGGTTTGCTCTGGGAATGCTGCAACACCATGGCTCCAGCATTTTGAGGAAGGAGGCACTTCCACAGCCAGCCCGCCCACGTCTAGGGGATCCCTACTTAATTCTCTCCCGCTGATTTCATGGAGCTGCTCCTTTTTCCAGCTGGCAGCGGCAGCCCGATGCCGGTGCTGGGGGGCCTTTTGCTCCCCGCATCCCATGGGACGGATGCTCCCCGGTGCGGTGCTGGCAGACAGACGGCACGGCCGCCTCTCCTGAGCTGGCATTAACCAGCACTGCTCCAGGCTCCCGGGGAGCTCCTGGGAGCTCCTGGAGCGCCAGGCCCCGGCTCCCAGCGGGCTCCAGGAGCTGCGGGAGCCAAGCAGAGCCAGCGGCAGCACAGACACCTCATTAGCGCTCGGCCCGGAGCCTGCCAGCACAGCCCTGCCAGCAGCTGTTGGCGCCGAGGTTTTTCCGCTCCCCCGCTGTTCCGGGCTCCAGTGGCACCAAGTAAACCGGGGAATTGTCCTGACTGGGGCTGGGCTGCAGCAGAGCTCCCGTTCTCCTCGCCCAAGCCGCTGTGGAGGTGGCCACGGGCACAGCGTGCTGCGGGGCAGCGGCCCTGAGGCAGCCACTGGGAGATGGATGCTGCCCTCGGGGCTGGGAAGGAGCCTGGGTCTCCTCCCTGTCTCACACCTGAACCCCCGGCGTGACCCCCACTCCCTCCAAAAGGCAGTCCTGGGACACAAGTCGCCTTAGGTGAGCGCTGGCTCCGGGAGCGAGCCCTCCAAGCACTTCCAGCCCCTTTTTGTGGAAAGAGCGTCAGGACAGCAGCTCCGGGGATTCTGGCTCCGTCCCTCCACCTTAGAGCCAGAGCCTTTTCTCTTTCAATCCATCACTGCTCCCGTCACGCCACGTGCATTCAGGCTCGGGAAAAGGAGGAAGGAAGGAGGAGGATGGGTGCAGCGCTGCTGCTGAGGAGGGTGAGGGGTTCAAAGCCCCTGGGGAGCCATCCCATCCCTCACCCTTCCCAAGCCCCCCGCTCCCAAATGAACCCAGCTGCGGCTCAAGACAGGCTGTACACTGATCCTGCCAAAACAGGATCCAGAGCTGAGCCTGGGCTTCCTTTTTCCATTAGAAAAGAAAGGTGAGGAGGCATTAGCCACTGCTTAAAGTGTCCAGGGAGATGTTTCCAACAGCAGGAAGAAGATTCTGGCTCAGGCTAAGATGAGTGTACAGGACGTGTTGAAGGAAAAGGAATTGCAGATAATTAAGATGGTAAAGACAGAGAAACACACAAATAGAGTAAATACATAGAAAAAGCATTACAAAAACATTATCCCCTCGGGATGATTAAAAAACCTGACCTTCCCTACAGCAAGGTCCAAGCTTCCTTGTGTGAGGGAATAGGAAATGAGACAGAATAGGAAATGTCTCTGGTCACAGACTAGTAACTGTGATTTCTGCAAGGCAGAAGGCACCAGGGTGCGGGAAAGGAGACGCACCCACCGCGTGCTGGACTTCATTAATCAACTTTATTTCTGTACAAAAGAAGAAGAAACAAGTTAAAACCGTCAACGCAGCGGAACGCATAGCCCCTACTGGGAACCCCTTCCCGTGCCTTGTCTCAGCTCTGGAAGGTGCAGGAGGGGCCGCAGGAGGGCCCGGGCGGGGAGTGCCACACGGCCGAGCTGGTGCGCTTGAAGTAGCGGGGCTTGCTCTTGTAGAAGATGTGCTCCAGCCTGGGGCTGGGGATGGCCCCGAACAGCGCGTCCACGTCCACCGGGTGGTAGTACTGGTGCACGATGGCCTCCTGCAGCCGCGCCCCTGCGGGAGCAACGGGAACAGCACACGGATGGGATGCAGGCCCCGCCTGAGCCCTTTCCCCTTCCCCTCTGAGAACCCGCGAGCAGCGCGGGAGGGGTGGGACATCTCCCAGAGGCAGCACGCCTCGCTGCTCCTCGGGATTTGGGGCTGTCGCCCCCCCCCTTTCCTCTGAGAGGACTCTGGTGAAACACAGAGCTGGGAGCTGCCAGCGCTTCCAGAGGTGCACCCACTCCCGGGCTGCGCTTTGGGATGGCTCCAAGCGAGGCTGGGAAGCTCCAGGGCAGGAGGGAAAGGAAGCCAGCCCAGAGCTGGCACCTACCATCGGCCCAGGCAGGGATGGGCTTCCGAGGGTTGCTCTCGTCATCGGTGGAGTCGTCGCTGTTCAGATCCAGCCCGTAGCTGTTCTCATCGGCCGGGGGCGACCCCGGGCCCTGAGCACCCTTCAGGGACCCGAGGCAGGATGTGGAGAGGGACTTCTGAAACCACACAGAGAGCAGCGATGTGCAAGGGAAGCAGCACTCCCATGGCTGGGCTGGCCCCCAGAGCCCCAAAGTGCTCAAATCCTGAACCACCACAAAACCGTCACTGGGCTGGGCTCCGAGCCTTGACACCCGCTCTTAACACTCCCACCCCGCCTGCTTCCTGTGGGAGAAGCTGGGAAAGGCAGGCTGTGCGTGTCCCAGCACTCAGCTCTACACCCGAACCCTTCCACACAGTCTGCAGCAGGTCGGTTTTCCCTCGCTGGAGCTCGGCCCCAGAGCAGATTCCCGGCAGAGGCAGCGCTCGTTCCCAGCGGCGAGCAGCCTTTCCTGCCGCTCTGCCGGGGGAAGGCTCCGCAGCTGCGGCGGGCACAGGGGCCGCGACGTCGCCTCAGGACCTGCTGCCCTCCTGTGGCCGCTTCCAGCATCTTTTCCGCCACCGACCGCCGCTTTTCCCATGGGATTCCCCGTGTCGAGCGCTGCGGTGGCTCCGAGCCGCGGGGGCCAAGTAGCCACAGCAGGCGGGGGCCACCCGCGGGCTGTGCCGGGGCCAGGGCTCACCTTGACGGCTCTGCTCGGCCGTGTCCCAGGGGCTGCGGGTCGCTGGAGGGGTTTGTTCTGCTCTCCCGGCTGCTGCTGGCCGTCTGCCTCCTGTAAGACACGGGAACGCTCACAGGGAACAGAGCTGCGCTCTCTCGGCAGCTCTGGCAATACCCA
Source organism: Ifrita kowaldi (assembly GCA_013398055.1). Classification (NCBI taxonomy): domain Eukaryota; kingdom Metazoa; phylum Chordata; class Aves; order Passeriformes; family Cinclosomatidae; genus Ifrita; species Ifrita kowaldi. The sequence continues at coordinate 4,358 of VZRS01002159.1, forward strand.
GCCCTCAGTGCCCCTGCGGCTTCTTCTGCAGAAACACAACGCCAAATCCAAGACTCCCAGATAAAGCCACTCCTGTCTCTGCTCCGGCCCAGACCGGCTCTCTGGAGCCCACACTCACCCTCTCTGCTTGGAGCCAGATGTTAAGAGCCGGGAAAAAGGATTCTGGTGGCTCGTATCTTTTCTCTGGCCCAGGCCCAAGGGGCAGTGCTTTGGGACTCTCTTTCCCCTAATAAAGAGAACAACAAAATCACTTCTCAAGTTCCTTTCTGACCCAAACCACTTCTCCCAGAGTTTCCCCTCCTGTGCTGCTCAGCACTTGGAGTTACTTCCATTTTCTCCTGCCTGGAAAAGCTTTGCCAGGCTCATTCTGCCCCAGCTGCTGGCAACACAGGGAGGATTCAGACGTGAAATTAAATTTATACAGCACAAAAAAGAGTCCAGGTGCCAGGAACCGAGGGGAAGCAGAGCAGCAGGAGCCCACAGAGGAGGAAGAATTGATCCTGAAGAGGAAGAACCATTTGGGGCATTGATTTTTCACTAATGAAGCAATGAATTTAAGAGTAGGGAGTTAAAGCAAATGCTACTGCGATATTCCGAGACAACAACCCTGACTTTAAGCACCAACATTCTTTGTGTGAGCGCAGATGAAGCGACACAGAGCCGTGGGGCACCTGAGGTTTGGTATGGGGGTCACATCCTTTGGGGCTGGTGAGGAAATGTGGCAGGAAGACACTAATAACTCTCTAATTCCCATAGTCATTTCAAGCTCAGTGAGTGCTCTTTGGGGTGTTCTTCCAAGCCCCAGGACACTCCAACCCCCACCTTGGTGGCCTTGCTGGCCAACGCTGCTGGCTCCAGCTGTGCTTGGAGGGGCTTCTCCTTCCCTCGCTGCTTGGGATCCCTGGGGAAAAAGAGAGCATTTAGAGAGGGAAGCACGTCCGTCTGTCCCTCACCCTCTTACAGCCTCCTGCTCCCGCCCCTCCCAACCTCCAGGCAGCCCCAGAGCCCACTTCCAACACCACATGTACACCCACTGCTTCCCCATGCCCGTGGCCAACTCCCTGCTCCAGGACAGGCTCCAGCTCACACCTCTCCTTCGCTTGTCCCAGCTGCTGCTGCTGCTCCAGGAGGTTCTTCAGTTCCAAGACCTTCTTCCCTCTTTCCCTCACTTCATCCTCTCTTCTCTTCTGCAGTGGTTCTTGCTGCTCGTTTTCCTCCTGAAGAAGCAAGAGGAAAACCCCGTCAGCCTCCAGCAGCCGGGACTTGTCTCCCTTCTGCCCCAACCCCACCCCAGCTGCCTGGACAGAGATCCGGCAGCCCAGACCCCAAAACCCCTGCAAAAGCAGGCGGTGAGCTATCGCTGTGCCACCAGCCACACCACCACAGGAGGTCCCTGCCACCCCTGTCCTTTTCCATGTGCAGGAGGGCCCTGAGTTGCTCTTACCCCTCTCAGTGCTTTCTGCTTCCGTGCCTCCGCCTCCCCGTGTTTCTTGGACGTTTTCCTCTTGCTCCGCTCCTCTGCCGCCTTCTCTTCCCTCACCTGTGGGATGTGCACCTGGGAAAGCTCCACCGCTCCAAGGACACACCTCACAGCCTTGGAGGCAGGCCTGGAGCTTGGGATATCCCAGCTCCCAAGGAGGACCCAGCACCCAGCAGTGGGAGCGCTTTTGTCCGCTCAGGGTTTGGGAAAGGGCTGAAAGGAATAGGACTCCTTGTTTTCCAAGGCTGACCCCTTTCCAAAGGTCTCTTCAGTCCAGCCCAGAATGAGCACCCGGAGGCTGCTCGGGCTCAGCTCCCTCAGCCCTTCACAGCCGTAACACAGCAGCAGCACTGGCACGTGGCCCCCAGCCCAGCCTGGGCCCCCCAAAAAAGGGGCCAGGTCAGGCTCTAAAACCCAAACCTGACCCAAATGCTCCCCCCCAACTGAGTCACGCTCCAGTCCGAGCACGTGGGCCAGAGGTGAGGCTGTCACCTGCAGGGCTGTGCCCGGGGCAGGCAGGGGCTGCCACATTCCCTGAACACAGAGCAGCACGAGCAGGGCCTGTCCCAACAGGACCGTGAGGAGGGATGGAGAACAAAAGCCTCCCCTTGTCAGAAGGGATTCTGGCACGCACGGACCTTGCCAGTGCCCTGCTCACGCCTCCTGGTCTCACGGCTCTGGGAGAGGCCCAAAGCCCGCTCAGCCTCCTCACCTTCTCGTCGCTCTGCAGGATCTTCTGCTCCATCCGCTTTTTCTTCTTCTCCTCCATCTGTTCCGCGCGCTCCCGAGCCTGCAGGGCCTTCCTCAGGCGCTCTTCCCTCTTCCTGGGCAAGAGGGGCCCGTTAGGTCTGCCTGCTCCCAGAGGGCTCGTTCCAAGTGGGATGCACGAGGCACAAGTCTGTGCTGAGCAAGGAAAGAGCAGGGGGAAAGGCGCCCAACTCACTGCTTCATTTCTGCCTGACGCCGTCTCTTCTCCTCCTCCACCTTCTTCTTCCTCTGTTCCTCAGCCTCCTGCTTCTTGCGGAGGTTCTCCAGTCTCTGCCTCTCCTTCTCCTGAAGGGAGAAGGGTTCAGGCTGTACCCAGGTGCTGGGGGCTGTGTGTCCCCTCAGGCAGCCTGGTACGCGCAGTCACTCTTGGAGTCATTCGCCTGGACACCGGGATGGGGAGTGAGCAGAAGGGGAGACAACACGCATTTGGCAATGGGAGGATCCAATGCAAGCAGAGGTACAGGAGGGAAAAACCTCAATCCTCCAGCTGCAGAGAATGTGTTTAGAAAAGACCAGCACACCCCTGCTGTGGGTGACCACCTGTCCCGGGAGCTGGGAGAAGGGTGGAGAGGGAGCACAGGGCAGCCTGGCTCAGAGGCCAGGAGCTCCCAGCAGTGCCCAGTGCTCCCAGCAGAACACACCTGCACAGAGATCCTGTCACCTCACCACTGACGTGGCCAGAGGGCTGATGGACGTCGGCGTGAGGGGAGAGCGCGGTCAGTGTGTCCAGCCCCACGGATAAGGTGTCATACTTACAACAAAGTCTCCCTGCAGAGAAAGGGCACAAAAAACACGATTAAAGGTTCGGAAGTAACCCCAGAACTCTCCCTTCCCAGCACACGCAGCCCGTTCTCCTCCCCCCCCTCAGACACAACGCACCTTCAGGTTGGGCCGGGTGAGAGTGCTGCGCTTGATGAAGTCCTTGATGCCACCCCCTTGTCCCTGCAGGAAGTTCTTCAGTGGCCTGACAGCCTGAGCAGAGAGAGGGAGGGAGCTCAGGGCCTGCCTGGGACAGGGGGCTCAGGGCTGTGGCACCACTCACCTTGCCGGCCGGAGAGGGGGACGACGGAGCCTGGTTTGCCGAAGCCTGGTGCTTCTCATCCAAGGGGGAAAGGGCCCAGCCCCCCGGCTGCTGCCCGTGCCACAGGACACCCAGGGCTTGCTTGCAGCCTCTCATCCTGGTGGCATTAGCAGGAGGGACATGAAGCGGCTGTCACACTCCCCAGAAGGATTTACTGGCTGTGTTACACCCCCCCCCCAAAAAAAACCCCAAACCTCCCCAGCAACACGCAGTGAGGAGACACATCAGGTATTCCGGGAGTCAGGTCAGGTATTCCAGACACTCACACAGACAGAAATAACCAGGTCAGGCACTCGCTCCCTGACCACCCCCTCAGGAGCCCTTGGAGTCACCTCCCAGCTCTGAGCTAACTGTGCTGGGGCACCTCTGCTGGTCTGTGCAGGACCTCGGGTGCTCCTCCCCATGCCAGACCCAGCCCCAGACCCAAACAAGGCTCCAAAAGTCACGAGGGACTTCCAGGAGACAGGATCCTGCCAAAGGATATTTCAGAGCTACTGGAAGCTGGGAGGGGAAGGCAGGGAAACAACCCCCCACACCCCTTTTTGAACACAAATGACTTGAAATGCTAAACCTGAGTCCCTCCCGACCCCGGCTCATCCCTGCTCCTTGCAGGGTCTCCTACCACATGCGGGAGGGATTCTCCTGGGACTTGGCACAGTGGGGCTGTTCCTGGCTCTTCTGGGGCTCACTGTTGGGATTTCCATGGCTTCCTGTGGAGAAACCTGCAGTCAGTGCCACATGTGAGGCATCCAGCTCCCTCCAGGGACTCTTCCCTCCACTCCAGCTCCAGCTGCTTGTCAGATCCTGCAGCTCCCACAGGGAACAAAAACCCCACCCAACTCCTCCTTCTTGCTCAGAGGCACAGAAAATAATCAGCACCTCTAAATCTTCACATCATCCCAGAGGGAAAGGACGGGACATTCTGTGGAAGACTCCACCTCCAGGAGCTCCTTCCCAAATGTCCCCACTCACTCATTGAAGCTGGACAGGGCAGCGTTTGCCCCACGGCTTGGACACATTCACATGTCCTTGCCTGCCTAACTGATGTTGCCTCTTCAGGAGGCCCAAACTTTACCTGGAACGCTTCCCCTCAAGCGGTCAGAGGTGCTTCTGTCGCAACACAAATCCCGCATTTCCCAGGAATGGCCCCCCCGACCCCCAGGTCTGTGTGTGCTGAGGGCTGCATGCAGGGAAAGCACGAGCACCTGGAAGTTACCTGCAGCATTCCCTGCCTGCTGCTCCAGAGGGGACAGGTGCCGTGCGGGAGGGCTGGCGGCTCGGGGGCCTGAGCTTGGAACGAGGACATCTCCGGGAGTCTGCAGGGAAAGGGGACAAGCATTCCCTTAGCACAGCTGCTCCCAAGAACAAGGCTACCAGGGCCCTGCTGCCCTGGAAAAGCCAGCTGCTTGCTCCCATGTGCTGGCTCGTTTTGGGACACCGGCCACGTCCCTGCACCCAGTGACAACCTCGGCAAAGGCGCTGCCTCAGCAAGAAGGCTGAGTCCATGCAGCCCGAGCGCTGCTCCTTGGAACTCACCTTTTCCCTCGGGGAATTGGGCGCCTGCTCAGGCCTGTAAAGGGGGGGGAAAAAAAGGAGCTATTTTAATAATTCGAATTCTCTCTGAGGGCGAGTTACGGGTGATGGGCTGCAAATTCCTCTGAGGGGTTGAACACCCCATAACCAGCTTCGGCCCCAGCAGCAGGTGAGGGGGGAACTCTGGCAGCCCTGTGCTGTCCCTTCCTTTCCTGTCCCCTCTCCAGCCAGACCAGACCTGACTGACCACCGGCATCCCGGGGCTAGTGGCAGCCGGGAACTCCAGGAACCCCAGGACACACCACCGCCCACCCCAGTGAAGGACTTCATCTCGCTGTGCCTGAACAACACAACGTGAAATCTCACCCGGCCCCAGGTGACAGCAACACCTGAGCAGCCCCCGACAAGATCTGTGCCAGAAAAGCCACCTGGAGAGTGTCCTCACGGGGAATTCTGGGATCTCTTCCCACCTGCCTTTCGTGGCAGCCTCACCTCGTGCCGCTGGTCGCGTCTTCTTCCACAAAAGCCTCCAAGGAGCTCTGACCTGGAGAGGAAAGCCTAAGTGGGGCTGGGGATTTCACTCCCAAGCTCCCAGCAGCCACAGGGCGCACATGGAGGAGCTCAGGCTTCCTCCCAGGAACACGGATTGCTCAGCTTTCCCCACCAGCACCACACCTCCCTCGAGTGCCACTGAAGCTGGAGTGGGCTGGGAAGGCAGAGCACCGAGGCAGCAGCTCTGCTGCCTGCAGCCTGCTCCAGCTGCCTGTGTCACAGCCAGCACTCCCGGGCCATTGGCTGCAGCTCCTGCCTGCCTGCACGCTCCCGGGTGCGGGGATCCGGGGGGTTTGGGCCGATTCCAGGCTCCTTCCACCCCCCCATCACACCCCTTCGCTCCGAGCGTTATAACAAATGCCTGGATACGGCGTGACTCAAGGCTGACAAAGCTGAATTCCAGAGGCCTCCATGCTCCACCGCAGCCCGCTCGCCTGCGGAGGCAATGGCTTTGGAAAGCCCAAACAGCCAAACCCCGTCAGGAGCAGCAGGAACGGAGGATACGAGGGATTCGGAGCTACCAGGAACAGCCTGGGCTCCCGACCCCTGTTCCTCCAGTGACACAGCTCGTTTGCGTCTCTGCTATCCTCCCCCAAAAAGCACTGGAGCTCCTCTGCCCACTTCAGCCTCCTTTCAGCCCTATTGATTTTTTGGAGGGCTGGCAGATGCCATAAATTAAAGCCCTTCCCCAGGGAGTGCAGCAGCCTCTCCCGATCCAAAGGCACACGTGTGGCTGGAACCAGCCCGGCCACGCTCTCCCTTCCACAGCCGTGCTTTCTGCCCACTCCCAGCCCACGTACCCCAACTCCACCCACCGCAGCAAAGCCCCGGCCTGAGGCTGCACCCCAGGAGCCCACAAGGACCGGGAGACTCGGGGGAGCCGGAGGCAGGGATGAGGCGCTCCGTTCCCGCATGGAAGCGGTGCAGGGACTCACAGCTCACTCTGCTGGAGGCCGAGGAGCACTCCCGCGCCGCTGCCTTCCTGGCCATGGCCCTGCCGATGGATCTTCGGATCATGTTCTCCCTCCTGCTGGCCAGGGAGCATTTCACCGCCAGGGAAGCCCTGCGGCTCTTGCGGGGGGCACCCAGCCCGCTCCGGCGGCGCGTCCTGGATCTCTCTGTCGCGCTTCGACCGAGGGAATCCTGGAAGAGCAGTGTCTCGAGGCCTTGGGGAGATCCATCTCCCGGCAAAGCAGCGGGATCGCCATTCCGAGCGGCCTTGGGAGTGGAGGTGCTGGCTCTCCTGGGCTCTCCGTCCCCATCCCCTCCTGGCTGCTCGGCCGGGATCCCAGGGGCCTCCTGCAGCTCGGCCGCTGCATCCCCCTCGGGCAGCTGCTCCCCCAAAACCGCTGGAGGGGCTGCGTCACCCCCAGCAGCGCCCTGGGGATGCTCCTGGCGATCCAGACCTGCCGTGGGGACGCGTGCTTCCGCAGGCTGCGGAGCCGGGAGCTGGGGCGTGAGGCCAGCCGGAGATGCCGGGGCGCAGCCGGGCGCGGATCCATCCTGCCCCTCACGGCCCGGGCTGCGGGACTGCTCCCGGCGCAGGCACCGCTGGGAGCTCAGGCTGGAAGGCAGCAGCTTGACACCGCTCCTCCTTCGGGATAACCTTAAAGGAGAAGAATTTTGGAGGAAGTGGTGAGGGAGCTGTCTGCTCCCAGATGAGTTTTAGAGGGAGAAGCAGGCGGTGTTAAAGGGAAGTTGCTGCTGGCATCTCCACTCCACCGTTCTCCCTCACAGCCCATCCCGTCCCTGGGGACAGGCACACAGCCCAGGCTGGGTATCCAAAGTCAGGCGTGGAGAAATGGGAGTAGGAAAGGTGTGGGAAAGGTGTGGGAAAGGTGTGTTCAGCCCTACGCCAAGAGCCGGGCTCAACCCCCGCCCTGGGAGCAGCGCGGGGCAGAGGACAGCGCCCGCAGAGGCGTCACCTTCCTGCGGACAGGCCTGGCTGCACCGGCACAGCTTCCCAAACCGAGTTTGGGCGGGGGAAAACACCAGCAGGAGTTCGCCGGGCTGCTCCCCTGCAGAAGGCGTGACCTGAGCACCCAGAGCTCTCCCCGCTGCCATCCGCAGCGCTGCTGCTCCCGCCCTCCCTCGCACACACACACACACACCCCTCCCACGCTCCCGCTATTCCTGCTGCTCTCCCCAGCCTCCGTGTCTGCTTCCTGACAGTCTCCCAGCTCTGGCTCTCCCTCCTGTGGGCTTTCCGCCACGGTTAGCACGATTTTTGTGCCCTAGCGCACCAACGGATCAGGTTTGGGCAGCTTTAAAGGTGCAGCAGGTTGTAAGCAAATCACTCGGAATTTCCACTTCAGCCCCTCGAGAAACCCCTGCCTGCCAACTCGGACACGGTGCTGGGAACACATCCCATTCCCAAGTTTTCCAGGCACCGACACAGAGACAGGGGGTGAACACCAGGAGCAGCAACCTCAGGCCGAAAGCCAAACCCAATGAGACAAAACCCAAACCTAAACAGGCAAGAAAACAGAGTGTTTATTATTCTTTAACTATAACCAGGAAAAAAAAAATAATAAAGTGAAGGAAAGCAGCCAACTTTATCCCAAACTCTCACCAGAATCCAAGCAGTGATCAATCCCAACGTGGCCCTTTGATAACTCAGGCAATGCAGGCACTGCTTTGTTCCATCCAAACTCCGTGAGGCAGAGCTGACCCACCTACCTCCTCCTGCTCAGCTCCTTGTTTTCATCCCTCATCCAGGAGGATTGCCTTTTCCTGGGCTTCCTCCTCTGCGACGGCGTTTTGGGCAAGAGCATGGGCTCATCCCTGAAGCTGCTGCGAGGCAGAAGAGGCAGAGCACAGCTTGGCTCCCCCCACTGCCCACACCAACCCTCCCGAAACAAGGGAGGGATGGGCCCCAAACCCATCCACACCCAGCCGGGAGCTCGGGTGGGCACAGAAGGGTTCCCCTCAGGGCAGGCCCCACCTCTTGAGCATCCTCATGCCCTGCTCCTCCACCTCCCGCAGCCAGGCCAGGTGCTTGTGCTGGGCATCGCAGAGGAAGCGCGACAGCCTCTGCCGGCACACCTCCAGCAGCTGCTGGGGACCCTCCGCCATCGCCTCGCCTGGAACACAGAGCGGGAGGACAAGGCTGGTGGGCAGCCAGGACACCCCTCCGTGTGGGAAAGAGGGACGCAGACACCGGGCACGGGCGGAATGTGAAGACAGGCTGGGGTATAGCTCCTGGGGGACCCACCTCTACGTCCCAAGGGACCCTCCAGAGCACTCGCTTGCCGCCTAAGCAGAGCCGCTGCTGTCGCTGCCACGGCCTCGCCCGCTCACCACACCCTCACAGCACTGCCCTGCCGCGCCCGTCCCACCCCGAGGTTATCCCCGGCCTCCGCCAATCACAGCGCGCATCTCCCAATCTCTGGTCTTTTATTGGCTACGATGCCCGTCAGTCATCACAGCTATTAAAGAGAGGCCTATGGGCCCGCCTCCTCAAGCCCCGCCTTCTGAGCCGAGTCCTCCAGGAGCATAGAGACGGGCAAGCA
>VZRS01002164.1:0-18845 GCA_013398055.1 Ifrita kowaldi
CCCCAGCTCCTCTCTGCCTCCCACCCACTCCTCTGGTACCTCTCACCTTCAGCCACCACCACATCACCCTCCAAACATCCCCAGGACAGACACACAGTCCCATCCCAGCAGCTCAGTGAGGATTTTCTGGCCAGTTCCAAGCACCAGCCCCTCCCCAGCCCAAGATTTGCAAAGGGTTCTCCACACGGAATGGTCAAACTCTGGCAAAACCATCCCATGGGAAGAGCAGACAAGCCCTTCACCCCCCAGCAGCCGGGCCCTGCAGAGGGCTTTATTCCCATCCCTACAGCACTGGCCAACTTCCAGCCCAGCCTTCCAAGGAGCCATTGCAAAAGCAGGTAATTAAAATTAAAACAGACAATTAGAAGAGCGATTGGAAGAGCCCCCACTCTTCGCTGCTGGGCTCCCAACCTCCAGCTCCGCAAAGGCAGAGCCCTCCTGCTCCTGCATTTCTGCAGATGCCAATAAAGAGAGAGATGGGAGAGAAAATTAAACATTGCGGGACCTTCTGGATGTAATTGATGGTCTCAATTTGCATAGTAAATGACAGGGCTGATGCCTCCTGCCACTAACAGATCGCAGCTTAAGCAAAGGTCGCCGTAATTACCACCCAGGGCTGGGAGAGATTCCCAGAGCACGGCCCCGGAGAGGAGCAGGACAGGACAGGGTGGGGACAGGCTCCAGGAGGCTTTGCTCCCTACGTGGGGCTGCAGAAAACTGGGAAAATTTGGCCCTTTGCAGCCAAAAAGCAAGAGAAGGGCGATGTGCTGGGTGCTGAGCAGGCAGGGAGGGCTGCAGGGATGGGGGCACAGCATCCCCACCCTGTACCCACTGGTCAGGGCCTTCCAGGGGTTTTTTGGGGTTTGTTTTGCTGTGGTAAGAAATTGGGCCAATTTGCTGTTTGTTTCCCATATGGGGAGCCAGATGGATGGAGAGGAGGGAGTTGGATAAACAGACAGATCAGCCAGGCGAGGCGGGCAGCAGCAGGCAGCGCCGGCAGGACAGCAATGCCCCAGCCTGGGGACACTCACCCTGCTCACCACCGAGCCCCCGGCCAGCCCGGGGTGTCACAGCACACTGCCAGGGGCCACCGTGCAGCTTAATTACAGTTTCCATGGCAATCAATGGAGAAAATCCAACCAAAGCAGCAGTTTGCAAACACCGAGAGCCTTCCAAAAGCCCTGGCACGGCCAGGCGGGAGCGGGCACACGCGAGTGGCAGCTGGGGGCTGGCACGGGCACACACCTGAGTGCCACCGGGCACTCGTGCTAGGGAACATCTTCCTGCAGAGGAAGATAGGCCCATAAATAAACAAGAAAAGAGGATAAATCGATGGCAATTCAGAAATGACCATGATGTGATTCGGCTGCTCCGTTAAATCAAACTAACGAGGAACGTGGCTCCTCCAGGTGACAGCCTGCAGGGCCGGGGAGCCCCTCGTTCCCACAGCAGATGCTGACAACGTTTTTATCTTCTTAATTAATGAAAACTTAATCACGAACCGCAAGAAGTCCAGGGGGTCAAGGGGCAGTGGCAGAGCTGTGTGGGCTGGGGAGCTCTGTCTCTCAGCACCTGCATTATTCACACCCCCGGCACCGCAGGCGAAGGGGATTTGCCAAGCGATGCTCCCACTGTCTTTGCACAAAAATCCATTTAGTCAAAACACTCCTCTAAAGCCAGAAATCAAAGTGAGGAGGTGGCGGTGAGGGCGAGGAGGCGACGGCTCTCTCTGTTCCGGAAGGATGGCCCAGCTCTGCTCCCTGCCTTGGGACGAGGCGTGGCTCTGGGAGAAGGCAGCAGGTGGGACACGGGGACCCCTCTCCTCCCCAGCTTCGGGAAAGGACCAAAGAGGGGCAGGAATTGCAGGGATGGGGAGAAAATCCCACAGGCAGTCCGAGGATGCTCAGAGGAGATCCCGCGCATTTCGTCACCGATGGCACAGGACACAGAGCACCCGCGGCAAGAAACAGCCTGGAAAACCCAACCTGAGCCCACTTCCAACCCTCCCCTTCCAACGCTGCCTGCGCCATCCTCAGGCACGCGGCCCCGTCCCTCCCATCCCGGCGGGATCTCGCCTCCCCCGGCATCGCCAGCGCGCCGGGGGCTCTGCTGATGCCGCTGGGGGTAACGCCTGTTGTCAAACACGGGTCAGGGTTTAATCTCCACCATTAAGGCTCGGCGGGAGCGCAGCAGCTCCGGCCTCCCCTCTTGATTGCCGGTGCTTAATTAGCTCATGGTTCAGGGGGTTCTGCCAGGGCTCCCGCAGAGCCGGTGCCTGCCGAGCTTGGAGCAAGCAGGGACCTGGGTAAGGGGAAAAGCAGGGACCCGGCTCAGCCGTGCGGGGAACAGCGATGTGGGTGTTCCCCCCCACCCCGGGGGGTCCCGGGCACCCCGAGGAGGGATCAGGCTCTGCACAGGCGGCAGCGATGGCATTCCGTGAGCAGCTGCCCACTCCCAGCTCCCGTCCTAACTCCAGCCTTCCCATGAGATTCCCAAGCCCAGAGCCTTAACTGGGAGTGGTGGGCTGCTCCCCTGCCCCGGGACTCGTTATTTGTTATTTTCAAAGCCTCCAGGAAGCGACTGATCACAGGAGAAGCCATTAGGGACAGAGATCTGCGCCCTCTCCCGCGCGCGGTGAGACCGAAACGCTGCGGATAAAACTCCTGCCTCAAGATTTGGGAGGGGCTTTTTGGGGGCGACCTCCCGGTGCAGCCACCGCGAGTAATGAACCTGGCTGGAACCAGGAAGAGACAGCCAGGGATGTCACACGGGGATGAGCAAACGCATCCCAAATAGACATCAGACTCTTAACTAAAAATGTGGAAAACTCAGTGAAGGACGAAATAATGGCGGGGGGGGAAACGGCAGGAAAATTGATCCAGGTACATGACTAAGGAGTCCTGCGCTGGGCTGGGAATATTCCCCTGTTCACAGACCCAGCGCTGCACATTCCAGCCCTCGGCACAACGTGTGGCACACGCCAGCTCTGTCACACAAACGTCCATCCCAGGCCTCATCTCCACGAGCTTGGAGACAGCAGAGACCTCAACAACGCAGAGCCAGGGGCTCCTGGGTGGGTCTGTCCAACCACCAAAACGATGCCACGGGTCAGGGGCATGGGGAGATGCTGGATAGAGGGGCTGGAGGTGGGGACACCAGGGACACCTCGATGCTGGCCCTGCTGTGCACCTTGGCCTGCGGTGGAAATCCAGCTGACAGCCACTGCCAGTGCAGGGTGCTCTGGGGGAGTGGGATGGATTTGGGGAGCAGAATGCACTTAAAACCCTTAAAAATGGCTGAAGAAAACACATCCTTTGCAGACTGGACATCTCTGCAATGCTGAAACCCAACAAGCAGCACTCTAGCGAGTGAGGACTCTCCAGCCACCAGTGCAGCCACCAGCAACCTCCAGGGGCCAACAGCATCATCACCAGAGTGACTGCAAATATGGATAAAGATACAAAGATAAATGAATAAAGATGTAACAGCCGCCCAGGTCAGCCTGTCGTGGTAGCCCAAGGCCAGCCCCAGCTGCAAGAATAACCCATCTCCAGGGCGAGTTTCCTCCCCACATCACTGTCGGAGATCGCTTCGTGCCTCAAGCAGAACCGCTTTCCACTGCGCCGCGAAGCTTCAACGTGAGGCTCTGCTAAAAATTGAAACTGAAGGTCAAGTTGATAATGCATCAGAAAGCAAACAGCTTGAGTGCGAGCTGCTAACGACAGCAATGAGCATTATTGCCTGATGGAAATAAAACCCGACTCTGAAGGCTCGGGCTCGGCATGAGAAATGAAGCAGAGCGCTGTGGGGAGGAGAGCGGGAGCTGCTCACCCTGAACCGGGTGGGTGAGGAACCCCCCGGGCAGAGCCAGCGTGGGGGGCTGGGGACGGCGCTGGGGCTGCGCCTGGCAGCTCCCCCGGCATAAACACCCCCACGGGGAATCTCCACCACTTGACCAACAGCCGGCCAGCCCCCGGCACAGGCCAGATCCTGACGCAGCTGACGGCCCCGTCCGTGCCGCTGACAGGCGGGAGGCCCCTGGATGCAGCGACGAATCGCAGGATCCTTTAGGCTGCTGGAGAAATGCAACTGAGAGCCAGGAATATCCCACAGAGGGCACGGATCCTTCACCCCTTCCTGATGGAGCTGCGCTGGTGGGAAGGTGTTTGGTGCCAGCAGAGCCCTTTGCACGGGGGAAGACAGAGAGGTGAAGAGGGCAGAGCCTGGCTCTTCCTCCGGCGCGGCATTGGCACCACAGATGGCAGGGCTGGGGAGGTTCAAATACATAAAATAAAGGGGGAAAAAAAGAAAAAAGCCTGGTTTTGGTCCAGCCTCACCATTATTCACGGCTGTGGCTCTATTTCCATGGGCAGAGCAGTGTGGCTGATGCCTCACGCTTGCTCCCAAGGGAGATGCTCCGGGGAGCAGCTCAGAGCCCACCCGGGGCCCCACGCTCAGGCTGGCACAGGCAGCTCCCACAAATCTCCGTGTTCCTGCAGCGTGTCAGGGCCGCAGCGTCACCGCTGGCACCACACGGGCTGCCCTCACACCGCAGGCACCGCGGAAATCTGCTTTTTGATAACTAAATTATCACTAATGCACATAATCGCCAGGTTATGTGGATACCCAAATTACAGGACTGCCGCAGCCCCGGATTAACACGCGGCCGCTTTGGCTCCGTGTGCGCTCCTTTACTCTGCAATTACGCTGTCAGATCGTTAACATCTGGTTAGAGGAGCTCGTGGGAGCCACAGGTATCTCAGAGGAGAAGAGCTCGTGCCGCAGCAGCACCACCAGTCACAACCACCACTCCTTACTGGTGCTCAGTGGAGGAGCAGCGTGGGTTTGAATCCAGCCTGTGCATCCCCCTGGCCACCCCACGGATCCCCCGGGGGGCTGCACCCACGGAAGGGGCAGCAGAGCATCCCCCAGCCCCTCCCCAAACCCACCAGGCGCTGTTACACACGCCCAGCACAGCCCCTTTGCACCTGCAGCTCCACAGATCCCCTGCAGCCGCCGCTCCGGAGCATCCCCACGCGCCGCTCCTCACGGAGCCACAGCCCCGTGAAAAATATTCCGCTTTTCAAGTGAAAATCCTGAAGAGCAGCTCCCGAGTTGGATCCCCAGATGGGTTTCTCTGCATACTAAAAGCACAGGCGGCTTCGGTGCCAGGGCGCGCGCGAGAGAGAGACGGAATTAACGCTGCTCCTATTTATAGGGCTTTGATTAGGAGCTCGTCACCTCAAAGTTTTTATTCCCTTTATCCATTTATAAGGCCATAACGCAGTTTGACTGGCTCCAGATAGGCCGGTGTCCCACCGACTCTGCCAGAACCTAATGTGCCATTCAGACACACTTAAGCCTGTAATAAGCGGCAGCCTGCGCCCTGCAGGGGTTTAACTGCCTCAAAAAACACCCTTTAGCTCCCGTCTCACCCCGAGCCGTGGGGCTGAGGTGATGCCAGAGCCACGAGGGACCCCAGTGCTGTGCCAGCCCCTCCATGGGGTCTCGGGGCAGCTCTGAGCTGGTGGTAGCAGCACTCACAGCAGCGATTTCCAGGGCTCCTCACCCATCCCAGGGTTGATGTTCAGGTCCCCACAAGCTCCTGCGCTGCTCCCGAGGCCGCTAATCCCCCCTAAGCATCCCAGAGCTCCCGTCAGCAAAACGCTTTCTGCCTCCAGACAAATCCTCCCAAAGAGTTTTGCTGAGCACAGACTTTCTGCCCATCCAAAGCCCATAGACAAATTAAAGCACCTGCCCTGGGGGATAATTCCACTAAAATTGGGTGAAGCTCGTGGTGGTGCCAACTTGATTTTCTGTTAAAACCTGGGAGTATTTGTAAAAGTCTTGTCTTCTGGAAGGCACCCAGCACAGAGGGAGGGGGTGAGACCAGCTCGGTGGAGCTGGGGAGCAGGGAATGGGATCCCGAGGTGCTTCCCAAAAGCAGCCTGCCCTGCAGAGTAGAGGCAGCCCAGGATTGCTGGTCCCAGGCCTTGCTGGAAAACTTGGATGCTTGTTTGAGCAGCCCCAAAACCCGCACTGCTCCGGGGTCATCCCCCAAACCGCACCGTCCATCACCTCATCCACATCCCAGCTCAGCCCCAGGAGTCCAACCACACACACCCCTCCATCCCATCCTTTTCTCCTCCTGTCACAGCTGCTCCCATCCCAGGAGAAATCCACTCACCATCCTCCCTGGATTTCTGGATGAAGGCCTCCACCCCGCTTTCACCGTAGCTGCCCTCGGAGGCCAAGGTGGAGACGTAATTCCACTTGAGGGCTTTGACAATGTCCACCATGGCCTGGGCCTGGTAGGTGTCCGAGGGGACCACGCGGGAGAAGAAGTCGTAGCGGCTGTTGTCGCTCAGGTCCGGCGCCGTGGAGGCGTAGCTGATCTGGGGGATCTAGGGAGGAGGAGGGAAAGGCACAGCGTCAGGGCAGGGAGGTGATTGATGATCTCCACCCCACGCTCCCAAAGCCCTGCTCTGGGCCAGGGAGAGGTGGGAATTGAGGATCAGCATGGGGCAGGTGGAGCATGTGCCACCATCAGGTGCTCCAGGGGACATCGGGGCTTGGGGACCGCCTGCAGCTCAGGGACACCCAGCAGGACCCCAGAAGGGTTTCCTGAGCATCCAGTGTGGGAGAGACCACAGAGAAAACCATAATTCTGCCCTGGCCAGCACTGCCAGGGTCTCCCTTTGGCTTCCTCCCCAGGAAGGACAGATCCAACCCTTGCTGCCCCCCCTCCCCAAGCCCTAAATAAGCCCTTTAAATTAACCAGAGCCGCCGCACCTCTCCCGGCACATTGGAATGATTTAGCACCGCGGGATCAGCGATGTTTAACACTTACGCAGCACTTTCCATCTCCAAAACACACCACACATCCTCATTTATCTTAAAGATGGAAAAGCCTTATTAAATTATCAAGCCCGGGTTCTCCCCACCAGCTGTGGGAATCCGAGTTGCTGCAATAAGCCCCAGCCACCTCGCTGGGAGCTGCATCCCAGGGATCAGGTGTGCTCCTGGGCCACCCCACGGACCCTCCTGGGTGTCCCGGCCCTCCTGGCCCCGCTCCGTCCTCCTCCAGTCCTGCACCTCCCAGCTCCTCCTTTGTTTCTCTGTGATTTCCCCTCTCCCACTCCTGCCTCTCTCTATTAAATGCGATTCCGGTGTTATAAACCCACGACTCCACCTGAATGCTAAGAGGCCCCAGGAAAGGAGCAGCCACCCTTCTACCTGCCTGCGAAATAGGAGATGAAAAAAAGGGAGAGATGGAGCAGGAGTGGGAGAGGGAGAGGAAGGAATCTTTATCAAGGCACAAATGGGATTACTCCCTGTGACAATCTGCTTTGTGCTCCGTTCCGAGGGGCTCTGATCTGCTCGTTGGGGATCTGTGACTGGAGCCGGTGCATGAGACTCCATTAAAATTCTGCTCAGCAGGTGAGGCGCTCGCCTGGCAATCACTCGCCCTGGGGGGAGCAGGGGGGCTGCTCCAGCCCAATCCCTCCTCTCCCCTGCAGGATGGGCACGCGCTCGGGACGGAGGCGGTGCCCACAGCGTGCCCACGAGGGCACAGGCAGCAGCAGCGCCCACATCGAAGGCGATTTGGGGGCAGGGATGCCCCCCTGCCCTTCCAGAGGGTCCTTTCCCAGTGATTTTCCCTCTGCCGAGTGCTTTGGTTTAACCTCTTCAGCAGGGTACTGGCGATGGAGACTTCCCAGTTTTCCCCGTGCCATCGCCATCCCATCCAAGCTCCAGCAGCCTGGGATTAACCCCTGGCCTGCCCATCCTGCTCCAGCCTCAGCTGGAAAACAAAGCCCAGAAAATACCTGTTGATCCACAGGCTACGGACTGGAAACCGTGTTTTAATAAACAAAAGGAAAGGGCTTTTTTCTCTCGCTCCTCTGCCTTGGATGAAAGTGAAAATAAAATACCAGTTCCCAAATGACCATTTCATAGATTTCTTCTGCCTTTTCCCCCCCTCTGCCTTTTTGATAGCCCCACTCCTGGCACCAGCTATTTTCTCAGATAAAAGACAAAAGTCCTTTTAGGTACATAAAAGCAAAATGCAGGCAGGGAATTCAAGGTTCTTAGAAAGAAGGATGCAGTGGCAAGAGGGAGCTGGAAACATATCTCAGCTGCATATTTGGGCACTGGTGGTCCCTTGTCTGGCTCATCTCCAGCCTGGGACAAACACTGTGTTGAGGAGGAAATCAGTGGGACCAGAGTTCCTTGTCCCACCAAGAGTGGGGAGTGATCCCAGGGCCGGGGGTAAAACTCCCTTCCTCCTCTTGTTTTGGACCAAAAACCATCACCCAGAAGCACCCGAGCCTGGAGGAACATCCCTTGGGGTAAGAGAGATGGTGGGAGTGGGGGTTGGGGGTCTCATCCTGCTCCCCCGGGGCAATGGACTGGTGTGATTGACTCCAGAAGCACTGGGAAAGCTGGGTTTGGTACCCATCATTATCACCCATCGTTAAGGAGGCTCAGGAGCTGCTGTGGTGTTTTCTCCACCGCTGGGAGACAGAACCCCCCCAGACTGGGAAGGATTGAGCAAAGGTGGCGATTTCAGCACATCCCAAATCAGACTTAAACCATCACTGTCAACATCAGCCTGAGCAGGCAGGAAGGAAGAACCAAAAACCAACCAAAAACCCCAAAACCACTGCAGAGCCAGAGCTGGGCACACTGGTCAGGAGCACCCCATGAGCAGAGGCTCCCGCACCAACACCCCCATGCCAGAAACAGGGTCGGGAGCAGCTAATTCCCTCCCCATAATTAATAATTTCATGCATATCTTATGCAAACCCCTGGTTCGCCGACAAGATGGAATTGATTTAATTAGAATTTCCATCATCGAGCCATTTGGATGGCAGCTTTTAATTAGGGAGAGCGTAAAGCACCGCAGGGGCTGGAACAGCGAGGGGCTGAGCGGGGCTGCTCGGAACTCAGCGTCGGGATGGAACGAGCTGCAGCCCCACCCTGCTGCCCCTTCCCTGGGCACGGGGGTCAGACCCAGGATCCAGCCCTCAGCATCTCCTTGGAGAGGGAAAAGGCAGCAATAAAACTCCGGGAAGCACAGCAGGTGCAGGAGGATGCTGTCCGTGATCCCTGCCACCACCCATCCCACTCCTCCTCAACAAGCCGTGCCCAGGGACCCCTCACGGCTGGGGGCAGCCCAGGGGAGCCAGGCAGCTGCGATTTGTTTCAATAAGCCCAGTGAAGAGCGAGGAAATGAAGTGGCAGCAGCGGGTGATTAATCAGAGCGTCCCCCGGCCGGCTGCCACCTTCCCGCCTGGTGAAGGTTATTCACCCGCTAAGCGGGGACGCGTGTCCTGAATCGCTCCCATCCCGCTGCCCCCACAGCCTCGGGGCGCCCTGACACGAGCCAGGGGGGCTCAGCACTGCCCGGGGGGCTCAGCACTGCCTGGGGGGCTCAGCACCGGGGTCTGACCCAGCTCTGCACCCGCCAGCCCCAAGCAGCGCAGCCTCGTGGGCCTGCAGGTGCCGAGTGCCCGGCTGCAGCACGGGCAGCGCCGTCCTCAGGTGAATTATTCATGTTGTACAACAGCCCTGCGCTGCAGAGAGCGGCTGCACTCGCTGCCACGCAGGAAACAATCGCCTCAAAGTGCCTGGCACGTGTCAAGCCCATCCTCTGGCTCCATCTTGTCACAGCTCTCTCTGGATGTGGGCGAAAAACGCACCTCACACCCCAGTGCAGCTTTTTGGGGATCACATTTGCAGGAGAAGGGCCTGGTTTCCTTGACACCATCACCAGCGTGGTGGTTCAGGAGCCAGTGGGTAGAGCTGGGGCTGGAGAGGCAGCAGCAAGGGGTGGGAAGGAGCTGGAACGTGCCAGAGCGCTCTGGCAGTGACGCCAGAGAGATGCTATCGCACGGAGCCGGGAGCACAGATTTGGGGAGAGGATTTTCTGCAGGCAGAGCAGACGAGGAGTGATGAAACCGGCTTGGACAGAGGATGCCACATCTGCAAGTTGTTCCACTGATGTACAGCTTTAATTAGGAGGCGACAGCTAACGAAGGACCCGTTATTTATTTATGTAGTGCAGGAGCGACAGAGCCCTGGCAGGGAGGAGCAAAGCCGGCCTCGCGGGGAGGGCTGGGGGCTGTGCAGGGGGTGGAGCAGGGATGGAGCAGGGAGACGTGCACAGGAGGGAGTGTGGGATGGGACAAGGCACCACAGCAGGGAGAGCAGCGTTTTGAGACAGCAACAGCCGCCTGCGCTGTGCACACAGCCACAGGAGAGACAGGGAAAAACTGGGGGGGCTGCTGTGCCCCCGTCCCAGCCAGGGCTCTGCAGGACTTGTGTGGATTCCTCGCCTTGGTGGACTCCAATTCATTCCATGCCGCTTGCTGGATGTGCTGGAGCCCTCCCAGATGGGCTGGAGCCCTCCCCGAGAACCACTTGAGCACTTCAGGAACCAGAGCACTCAGAGGGCGCCCGGAACACCCCGCAGGGAGGGTCCCCCTGTTCCAGCTCCCAGCACTTTCCGCCAGCGTCCCCGGGCTGGGGGAGCACCGAGGGGGGCAGGAGTGACACAGCAACGCGGGGCCAAGCGGGAGCAGAGCTCCAGCAAGTGCCATGCCCCAGGGAATGGGCAGAGGCAGCTGCCTGTGCCCGAGGCTGCCAGCGCTTTGCTGAACCTCGGAGCAGAGTCACCCACGCTTAAAGGTCAGCGGCGGCGCGAAATGGAAGTCGCCTTATTCTCATTTTAAGCATGTCCCTGCCATAAAAAGCAGTGTTTGAATAACAAAGAGCAGCAGCAGCACTCGGGTCGTGGCGGGGGGAAGAGCCTCCAGAACCCCCAAACCCCCAGCCCCTGCCTGCTGCAGGAATGGCTGTGCCCAGACAGGTGGGACAAGACCCCAGGCCCGTGGGAATGGTGTCCCTGCGCTGGGGACCGCTGAGGAGGGCACCAACCCCCACACTGGGATCACTGCTGTCTAGGAAAGGCTGAGATTTTCCTTACTCTCCTCTCCCAAGGGGTTTTGAGTCTCCATCCTCTACCTGCTCATCCCCCCATCTGCATTTCCTCCCTGCCCTGCTGGACTGGGATCAGCTCTGGGTTAAAGCTTCTGGGGATCGGGATGCACCACCAGCAGCACCAGTGCCTGGCTGCTCTGCTGGGGCAGGGCTGCACCTGAGCTCAGTGACATCCTCCTGCACAGGTCACAGCTCTTTGCTCAAGGACCAAAACTGGAGGAGAAGGGTGAGGGGGGAAAAAAAGAACCTAGAAAGACTGTACTTGCCCCCAACTCCTCTGACTGTCACTCTCCTGCCTCCTTCCCCACTGCCAGCCTCCCTCCTCCTCTCCAGAACAAGTATTCAATCTTTTTTGTCTCGGCAAATAGCTTTTAAGTTCCTCCCACTCCCTCTAATTTATATTATTTTAATTATTGAATAGCCCTCTCACTCGTCGCCTGGAACATTAACACATTGGTTTTTTTTTTAAAAAAGGGACCCAGCAAAATCAAACTCCATCAGCGATCTGGTTTTTCCATCTTCGCTAACAGCTTCCAGCCGTCCCAGGAGGGCACCCAGCTCTCAGCACGCTGGGCTGGCAGAGGAAGAGGAGGGGGGAAGAGAGAGAGGGAAACCGCACCAATCCTGCAGAACACAGGGCTTTCAGGGTGCTGGGAGAAGGCCAAGATGGGATTGGGGTCCCCGTTGCTGCTGGAAGTGCAGAATATTCACATTTCTCCCTCATTTCTGCAGAGGGACCCTTGCTCACACACTCTGCAGCCCAGGGATGTGGTGGGGGATAAATAAATGTACAGCAAGGGGGAAAGGAATTATCAACTCCTCGGCATTCCTGCGGCTGGCACGGAGCAGGAGGGAGAGCCCTACTCATCCCACCGGGGCTGGTGGCACAGGACAAGTGTCCCCAGCCTGGCTGATGCTCCCCAGGCTGGAGCAGAGCGATCCCAGCCCTCCCCTGCCATCGCTGCCTCCAGCCCTGTGGCTGCCCGGTCCTCTGGCTCAGGTGGGACCTGACATTTTGGGGTATAACCCCACCCCTGATGGAGCATCCCCCATAACCGGTACCAAACTCGCCCTCAGCCCAGCTCCCCATCCAGCCCCCACCACGGGGCGGGAGCAGCAGCGCCACGAAGCCGGGGGAGATGAGACAAAAGTCCTCCTGCTCCGAGTGTCGTCACTGGAGGGGGATGGAGGAAGGGATCCCCGGGGACGTGGGGGAGGCAGGAGAAGCATTTTAACAACACCCGCTCTGCCTCCCCCCAGCTGCGGAGGAAGAGGCACTCGTGGAGCAACGCTGCCAAAGCGCCCGCGGGGGTTTTGCCGAGGGGTTCTCTTCACCTGGCCAAGCCCTACCTTGAAGAGCCGCAGGATGTTGGCCACCATGATGGACACGGAGCTGCCCGAGGCGCCGATGACGCCGACCACCCGCTCCGGCTTGGTGATGATGGGGGGCCCCCCGCTGACACAGCGCACCTCGGTGCTGTCCTTCTCGATGAGGGCCTGCACGAAGGTCAGCGACTGCTCCAGGGCGTGCGTGTCCCGCGAGCACGTGTCCAGGATGCGGGCGCCCAGCGTGATGTTGGGCAGCAGGTCGGGGTCGTTGTTGATGCGGTCCAGGGCGAAGAGCATGGCCTCCAGGCGATGGATGCCCTTCTCCTTCTTCAGCTCCCCGCAGGCTTTGCCCTCGGCGCCCCGGCCGTGCACGGGGAAGAGCCCCCCGAGCGTGATGTCGCCGTCGATGCGGATGGAGTTCATGTGCGGGTAGCCCTGGCCTTTGGGCTTGGCGGCACCCCCGGGCGCCCACCCCCAGCTCCAGGCACTCAGGAGGAGGCAGAAGGACAAACGCTCCACGCAAAAGTGACCCCCGCTCATCGCCAACGCCGTGCTGGGGCAGAGCTCGGGCCGGGAACGCGGCGGTCAGGGGGCCGGGCTGGGCCGGGCGGGCGGCATGGCTCCGGAGGGATCCCGCTCCGGCACCGTCAGCGGCTCCCGACGGCGCTGCTGGCCCCAGGGGAGTGGAGGGAGGTCGGGACGCAGGAGGGTGCCGGGGTCTGCATGGCTACACCAGGGAGGAGAGACAGCGGCAGAGACACGAGCCCACGCAAAGCTTCGGGTCCTTCCTCCGGAGACCTTGGAGGGACAGGGGAAAAGGGGAGAGAGAAAATTAGGCAGGAGCAGGAAGAGGACATCGGCTATTTTGGGCTTTCATCAAGGAGCTGGCAGAAATTAGCACCGGGGGTTATTGCAAAAAATAGATTTGGGATTTGCTGGGTCTTTGCTTCACGCCAGGGGTTTTGGCTTAGCCCAAATCGCATCTGGGCAGAGGGGCTGGTCAGGGCCTTGTGGACACTGCCCCACAGAGCAGGACAGGTCAGTGACCAGCTTGGGGGAGGGCCTGGAACTCTGTCCCAACCTGTCCCCTCTTAAGGGAACTGCGAGGGTGGGACAAGTCCCAAGACAGTGCTCAGAGTGGGGCAAACCCCACACACACCCCCAGCCCTGGTCACTGCCTATCCTAGAGCATCCCTCCTCTTTCCCAACAGGTTTTTCAGTCACCTGCCACGAGCCCACTTGTCTTGAGCCCCACAAACTGAGCTCTGCATCCTCAGCGAGAGCCAGGTACTGCCAAAACCCGGCGTTCCGGTTCCGAGTCACAACCCAAAGCACCGCGCTCCTGCCGCTCTTCCTTCAGGCCACTGATTCCTGAACCGGCAGCTGCTTCCCTTATTGACGGCTTCCAGCAGCAAATATCGACAGCACCTGAGCTGCCCCCACCCCAGCAGCACAGCCCCTGCCTCAGTTTCCCCCCACGACAGGTTCCCCCTCGTGCCCATCCCCGCCATCTCCCAGCAGCCGCTGATGGATGCTGAGGGCAGCGCATGATTAATGCAGGCACCAACAGCAGCGCCGAGCCGAGCAGGAAAATGCATTCCCCAGGCAGGACGGGCTGCAACAGTGAGACCGAGGAAACGGCTTAAATCAATCTCAGCTCAAGCCCAGAGCCGGCACCCAAGCCCACGGCTGCCGGACAGAACCTCACAGGCCTCGGGGGTGCTCCCGCTCCGCAGCCATCCCAGCCAGGAGGACCCTGGCTTCAACTCACCTCCATAAATTATGCACCTCCCTGCCCGCCGCAGCTGCTTGAAGGCCCATCTCCAAAGCGATTCTGACAGCCGGGGCTTTTAAGGAACCAGAATTACCCAGTGCCAAGCTCTGTGCTTCCAAAGGCTGGGAATGCTGTAGCACATCGCCCGCCTCATCCTGCCAGGAGAGCCCCTTGGAGCGCGGGCCCGCTCGGATGGGGATCAGGGACAGGGATCAGCCCTCTGCATGGTCCTGTCCCCTCTGCAGGAACCACCCCACGCATCACCAGTGGGCACGGAGCAGGGGAATGTGGCTCCTGGCACGGCCTGGGAGCGGGTCAGGCTCTGCCCGTGCCGGGGAGGAGGAGGATGGGAAGGCGAAGGGATGCTCAGACACCACAGCTGCCTTGGCAGCCCCGCACCAGCCGAAAGCAGGTCACTTCTCCCACCCTCATCCCTGGAGCTGCAACATTTCTGCCCATCAAAGGTGGGATGCTCACACCACGGACCCACTCCCAGGAAAACCCTGAGAGCCCACAGCAGCTCCCGCAGAGCTGGCAGTGCCCCCAGAGCCCACTGCCTTTCCCTTTCTTCTTTTAAGCTTTTTCCCTCTCTGTTCTCTCCCCTTTGTGGCTCCTTTGATCATATAATCTGAACGAACTGAAGGTAAAAATATCACGGCAGGCAAGAAGAAAGCGCAAATAATGGGGAGAGGAGGAGGGAGCTGGTTCGGATCCCTCACGGAATCATCGGGGGAGATGGAGCCGCAGTTACCCGATGAGCCCCTGCTGCAAACGGCCCAGGAAGGGGTGACAGATGAGCACCCCTGTCCCCTCCACCTGCCTCCAGCAGTTCCTCAGCCACACACAAGTCACTGCTTCCACACAGCCCAGACCTTGCTTCCACCATGCCCGAGCCTCCCCAAAGCAGCTGCTCCACCAGGGGCACATCTGGAGGGAGATGCACATCTGGAAGAAGACACCTGCCTGCAGCAGGTGCTCGTGGAGCAGGGAACAGCCTTACCCACACGCTCCGGGCAGCGAGGGGCCAGAGCCGCCCTCCTGCCCCACCTGCACGGCTCCTGCCCCACCTGCACGGCTCCACAGGGGCATCCCGAGGGTGGGAGTAACAGGGTGGGATCATCACTCAGCGTGGTGCTCATCGCAGCCCCAAAGGAAGGAGCGATTCTGCTTCTCCTACTTCCACCAGCACAGCACCGGTGAGGACGGAGCCTTCCCACCGCCCTCATCCCGGCTATGCCGCAGCCTGATCCGGATCTGGGAAGTGGCGCAAATACCAACCAGACCGAGGAGATCTCCAGAGCCCGGGCGTGGGTCATCCCCTACCCGAGCCAGGGTGGGTTGAGCAGCGCCAGGGCGGAGGGAGCCGGTGCCGGGTGCTGCTGCCCCGGGACAGGCGGAGCCCCGCGGGTCCCGGCACCCCGGACATGGGGCCGGGCAGCACCGTGGCATCCTGCCCCCCTCTAGTGGTGGCCACCGGGCCACCGGCATCGCCAGCCACGGAGTGCCCTGGAAGGAGCAGGGGAGGGCTCAGCTGGGCAGGCGAGCCCCTCTTGGGGCGACCTGGTCTAGTGGAAGGTGCCCCTGCCCATGGCAGGGCCTGGGATTGGATGAGCGCTAAGGTCCCTTCCAACCCGAACCATTCTGTGATTCCGTGAAATCAAACTCTGATTAAAAATTCCCCCACATCCCAGAGATCTCCTGCTGCAAAAAGCCTCTCCAGTGCCCGGAGGAGGAACCGGCCATCCCAGGCATCACCTCTGCGGCTCCTTCCCGCAGCTCCTCCTGCACGTCCCCGCAAGCGCTGCCCGGGCTGGACTGTGGTGGGACACGCTCCGGACAGACCCCTCTCCGAGCAGACCCCGCTCCCCAGAGCTCTGCCTGCAGCAGGATCCATCATCTCCCAGTTCAGAGCCAGGGCATTTTCTGGGGCTCGTTAAACCCGGCAGAGGCTGAGCTGGTTACACAGCCCAGGAGACGCAGGAATAACCAGCCGAGAGCACCCAGCACTCACCTGCACATCCCCATCCCCGGTGCCAAAGAGCCCAGCACCACCAGCACCAGAGACTCCAGCCCAGCCCTGGCACTGGGAGGGCTGTGCCAGCTTAAGTCACACTGGTTCCTACCAGCTCCACAGCATCTTTTTGAAAATCAAGGCTATTTCTTTCCCCACCTGCTCTTCCTCCAGCCAGCAGGCAGCACAATATCCCAATTAGTGTACACTCACTTCCCGCTTGCAAGCAGCTACGGGGAGCTTCGCTTGGCTCCTGGTCTTTTTAATTACAAAAGCTCCACGAAGTAGAGCAGAATTGAGATGTGGACAGAGGGAGGGGACGCCAGGTTAAGTTCTCTCCCGACAGGCAAAACCTTAAGTATTCAGGTCCAGTACCCCGGCATTCGCTCGGAGAAGCAAGGCCATGGCTCAGCAGGCAGCGGAGAGCAGAGACCCCGGATTGTGCCATCCAAACCCCCCAGTGAGCTCCAAGACACAGCCCCTGCCCCAGCAACCCCTCGATCAATGCACGAACCGATATCACAGTGCTTGCACAAGCCCGAGCCCATCACCAAGGTGGCAACTCGTCCTCTCTGCAACCAGGTCCTGCCAGCACCCAGCTCAGAGCCCCGTGGTGGGGAAAAGCTGGGTACAACTACCCACCTCACTGCCCCAGAGCATCTCCTGAAGGATGCTGAAGTCCAAACAAGAGTGCTCCCAAAGGGTGCAGATCACATCCAGGCAATATTTATAACACCGTATTTATGTATGTCCTTAAATGCAGCAAGCCCTCTCCTTCCGCCTCCCTCCCGCTGCCAAGCAGGTCAGGGCTAATCCCTCACTTTGAAGGATGGGATGGCGCGGCGGGGGGGGAAGGCGAGCAGGATCCAGCCCCGGAGCAAGCGGAGAGAACAGCAGCTCACCTTGCGGGCACGCAGCGCGAGGTCTCCGCCAGCAGCCGGCGCAGAGCTCCAGCGGTAGCAGTTGGAAGGGAGGGAAGGAGCCGCCGCTCGTCCCCGCTCCTGCCACGTGCAGCAGAATCCCGCAATTAATTTTTTATCGCCATCTGCAATTTGGGACGGTGCTGGCTGCGAGCGAGAGCGCGGCCTGACTGCCGGTGCCCGGCAGTGCCCGCGGCAGCACGCGGTGTCCCCGCTCCCCATCACACCTACGCCCCGACACTGCGGCCTGGCAGTGCCAGCCCCTGCCCACACCCCTCCAGCGGTGACTCCAGAGACCCCCATCCTGAGCCGGGCTCGGTGCGGGGCCATCCAGGGAACTGCAGGGAGGGGAACCCTCCTCGAGACGCAGCGCCCGGGAGGAAGAGCCGGTGCCCGCAGCGGGCGCGAAGCCGGGGAGGGCGACGGGCGCGGGTTCACGTATGTTATAATTAGGACCTGCCACTTCTTCAAGCCGTTGCCTTTCTGGGAAGAGCTGGAAGGGGGTGGCTGAGCTGACAAATCCATCCTCCTCCTGCCTGATGCCAAAGTTGAAGCACGTGATGCTCTTTTTCGGGGAGCCGTTAGGCTCCTCCGCAGGGCGATGCTGGCCCCTGGGATGTATGGCCAGGCCATGGCTCCACTCGAGCTTCGATTCCCATGGGAAAATCCCCTTGACGCTGCTCCGACACCCCAGGGTGTAGCTGAGCACCCCTAACCCAGTGCCTGACACCGTCCTCAAAAGAGCTTTGCCTGTAGCCCCCCAGCCTGGGGCAGCTGGAGCCACCGCTGCCCATGGGGACCCTCTGCCGTCACGGAGAGGGACCACCCTCACCACGGCCCCCAGCACGGCCCCTCCAGCTCGGCCAAAATCAGGCGGGATCTCTGCACATCCCATCGCACCGAGCCTCCCGGCACGGAGGTGTCAGGTCACCGGGAAAAGGGTCTTGTCCCGGCTCTCCCCCCGCCACAGCCTTGCCCAGCGCATCCCCCCGCTGCCTGGTGCGGATAAACGCTGCTTACAGGGAGCCAAGGCAGGGAAGGAAACGAGCTTTTTCTTTTGGCAGTTCTCGTGGCGTTTTCCCGAGCTTCTCGCTGCATTCAACAGATCAGCTCTGTTCTTTCCCTTCATCCTTCCATCCCTCCGTCCCTCCCCGAGCCCTGCCCGGGGCACACGGCCGCTGCCGGTGGGTTCCTGCGGTGACCGCCAGCCCTGCCTCGTGCCACCCCCGGCGAGCCCCGAGCCACAGGTCACCTGCAGCGCGATGGCGATGGCAAAGGCAGTGACTCACCCGCAGCCTCTCCGTCGCAGCCGCCGCCGAAGGCAGCGGGCATCCCCCAGCGCCGGAGCAGCCCACGGAAAATCACCCGGCTGGCAGAGCACGGCAAACTCATCACACCGGGGGGAGGACGAGGAAGAGGAGGAGGAGGAGGAGGAGGGCTGGCGGGGCTGCACCCGGGTAGGCAGTGGGAGAGTTCTCCGGGTTTTTCTCACGGCTGCCAACTTCCCCAGCGGCTCCCGACGCCTCAGATCCGCTCGCCCGGAGAGCGCCAAGGAGCGGGAGAACGCTCCGGAGAGGAAACCGACCCCGTGCTGGAGCGGGGCTCTGCCCGGCCCAGGGGTGCCTCCGAGCGGTCGCTCCGGCGCCGGGGAAGGGTCTTACCCCCCACAGCCCCTCCGAGCTGCAGAGGCAGCGCCTTCAGCTCTTCGCCGCTCTCCTGTCCCCCCTGCCCTGCCCTGCGGCGGCTCTGCGGGCGCTGCCCGCTGCGGCGAGGCGAGGGCAGCCCCCGCCGGCTGCTCGGCTCCGGT
>VZRS01002174.1:0-15838 GCA_013398055.1 Ifrita kowaldi
CTAAAGGTGAGAAACTGCTTCATTTTTTCAGTAGTTTTATTATTTTAATTTTTTTGCTCTTTGGGTGTGACTGTGCTTGTTTCTAGAATTTTTTTTCTGTTTTTTTCTTTCTCTTTTTGTTCTTTGGTCATTTGAGGCATCATGCATGGCTAGTGCTGGGCAGCATGCCTGTTAAAAACCTAAGCTGATTCTAAATTTTGTGAGAAATTCCAGAAAGCAAAGTCTCTGCCAACAGCTTTAACTTCCTTTAAGTATTTCCTCTTGCATTACAGTGCTCTTTCTAGAATAAGACCAATGTACTGTTTTAGTGATTTCCTGTGGCAGCCCTCAAGAGGCAGTATGTTTAACAAAGAGATTCCTCATGAGAGTAGTATTGAACTAATAATGGTCAGAAATACTAGCTCCCTGAGAAATAGGCCAATGTGGTGGCAAAGCTGCTTCTGTCTCCTGTACTATCTGTAGGGATTGTGTTCCATTTTGACCATTAAGGATGGCCAAGAAATGGAAGAACCTGGTGATCCTCAAAGACAATCTTTGAGCAATGTCTTGCATGTGGCACACTCAAACATTCCACAAACAAGAGTAACTGAAAACACAACACCTGCAGTGCCTGTGACACACTACCCTTAACGGAAAGAGAGCACGCAAGATTTCACAGAATCACCGAATCACCAGGTTGGAAGAGTGTGGCGGTGACCCAGCCCACACCAGCGGAGCTGGTCTCGTGGGTCCGCTTCCCCCCTTGCGATAGCGGGGGAGAAGAGGACTCCATTGATGACAAGGAACAAAGCACGTCAGTGTAGGATGTCAATCAGGAAACTCCACCTTAAGGGCATTCTTTAGGCCACCGCTCTCCCCTCCCAGTTCTAGAAGGTTCTTATAATTCTCGTCAGTAATTGGTTAATTAGGTTGCGCATATTTATAACCTGTCTTACATATGTATGAAAGGTTCTGGAAAGTTCTGTCTTCCCCATTTCCCCATTGGCTGAGTTTGAGTTGTCCCGCCTGGTGTCTCACCTGATTTGTTCACTGTCAATGCCCATCATTTCCTGATTGGTTGTCTCATGCTCTCCTCCCCTTGCTAGCCGCCCTTTAAAACCCCTTGTCACAAGCCCTCTGCGTCTCTTTCGGCTCCCTATCCCAGTTTGTAAAGATCTCCCAATAAACCCGTTTCTGTCGTCTGAGACCCTCTCCAGCTTCTTTGCTTCCGTTTTTGTCGCCGTGTCGATACCGACCGCAGCTCGACCCGCAACACTGCGGTGAGCCCTTTTTAGGAAATTAAACTGCTTGACTTTTGGCCGCCTCCGGCCGCGAAAACGCAGTCTCCTGCCAGGGCCACCGGGCAGCCTAGTGGTCAGGCGACTGCAGAAGAGACCTTCAAGATCATAGAGTCCAACCCATGTCCCAACACCTCAACTAAACTAAACCATGGCACCGAGTGCCACATCCAATCTCTTTTTAAACATGTCCAGTGTCATACATAACGAAGTAAGATTGGCCTTTTGCATCACTAATTGTTCATCTGTGAGCCCCCACTAGTCATATAATTGTTATTGTTAATTGTTGTTGTTTCTACTTAAACACTGTTAACGAATGTTGTTTATACTTAAATACTAATTGTTAAAGCCACTCCAAAGAGCACAAGCTGACCCCAAGCATCCCTACAGAGTGGCTATTTCCCTATTTTAAAGAACTTTTGATTGTTCTCCAAGTTATAGGAAAAATTCTTGAAATTCTACAGTTTAATGTATTATCCATATAAGTTTAAGGTTGTCACCACTAAGAAACATAGAACCTTGTGTGTGTAATTGTTTTCTAAAGGTAAAAGACCTATCCTGAAAGTATAACCTATGTTTTGCTAAAATATAAGTTATGTAAATTCCAGGTCTAGGCTAGCTCGGCTAGGCTCCATAACTAAAAGTTTCTAAAAATAGCTCCACGCTGCCACCTCTGTAACCGGGCCCTGTGGCAACCCAGAATACTAATGAGGGACTTTCCCGCCTTTGAACCGAGGATTACATCATTGGTTGATCGTCCCCTAGGAACACGAGCCTATTGGCAGGAAAGTATTACATCACAAGATAAATCCACCAATCCATCGGGAGCATGAGGACTGGACAGGGGCGGTCAGGGGAGGAGCCACCACCGCATAAAAGGCCCTGCGCAGGGCAGGAGCCTGCTTTTTCCACANTCGGCACTTGGACTTACTGAACTTCATCTTACTGGACTTTGCCCATCCATCCAGCAGTTCCAGGTCTCTCTGCAGAACCCTCCTACCTTCCAACATATCGAAACACATGCCCAGCTTAGTGTCGTCTGCAAATTTACTAATGAAAGATTCAATACCCNAGTCCAGCCACTCTGATCCCAGCCTATAGCGTTGTAGGAGGTTATTGTGGCCAAAATGCAGGACTCGGCACTTGGACTTACTGAACTTCATCTTACTGGACTTTGCCCATCCATCCAGCAGTTCCAGGTCTCTCTGCAGAACCCTCCTACCTTCCAACATATCGAAACACATGCCCAGCTTAGTGTCGTCTGCAAATTTACTAATGAAAGATTCAATACCCTCATCCATGTCATGAATAAAAATATTAAACAGAACTGGTCCCAGCACAGACCCCTGAGGGACACCGCTAGTGACTGGCCACCAGCTGGATGCAGCACCGTTCACCACCACTCTCTCAGCCTGGCCATCCAGCCAGTTCCCAACCCAGCAAATGTTCGTGGTTGAAAGAAAGGACAAAAGCCAGAAGGTCTGCAAAACCAGACTAATAAAAAAGTTTTATTAATAAATAACACACTTGGCATTGAAATAGGTTAGTTCCTGATCTACTATGTCTGCACACGGCAGAGTGTTTTGGATACAGGAAGAAGATTACAAGGAAGTGAAAGAAAAAGATTAATTGAAGAGAAAGACAGGAAGAGAGAGAGAGGGAAGAAAGAGAAGGGGAAAAAGAGAGTAAAAGAGAGAGGAGAGAGAAGGAGAGAGAAAGAGAGAGGGAAAGAAAGAGAGAAAGAGAAAGAAAGAAAGAGAGAGAGAAANCTTGATGACAGGTTACTGATCTTTTCTGAAAAGAGCACTTTTAGCCATGGGGTGAGGGGTCTTTCTCTCTGAAACACAGCTAAACTGGGAGATGATTTTAAAATATATCATAGGATTTTTCCATGTAATTTAAACTCTAGAACTTTGTTTGGAACTTAGAAATACTACATAATACTTAAACATTAAGAAACATGAACTACAGTCTCTCTTAATCAATTAACAACTTAATTAACTCTCAACAACATTCATATTTTAAATTAATTACTCGTCATTCCATGAATGCGAAAGCCAAACCTATTGTTTTATGTATGACAGAAAGAAAGAAAGAAAGAAAAGAAAGAAAGAAGAAACTTGTATGGCATTTAGTTATCATGACCAGTTCTTTCTTTTTGACATTTCTGCATATGCGTTGAAAGGCTTTCAGGGTCTTGATGCCTCCTGTAGTCCATGCCCCTTCTTGGCCTCATTCCTGAGCTTGTTTTCGACTACGTTGTTCTTATCTCCGGGAACTAGAAGGAAGATATTTGCCCCGGAAAATTGCTGCCCTACCTCTGCATGGCCCCTTCTCTAAACACATCTTGCTCTTTCCCACAGCGTGTTATTACTAACAATCCTTGGTTATTACCAACAATCTTTAGTTAGTGCTAACAGTCCTTGTCAGTTATAACCAACAATCCTTTGCTGGTTCCACAACCATCCAGTGATTGGTGTTTGAGCCTCATGCATTAACCCCTTATCTTCTGGGATTCTACAGTGTGGTTCTCGTTTACTATTTTCACTCATCAAAATGTGGGACCAGCATCTTGGAACCTTTGAATGCCTCTTATTGTGATGAATCTTTGTGGGAAAAAGACTGGGGGTAAAATTACCTTTTAACAGGAGGAGATTCTGATCAGGATACCCGGCATCCCTCTCCCCACCCAGTTTATGCTAAAGGGGAAAATGAGATTGCTACTCCCTGGATAGAATGCAGTCAGCATGCCCAACTTCCCACATGCAACACACGCTAAGGAGGGATAAAATTGACGGTGGAGTGCAGTGGAGGCACCACAGCCAGACCCTGCTGAAGTCATTCTAGAGGAGGGAACTCAGTTGTACTTTTATCTGATAAGCTGCCGAGCAGCTGACAACCAAGGGAGATAAAAGTGGATGTCTTGCTGTTGAACCAGCAGTTGGAATGAAACCACTCTCCTCAGATTTGATACTGATGTATATCTCCATCTCAAGGTTAGCTCAGATGTGATACTGACATTACTCACCTCCAAGCTACAACCACCCTTCACTGAGTATGATGTCTGGCCAAAGGCACTCAAGCTCAGTCCCAACAAATCCACATAGGATGGGTCAAAACTTGTGCAAATGACCAAGTTTCCTTACTTATTTGAACAAGCGGGATCAGCTGACAAAATCAGAAAGAAAAAAATTGATCCACACCACTGGCATCAATTTAGTGCATAATTCATAACTTCTGTTGTTTTAGTTTCTCTGATAACTTTGTATGTTTAAGTATATCCTGACTAGACAGAAGAGTAGGAGTATACCTGGATGTAAGTCAAGGAGCCACTCAAGCGGCTGTGGGAAGGATTGTTCACTACCTGCACAGCTGTGAAGACTACTAATGCTGGACTCCTATAAAAATATAAAGCCAACTCCAGATACAGAGGAAGCAACACAGCACAGTAACTAATGAATCCACTGTAGCCAAAATAATAACATTGTTTGTACTTTATGTTTACAGGTTAATCTTTTCAATAATCTAGCATGGCTGTTCACACCTGGATTAGTCAGCCATCCCACCAAAAACTTACAACTAACGATTATAAAAGACAGAAAGAAAACAAAGTCAATTTTCCTAAGGGCAACTCTACTATAACACACCTAGAGCAAATACTACCTGACTCTTGGAAGGGAAATTCACACCTAAAGCTAATGCAAGCTGTAACACTGATAACACACCACATTGTGTTTCCAAGCTGGATTTTCCCCTCAGTTCATGAAAGTCTTCAAATGATGAGAATTCCAACACCATATTATCTCATAGTCTTCCTCCAGCTGGAGTGATATTCCTCTTGGAAAGAAAGACAACCCAAATCCCCATGAATCAGCAAAGCTTGGTAATACAATCAGTGCCTTCCAACAAGAATTTACCAACTTTTCAAAGGTAATTAAACAAAATCAAATGGCTTTGGATTTGCTTTTGGCATCCAGAAGTCTTGTGTGCACAGTTATCAACGGCAGTTGCCGTATACATCGATCAGGCTCTGAGAATACAGACTGATCAGAAAGAAATTAGAAAGAACATTGGAATCTTTCATGAAATACAAATAATATATTACTATATAAATATAGTATACTATATACTAAATAATAAAACAGGAAGATACATTTAATTGGATAACCCCATGGTTATCCAATGTATCAAATGTATCAATGTATTACATAATCGAATTTAAACATGGCCATGACAAACTTGATTATTGTATTTTATTGTAATTATTGTAGTTCTGACATTAATGTCTGGTTTATGGATTCTATTCCAAATTTGCAAAATTGGATCTAACAATATGTATAAATGCTGAATAATTTTTTCCTATAAGGGTCTTGGAATGATGGACAACCATTCTACTTAAGTTGGTTTACATAGTATTAAAATTCGTAATTAGTATTGTTAAGGTACTAAATTACTTGGTCATTTTTAATTGTTTGATTTGTATATGTTTTGTAGTTTTCTGCAAGTATTGCTTTAGAATGCTTGTGTCTTCACTCTGGTTGTCACCAGAGTGGGTAGATAAGATTCCACCCTAAATGTAACTTGAATTTTCATATGATGATGGAATCTGTTTTTTATACCTCTTCCTGCCTCCTCAGGGTAAGGCATAAAAATCCCAACTGGAGTAATATGCTGAGTAGGTAGAAACAATTGAGTTGCATTACATATTTGATCCCCCTGAGGCAAAAAGACTCTTATTTAGTACATATGTATTTGTTTGGGTTATTGCAGAACTTTCTAACGCTTGTCATGTCGGGCAAGAATATGTGAAATGCTGAAGTTAACAAAAAGAGAACACTGGACTAAGAAGCATGAATGAACGTGAAAGGAGTTCTGACCATCTAATGAACTCCTCCAATCACTGCAACCAAGAGACTGACTCCACAAATTTTTCTTTGTTCCTGATTTGCATCGCATCTTTCTATGATTTTAAGACTCAGGGGGTGGGGAACATCCTGATCTACACAGACTGGTAACAACACAAGAGAGTTGACTTATTGGATTGTCCCCAGCTACAGTGAATGCTCTGGATTTAATGTTATATCTTGTCATTATGATTTCTTTATTTATCGGTAATCATTTTTATATGTATAATGCATATTACATAATCTAATACATGAAATATATAAACTGAAGCAAAAGCATGTGTTTCATGTCAAAATCAGTAACACAGTTAACCCCTTTTCAAAGAAATAGTAGGGCTTAGGAGATCAATGTGTATCCAAACACTCAGCAATGATGTGCACATACACAGTGGATGCTTTTATAGCACGGAGGTGAGAGGCGCCTGCATTACCACTTCATGAGGTAAAGTGAGTGACTGCAGTCAAGGGGTGGAATGTAGGAGGACTTTTGCCCCTGACACAGGGGAGCTTATCTGTTGTTTGCTAGCTGGTGCAATAACTCAGGGCATCATGCTCTCACGTAAGCCTCAGATGAACCTTGGTGAAGTAACTCAATCAGGACAGTTTGCCTTGTAGTGACTTTTTTTGGCTCTGTGGGATGTAACTAAATCAGGACAGTTTGCCTTGTAGTGACTTTTTCGGCACTATGGGATTGATGCTTTCTCCTGATGGTAAATATCTTGCTGTGGAGGCAGATATGGAAAGATAAGCTGGTATTTCTGACTGACAGACCCTTCCAAACTATAAAAGCTACACCATACTTTCACAAAGCAGAAATCTTCTGGAAATTCATTGGTGATGTGAGGGGATCTCTCCCCAAAGATGGGTCGCCACTTTGTGCTTACCATCTCGAGCGCTAAGTGACAGGACTCTGTGTACACCATCATCAGTTCAGTGGTACGTTATATTGACTCCTAATCTATGTTATTTTTTGCTAGCTATAATATAGGTACCTTGATGTTGTGCACTGTTTTATGTAATCTACTAGTAGTTTGGTTTATACTGTACAGCTAGTCACTTTGCTGGAGATCTTTTGTCTGTTACTTCATGTCTATTCAATAAATAAATCATTATATAATAGACCTATTTGGTCATTCTTAAGAACTTGTGAGCCAGACCAATTTAGGTGCATCTCAACTTGAGCTGCTGCTGAAAATCTGAGCCTAACACAGGCCTTCTCTAAAGATCTCGTGCGATCCGTAACAGGGATGGAGCAAGGGACACCTCCAGATCAAGTGCCCTTGTCCTTAGGGAGGAGTGCAGCTTGTAGGATGCTAGCTGGCAATAGCAGCCTGCTGACATAAACTGGTCCAGGAGATTCCCAAAAGCGCCCCGCAGGAAAGCTGCTTCAGACAGAACTTTGAGTAGTGTGTCCATGGCAAAGCCACCCCCTTGTGAATCCACCCTCATGGGGAAGGAAGCACCCAAGACTCATAAATGCTCGTGATCTAAAGAAACAACAGAAGTCACAGGGTCTGCAAAAACTCACCAAGTTTTATTAGTAAATTACATATGCCACGGAAGTCCCTAACCTACCCTATCTATAGCTGGTTGGAGGTTAGGGAGAAAGGGGTAGTGTGAAAGGGGAGGGAGAGAAGAAGAGATGAGTTAAAAGAGAGGTGGGGAGAGAGAGAGAAAGAAAGGGACAAAGAAGAAAAAAAGAGAAAAAAAAGAGAGAGATCAGCAGTCGCCGTTCCAGCACGGATCCAGCTGATGGGGATTTCCGTCCTGGTTCCAGTGTTAATCCTGCCAATGGGGATCTCCTTACTGGTTCCCGTGTCAATCCCACCAATAGGGATCTCTTTCCTGGTTCCAGCATGAATCTCGCCAATGGGGATCTCCTTCCGGGTTCCAGCATCAATCCCGCCAGTGGGGATCTCCTTCCTAGCTGCAGCATCAACGGGGATCTCATTCCTGGTTCCAGAGTCAATTCAGGTCAATTGAGGTGATGCCATGTCCAGGGTCCTGGGAGCGCTGCCAAGGCTCCAGGGGGGCCCTTTGCATGGAGGGGTTTCCCTGCCCTGAAGACAGGTTCCTTGCTTTCTGTGTAAACTTGTTGTCATGCACAGTCCGTCCTTTAAGATCTTTCTGGAAGTGGGTTGGAGGCATCAGGGCTCTTGAGTGGTCTTGATTCTGCCCTGCAGTCCACACTCTCTTCTTGGCCTTGTTGCTGCCCTTCTCCTCTCCTAGGCTGTGCTACTTTCCAGGGACTAGAAGCAGGATGCTCGTCCCAGAAAAGTGGTATCCTCCTCCATATGTCCCCTCTCTCCAG
The DNA here is from genome assembly GCA_013398055.1 of Ifrita kowaldi. Taxonomy (NCBI): domain Eukaryota; kingdom Metazoa; phylum Chordata; class Aves; order Passeriformes; family Cinclosomatidae; genus Ifrita; species Ifrita kowaldi. The sequence goes on from VZRS01002174.1 coordinate 8,493, forward strand.
TCACAACTTCCTTCTCATGTCCGGTTCTCACCAAGAGTCCTTGGTTACTGCCAACAGCTCTTGTGTGTTTTTACCAAGAGACCTTGGCTGACTTCACAGCCATCTGGCTGTGGGTGTTTGAGACTAATACATCGGCCTCCCATCTTCTGCGGCTCTCCACCTGTGTTGCTCCCATGGGATGGTGAGCAGGCTGAGAGCCAGCCGGCCTGTCTGGGGCCTGGCCCAGTGCCGGCAGTGGGGCACTAATCCTCAGGCCGTGCCCCCAAGCAGGAGCACTGGCACAGTCTGATCAGAGCCCAGAGCGCCCGCCTGAAGCGCGAGGGACGTTGCCTGTGGACAGCCTGCGGCCTGCTCGGGCCACGGACTTCTGGGCAGCCGGGCAAAGGGCTGGCTGGGCTGCAGGGGCTGTGCAGGGAAGCTGCCTGGCTCTCTGCTCCTGCAACTCTCAGCTGCTGGCCAAAGGCAGGAGAAGCTGCCACGGCCTCCTCTTGTGCCTCGGCAGCTCTGGCCAGGGCAGCACCCACTGGATCAGAGCCCGTGGCCCTGGCTGTGGCAGGAGCCATGCTGGGCAGCTCAGCGACTGCCTCTTCTGCTGCCTCAGGGCCCAAAGTGCTGAGACAGCTGAGCACCTCCTGGGCAGCAGTGTCTGGGTCCCGCTCACTCACCGGGCCCGAGGGATTGTCCCAGAAGTTGTAGCTGATGCCATTTTCTCCTTGGGATAGCACTTTGCTGTGTTGCCCTTGGGACTGCTCTTCGTCCTTATCCTCTTCTCCGTGGGATGGGCCTTCATCACTGCTGTCTTCCCCAGGAGAAAGCTCTTTCTTGTTCTGCTGTTCTCCTTGGGACCGCTCTTCGTCCTCATCCTCTTTTCCGTGGGATGGGCCTTCATCATTGCTGTCTTCCCCAGGAGAAAGTTCTTTCTTGTTGTCCTCTTCTCCTTGGGACAGCTCTTCATCATTGTCATGTTCCCTTTGGGACAGCTCTTGGTGTCTTTTGTCTTCTACTTTTGGGAGGCTTGCTTCCAGCCAGTCCAGCACCCTCTCGTGGCTGGGGATTCTCTCCAGCTTCTGGAGAACTCGGCTGGCTTCCCTGAGCGGGGGCAGTCTGTGCTCTGCATGGGCCGAGCACCTCGTGTTCCACTCCTGCAGGGGCTCCCTCTGAGATAGGATGCTCAGGCTCTCAGCAGTCTTTGCAGGCATTGGCAGAGATGCGCCTCTGGGGTTTTGCCTCCTGCTTTGGGCACAGGACTCAGCTGGGTCCTGCTCTGACTCTTGCCTGCAGCACCCTCTCCCTGGAAACCTGCCCAGAGCAGCTGGCACAGGCGTGCCTTGTGCTCGCTCCTGATCTGCTGTTGGCCGCTGGCTGGGCTTCTGGAGCCCGGTGGAGACCCTGTGGGACACTCGTACAGGGATACGACTCCTGTACTTGAGGCAGGTCTCATGGGAAGCGCGGCTGCCGACCGGGCTCCTGGGCTTCAGCACCTGGGCAGGCTCTGTCTCACAGAGCAATGTCAGTGCTGGGCCCTGCTTGTCCGGGGAAGCTGATGCAGGCATGCCGTGTGCCCTGTCCTGCTGTGCTGCGGGCCACTGGCTGGGCCTCTGGATCCCAGTGGTGACCACGCGGGACACTTGTACAGGGATACGGCTCCTGTACACAACACAGGTCTTGTGGGATGCATGGCTACCTACCGGGCTCCTTGTCTCCGGCTCCTGAGAAGGCTCTGTCTCACAGAGTGCTGGCTGTGTTGGGCCCTGCCCTCCCAGGGGAGCTGACACAGGCATGCTGTGTGCCCAGTCCTGCAGGGCTGTGGGCCGCTGGCTGGGCCTCTGCTTCCCAGTGGAGGCCATGTGGGAGACTCGTACAGGAATCCGGCTCCTGTACTTGGTGTATGTCTTGTTGGATGCGGTGAGATGCAGGACAGCCCTCAAGCTCTGAGAGCTTGCGGCTGTGCCCTGCCCAAGACGGTTGCCCCAAGAGTTGGGGTTCACCTGCTCCTCCGTCGGCATCTCTGTTGTCCCCTGCAGAAGAGGTCTCCAGGGAGCTGCTTCCTGGCGAGGGAACAGAGCGCCTCTGCTGGGAGGAGATCCCTGTGGGTCAGGGCAGCGACACCCTGCAGTGTCTCAATGGCCCCTGTGCTGATGTGGCCCCGCATCACCAAGGGCCCTTGGAACGTGCCTTTGTCACAAAGGGCCACACCTGGCACTCCTGCAACAGTGGAAGCACTTCAGTGCAATGATCATATATCCAGATTCCTGGACATTTTATCTAACAACAGAGTAAATTTTCGTTGCAAGTTTCTGAGTTTGCTGATGTTCAATAAGGTTCCCATTTGTTCGTAAAAGCCTTTTTCCTTGAGCATCTTTATGGTTCTTAATGCTATGAATTTTTGGCTCATAGTAGACAAGGAGTAGCCCATTAATTTTTGCTGGTTGCATAACATTCTGCATTTGGAAGTTCATAAACAAGGCACTTTTTCTTCTTTCACCTCCCTTGCTCAGATTGTTATACAGGAATTTTGTGGCCAGTTTAGCAAAAGGTAAATGGCATTGGTTTGAGCAAGTCAGAATGCAAGCAGATGCTTTATACACAAGTCCCACACAGCTCTGCTAATGCACTTCAATCCTGTTCTGTAATATCAACTGTCTAGTTTATTTCTAGGCTGCTCTTGAGCCAAGATGCTTGCTAGACATGCTAAATTGTACAAAATTGTGGGTTTATGCTGCAGACAAATGAATGTTCTACTGGGATTGCCAAACACATTTTCAATTCTTTGAATTTGGTCTACTTTGCACAAATAGAGCATTGCTAGCTGGCTACTACACACTAAAGGTGAGAAACTGCTTCATCTTTTCAATAGTTTTATTATTTTAATTTACTTTTGCTCCTTGGGTGCGACTTTGCCTTTGTCTAGAACATTTTTTTCTGTTTTTTTCTTTCTCTTTTTGTTCTTTGGTCATTTGAGGCATCATGCATGGCTAGTGCTGGGCAGCATGCCTGTTAAAAACCTAAGCTGATTCTAAATTTTGTGAGAAATTCCANTGCCCTCCCAGGGGAGCTGACACAGGCATGCTGTGTGCCCAGTCCTGCAGGGCTGTGGGCCGCTGGCTGGGCCTCTGCTTCCCAGTGGAGGCCATGTGGGAGACTCGTACAGGAATCCGGCTCCTGTACTTGGTGTATGTCTTGTTGGATGCGGTGAGATGCAGGACAGCCCTCAAGCTCTGAGAGCTTGCGGCTGTGCCCTGCCCAAGACGGTTGCCCCAAGAGTTGGGGTTCACCTGCTCCTCCGTCGGCATCTCTGTTGTCCCCTGCAGAAGAGGTCTCCAGGGAGCTGCTTCCTGGCGAGGGAACAGAGCGCCTCTGCTGGGAGGAGATCCCTGTGGGTCAGGGCAGCGACACCCTGCAGTGTCTCAATGGCCCCTGTGCTGATGTGGCCCCGCATCACCAAGGGCCCTTGGAACGTGCCTTTGTCACAAAGGGCCACACCTGGCACTCCTGCAACAGTGGAAGCACTTCAGTGCAATGATCATATATCCAGATTCCTGGACATTTTATCTAACAACAGAGTAAATTTTCGTTGCAAGTTTCTGAGTTTGCTGATGTTCAATAAGGTTCCCATTTGTTCGTAAAAGCCTTTTTCCTTGAGCATCTTTATGGTTCTTAATGCTATGAATTTTTGGCTCATAGTAGACAAGGAGTAGCCCATTAATTTTTGCTGGTTGCATAACATTCTGCATTTGGAAGTTCATAAACAAGGCACTTTTTCTTCTTTCACCTCCCTTGCTCAGATTGTTATACAGGAATTTTGTGGCCAGTTTAGCAAAAGGTAAATGGCATTGGTTTGAGCAAGTCAGAATGCAAGCAGATGCTTTATACACAAGTCCCACACAGCTCTGCTAATGCACTTCAATCCTGTTCTGTAATATCAACTGTCTAGTTTATTTCTAGGCTGCTCTTGAGCCAAGATGCTTGCTAGACATGCTAAATTGTACAAAATTGTGGGTTTATGCTGCAGACAAATGAATGTTCTACTGGGATTGCCAAACACATTTTCAATTCTTTGAATTTGGTCTACTTTGCACAAATAGAGCATTGCTAGCTGGCTACTACACACTAAAGGTGAGAAACTGCTTCATCTTTTCAATAGTTTTATTATTTTAATTTACTTTTGCTCCTTGGGTGCGACTTTGCCTTTGTCTAGAACATTTTTTTCTGTTTTTTTCTTTCTCTTTTTGTTCTTTGGTCATTTGAGGCATCATGCATGGCTAGTGCTGGGCAGCATGCCTGTTAAAAACCTAAGCTGATTCTAAATTTTGTGAGAAATTCCAGAAAGCAAAGTCTCTGCCAACAGCTTTAACTTCCTTTAAGTATTTCCTCTTGCATTACAGTGCTCTTTCTAGAATAAGACCAATGTACTGTTTTAGTGATTTCCTGTGGCAGCCCTCAAGAGGCAGTATGTTTAACAAAGAGATTCCTCATGAGAGTAGTATTGAACTAATAATGGTCAGAAATACTAGCTCCCTGAGAAACAGGCTAATGAGCTGGCAAAGCTATTTCTGTCTCCTGTACTACCTGTAGGGATTGTATTCCATTTTGTCCATTTGTCTCCAGGAAATGGAAGAGCCACCCTTCACTCTATATTATGTTTGACACTCAATCTCCACCTAAATATAAGAAATATTTGCATAAATATATGTTTAAAATGTGGATAAGTTAGGTAAGACTCCATCATAACTTCTGGGATTAGTCAATGGGCTGAACCTGTCTTCTCCATAGGAACACCTATTGGGTAAGAATCATAGTCCGTGTGTTCTGAGCGATTATCTTGAGCTAGTTTTTTTAGGGATAGAACATGTTTGGTATATTGCTTTAAATATATCTTTGCAAACAGTTACTATCAGCTGAAATCCTCCAACCTCAACCTTTCACAATTTTATTAACAGAGAGTGTTATTCTCTGAATTGTCAATATGACTCCTTCAAGAGCATTTGCACTTGCTGGCAGTGGGTAATGTACTCAAATAAAATTGTGGAGTCCCAGAGGGAGTCTTTCTGTTGGCCGCTGATCCTGAACAAGTTAGTCAAACTGCCCTCTGTTCTATCGAACTGCTCAGTAGACAGTCCCCATAATGGGATTCTGACACACTGATCAGGCACAGGGGTCTCAGTTTTCCTGAGGCATGGGCAGACTAATCAAACACAAAGGCTTTGAGGAAATTTTCCACTTTCACATGACAATCTTCTTTCCAGAAAACAGAATTTAATATTAATGCAGAAAACAAGATCTCAACACAAGCTCCATGTTTCAAGTCAGTCTTCAACTACTGTGTATTGAAATAGTTTAAGATAATGACAATTTCATTCTTAAAAGATAGCATAATAGGGACAACTTTTCATTCCTCAAACTCTTGTGTCTTAAATGAAGTGGGTTTTTGTTTTGTTTTGTTTCTTTTTTTTTTCTGGAAAGGATCTATAGAATGAAACCAAACAAAGGAATTTAAATAATACATATTTTCAGTATAATTGTAGTGGAATTGTTAAAAAAATTAAGGGACCACAAAGCTCCTTTATTCCTATAGTCTGGCAATTTCTAAAGTCTCAGCCCACTAACCCTTTTCACCTCTTAGTTTGCAAGATGAAATCTACATGTCTTGCTAAGGCTGCTTTCTTTATTTCACATTTCTTCCTTTATTTCTGCATCAAATCTGCAGATAAGTAAATGGGGTTGCCAGTTGGATCTGCCAGACTGTTTTGGTTAAATAAGCAAAATGTGATGGTTAAAACCAGTCTGCAACACTGTACTGCATGGCTGCAGCCACAGAATCCAGGAACCATGGCTACAAACAGGCACAAGGAAACAGCTACACCAGGAAAACAGTATAGCTTTCTTATAACCTTGGTAAACAGCACAGAGCAGAAGTAATGAATTAATGAAGAAGTCTGAAAGCTCTTTTTCCTATGGACTAAATAACATGCTACAAAACAGAAGACTAAGTTATAAATAAATCCATCTTCTTCTACTGTCTCCAGACAATGAAAGAAACCTGTGTTTCCCTCAGAAAGGGATCTTTTGTTTTGAAATAGGTAGTTCAGATCCAAGATACTGGAATTGCAGTGCAGTGCTTTATCTGAATTGGAAAGATGGCTGACAATGGGGAAAGAAACTATGAGCAAGGCATAATAACTCTAGCAAAAATATTGCCACACTTGTAATAATACAGTTTTAATCAAATATCAATTTCATATTATAAACCAATTTGTATCATGCTGCCTCATGATAATATAAGAATAGAGGTAATTAATTTCAGCTGCAATTAAAATAATTGTTGACAGAAATGAGATGACATTTATAGGCTAAATAGAGGAAACTTTTCTCGTTAATGTCCCTTACTAGAGCCTCTTTATATGTGAGACTGCAAAACAGTTTCTTAAATAATATTAAGACCATTTTCAGTATTGTTAAAATCCTTCTTTTTATAAAACCTGCATGCCCTTCGAGCTTCTCAGGGTTTCCTATACAGCCTTATATCAACAGTCAGAGCTAGGCAGAATGCAGTTATCTACATATGCATGATACCAATGACTTGTAGGACCTAAAACCAGAGAGAGCAAGGGAAACACTGCTAGGCACAGCACCATAGTCCGTAATTTCTCACTTTTCTTAGATGTAATTTATGCAAGATTCTTCACTTGAACAACCAAGAACTGAATTCCTGTGTTTTTTCTTTTTCCTTTTCACCTGCTTCATAATTCCGGAATCTCAGAGCTTATAGAGAAATAAGTCTCTAAGAAATGTGGATAAAAAGTTCCTAGTGGTTGCATACATATATTTTACTGCTTACTTACCAGAACTCTCTTAAGACTATTTTGAATCTTATCTGTCTCTGTGTCTATTGGATGCAAATTTTGTAGGAAAACTGACATTACTCACTATGCTAATTTTATCCTCTTTTTTTGGTATTCATATTTATGACTATAAGTAGTATTTAACATCTTTTATTCTATCCCATAGGGTAAGAAGAAAGTAAAGATAAAATAAGGATTGTTAAAAATGTATCATCTCACAGTGCATAAAATTTTAGCCTTTAATGGAATCACTGAAAAGGCTGTATTTTTGTGGCAAGAAGTTGCAAAATAATGTGAACCAATTATTAAAAAAAAGGAAATTTTTCTTTGCTACCAATTGGTCTTAAGAATCTTGCATTCATGAATCCTCCTAGGTGAGGATTAAAGCAAAAATAAATGTCTCACAATGAGTTGTGGCAGAAGCAAGGATAGAACTCATTTTCCTGGGCAGATCCTTTGTGATGCTACTCATGCTCCTTAAATGAACCTTCCCTTCCCTTCCCT
>VZRS01002174.1:15925-26146 GCA_013398055.1 Ifrita kowaldi
AAAAAAAAAAAAACAAACCAAAAAACCCAAATGAGCAAAATTTGAGCGTCATCCATGTGTTACTTCTTTTCTGGGTACCAGCCTGTCAATGGTCTCAGGACTAATATTCAGTTGCAACTGAATTGAATAGAAATTCTAGTGGGTGATCTAATAATAAGTGGCATAGAAAGTCACATGAGGAAATTAATAGCTTTGTCACCAGAACAGCACTGGAATACTATGTGATATCTAAGGCCCAGGGCAATCCAATTAGTGATGAAGAAAGAACAGCATATCAAATAACTGATCACTAAATGAGAATGATCCATTTTGTATACCAAATGAGGAAAGAGTCTATGAAGAAGGAAAAATACGGCTTTGTTAGTTTAATAGTGTAGCACAACGTATACTCACAATGTTTTTGAATCAACCTTATATGTCCAACAGTTGCTATATGACAAAGTGTCCCTATTAAGATTTCTTTGAATTTTTATGTAGAATAAGTACCTTTTTATTTGTTTGAAATGCCAGTTGTGAGAATCATGGAACCTGAAATTTTGATTTGTATTTGGTGTGGGTGGTTTTACTTGGCAAGCTTTGAGTTTTGGATTTACATGTGAAAGACGGAGAGGGAAATGGCCAGGAAAACTATAGGGGCTTTATTTACACCTCTCTTTTTTTCAGTATGTTAGCCATATACTGCCAAATTCTGTTAGAGCAATCTCATGCCTGGCCTGATGTAATAAGACAGTAAGAAGAAATGCAAAGAATAGAAAGCAAGTATATTAAAATATTCCAACCCTACCCCTGTCTGATCATTTCAAGTCCCCAGCAGGTAAATCCTAGCAGACAGTTTGATCTCTTCATGGGAGTAGTTCACACTGCTTGTTAGGACTAACTGCTATAAGAAATCCACAGTAGTGTACTGTACTTTTGTGATTTTTTTCTGTGAATTTAATTTCAGAATGCAAAACATATGTATATTGGAAAATGTAAACACCAAAATTATCTCCAAAGCTTAGACCTTGTCAAGTGGTACCCTACCTGCCTGGTTGCTACCTGATATCTAATGAGTGGGAAGAAATTTTCTACTATGTGTTTCATTGCATTTTTTTTAATATATCTGAATTAAATGTAATGGTTGCATCTCTTTGGTCAGTAAACAAAGCTTTAAAGCTGTAAAAGAGTGGGAGAAAAGAGTTACTTCCATTGCAATTCCTGTTTGGGATAGGACACATCATTAGAATGCCTTCACTTTATCCACAGCTGTGGGCTCTGGACTGATTTGAAATATTTTGTATAAAGATTACAAAACACAGATATGTGATTCTTTGATATTATGGTTTTAAATGAAAAATGAAAATGTAAACTGCCCTCAGGAATTTAAGAGTTTCTTAAAAGACTTCAAGGTCAGATATTTTTTGTTGGACTTTCAGATGCTGGTTTATCTTTCAAGAATCCATGTATCGAGTGTTTCATAAAATCCTATCATCCCTCCTGTTGATATAGTTTGAATGGTTAAGATGACTTGAAGTCCTTAAAGGAATTGTATCTCGTAGTTTAGCAATTCAAGACTACTTAATTTATTAAGACTAGCTGCTGTGAATGGTCAACATAGTCTAAATCACGCTACGTTCCTCAAATACAGTTAACCTTTTCCACCTGGTTTCATAACACATATTGAGCATAACTTTTGTCATCTAGTTATGAGCACAATAACCTGAAAGATAGTTGAAAGATCACACCCACAGCTTCTGCATGGCTCCTGGAGAAGAATCTGCTTTACTCCAGTATTTTCAAGCCTGCACTTGCAATTCTGACTGCTGGTTTCTGACAATTTTCTACCTGTCCTGGGGTGATGTTATGAAGCCGCGTTATTCCCTAACCGTCCGCTCACTGCCCGAGGCCGCTGTGCCTTTAAGATGGGCCCGCGTGTGGGTCGGTTCAGCGTTTCAGCCCATTGGCTCGGGGACTCTGGGGCTCGGCAGGGAATGTGCCAGGAGCACTGGGTTGATCTTTGGGTATCTTTTGTGTTCCGGCTAGCTGGGAAAAGGTTCTGTTGGTTTTTTCTTGTCCTTTTTCCCCTTCCCTTCCCCTTGCCTCACTGCCTCCCTTCCCTCTTTGCCAGTCCAGGGGGCCTGAGGGGTGGCCCCGGCGGGCCCGTGGGGTGGCCCTGGCTGGTCTGAGCCCGTGTCTCTGTTCCCCCTCCGGGAATTTGTTCTATTTTGAGGTTTTTTTCCCCCTGTTCTACGCTGTTTGGTTTTGTGTCAATAAACAGTTTGTTTTGTTTTTTCCCACTTTCGCTTGTTGTGACCCACTTGTTTTGTTGGTGGACGAAAAGGGGAGATCCTTTTCTCTTAGGAGGAAACTGTTTCCTCCTGAAGTTTTATCTCCAAAACCGAGGCACTGCCGTTTATTTTCTACTATGCTAATTTTTTTCTCTTGTTTGTACTTGTTTATTTTCTGTTTGTACTGTTGCTCTGTTGGTTTAAAAAAAGCTGAGTGCAACTGCAGATCTGTTACCATGTCAGCCTCATACTCCATTTAAAGAGCAGAGTTGGCCTACTGCTGGATTTTTCTTCAGCTCTGAGGGATAAGCCACCTATATATTTCTGCAGGTTTTTTTTAAAAGGCTGTATGTATTTTTGCCCTTGTCTTTTGATAGATAGATACCCTGTAAAGCATTTTCAACAGTTTCCTTCATTTCATAGTTGTTGCTGGTGAGAAAAGGATTCCTTTCTCCAGATCAAAACATTTGTCTGGACCCTGTTGCCCTCCATGCCATGAAACATCTGCTGTATCTTTTTGTAACTGCCTTGTGGTGTGAAGTGTTAAATGTCTTTGAAATGGCAGCCTGTGGAAAGAGTGCACGGCAGATAAATGCATGATCTGTTTTTCTGGAATTCTGGCAAGTGCCCTGTCAATGTACACAAAAACAAAAAAGGTTTTATTTCCTCAGATATGTCTCCCTTACTCAATCTATAATATTGTTTCCTTGTTTGAGTAGTGACAAGTTCAGTAACTATAGTTAGATAATCATTCTTCTATGCCTTTATATAATATAGTGTTGCATGCACTAAAGAAAATTTCTGTGAAATTTTAAAAACTTTTTTTTTTTATTTCTTTTTTTTCCTTTCTTGCATTTCCTTCAATGCACTTCAACAGTATTTTGTGGTTGCTGTTCTGGAATGAAGGCATCATAAACATGTAGGTATGTCTTAGTCTCTGCTGATTAAAAATTGAAACACTTTGCTATTGTATTTGAGTTACGGATTCCATGGTGAAATGCAAGTACTGTCTTGATACCTTGAATTACCTTTTAATTAGAACATCTTTGATGTCCTATCCTTGAAAATGTGAAAGGTGACTGTGTAGATACTATGTTAAAATATTTTGTGTGGCATTGCAATGCAGACTACTGTGACTTCCCATATGTGACAGAATTTGAAGTCCTGTAATTTCATTAAAACAGAGATGTAACATAATTTTGGGTTACCCAGAGGAGCATAATTTTTCCATACTTTTGTATTAATTTCTACCTTTTATATTAATTTACCTGTGTAAAATCCCTACTTTTCTCTTTACCCCTGTCAATGTGCAAATTCAAATTTCTCCCTTCAACAAAAAGAAAAAAAAATCAAGATACGAACCATTTCTTTCTCATGAATAAGATCCTGAAATTATACAGCTTAAATACATCAATAGCTAATTTATTTTCTTTTTTTAAAATAATTTTTTTTGACTTAGGATTATTCACAATAACATATTAGAAACAATGGTTTTTAGCTATATTCTTTTATTTTACCTTTTTAATCTTGTTTCCCAAGATGACAAAACCTTTGAAACCTAACAACCCAGATGCATTTGGCTCTGTATGATCACCACTAGCCAGTATCGACTTTTGGGCTCATAGTTTTGCTTTATTAAGAAGAAATCTGGATAGTTTTTTGAGTAGAGTTTTTATTTTGGGAAATTACATAGAAGAAAGTCTGTAAACTTCTATGACTTTGCTCTTTAACGTTATACTTTGTAGGCCAAACAATGGGGTCCAAGTTTGAGGGTAGGGGCTGAGGTGGGAATATTTGCAAGTCAAAGACTAACAACCAACCAAATAAGAAATGCAGGATCAGATGCATAATAATCAATATGTGAAAGGCAGCTTGTGCTACTCTTTTCCTTACTAATACACACTGAAATTTTCATTACTCAGTGGTGGTTGGAGCAGGAAACTGCTATTTTAGATTTTAATTTAGTGCATCTTCAGGCATCAGTTGATTCTGTTCTTAGCAGATTATTTTGCTTTTTTTTTAGAATGATGAGAATAACTCTGGATGAAATGCATAAGATATATAATGCATATTTGTCTTGCATTGTCGATTTTGTTTTGCCCATTGTCAGTTGTATTTGAAGTTAAATTATGTGTTTGATCATATTATTCATTGAAGCATGTTTGGTTTTTAATGTCTGCGGGTTAGCAATGTGTTATGTGGAAAACTGTTATGAATTTTTATATTACACATTGAATAATGAGCTTTTTTCAGATGAAATAAAGTTGTCTGAGTGCATATAAAACCCATATAAAACTCAGTTGTTTATTTATGAAGTCTTCTGAAGATTAATCCAGAACTAAAGACTTAATTTAAGGTATAATATATAATGGTGAAGGAATGTATAAGGAAATAAATGACACTAGATAGGTAAATATATGAAAAAGAAAGCCTGGGTCCAAGTTCTGTTTTTGGACAATATGCCATTATCCTATCATCACTTTTCATGGAGAAGAAATACCACAATTCTTTCTGCTGGCACCTACCTAAATTCTTATGCTTGGTCAGACTTGACCCTCTGGTTTTATGCCTTTTTTCATATTCTCAGTAAAACAGAATTTTCAAGAAGCTCTAGTTGAGCACCTGCAAAATCAAATATTCCATGTGAAGGTCATGTGAAAACATGTTTAAGCATGATGTAGGAAGCCAAACACGTCATTTAATGCATCCTTTCTTAGTTATCTTTCTGTCTGTCTGTCTGTCTGTCTGTCTCTCTTCAGTATTTGCTTTGAAACACATTGGTATTTACCAATATGTGAAATGAAACCGAAGGATTTGGGTTCATATACTTAGATGGTAAAGACAATCTTCCCATAGTCCTCTTAGTAGGCCTTTTCCAGGTGATAAAGATCAAAACAATGTGGAAATTTTATGTTCAAAAACACATTCAACCAGACTGACATGGGAATACGTGGTTTTCTAAGGCCTTTTGTAGCGCCAGCTGCATACACAGCAGTACCTCTGACTTCACCAGTTTCTGAGAATAGAAATTCTGGTAATGGGTTATCTTCTGAGGAATGATTTCATCTTCATAAGCTTACTGAGTCTAATATAGGTAAAATGTAATGGCTTGTTACATGCAAGAGATTAAATAAGAATTTTTTCATTCCTTTCTGAACTTGTCTTTAACGAAACATTGTAATTCTGGAAAATGTCGTTTTGAACTGTCCATTAGTACCACTGAGGGGAGGTTGTCAGTGAATAAAATTTTTTGGACACACATTCATGAAATAAATACAAAAGCTTAAGCAAGCTTTTTTTGTGTGTGAAATTAAGCATGACTAACGGAGCTTTATTTTCAAAGTAGATCAGCATTAAGATATCATTTCAGAACTCAAAAACACATAACTAGCATTCTGATTTAAGTAGGTAGAACTAAACTTGGCCTTCATTTTATAGTACTTCTGTTATTCTTTTTCTTTTTTGTTTTTTTTTTTTTTTTTCTTGAATATTGGACCTTTTCCTAGAGCTTCTGATGTGACTGAAATGCACAAAGACATGAGGCTGTTGGTTGATGGTTTATGTCTAGTGGCACTCACTGATATTAGTTGATGTTGGTGAAGCTCTCCCAGGAGTAAGTTGACCTTTACTTGGTCACTAAGAGATTAGAACCTAAGAAGAAGAATTTTAAAAAGAAAGCTTAAAAAAATGCTTATACCTTTTTCATATGGAAGAATTTGTTGGATTTATTTACTGAGCTTCAAGGCTTTCATACACAGAAAGAACAAATTCAGCGGGACATTAAAGAGAAACTTCCAGCGTGACAGGAGGTTATTTCATATTTCATCCAATATTTCAAATATAAAGGCTCTTCTCTATACAGAAACTGTCCTCAAACTTCCAATAGGAGGCCTACAGAAATAAGAGGAACAGTCACATCCAGCAAAGTTCCCAATGTGACAAAGGTTGTATAAATTGACTGCCTCCCAGTTAATCCCTCCATATTGTTCCTGGGATGAAATTTTCTCTATATCTCTATGTGACATGCAGCTGTTGATTTACCCTAGGAAACCTAAGAAAAAAAATTACCTGTAGTATCTGCACTGGAGATTTTCACTGCATATTCTCTTATTTTGCCTTGAACTCTCTTTGTCACCAATGGATTTTCTTGCATAATAGAACAAGTAAAGCCTGTCCAAGTAGAAAGCAATATGAGATGAGAGATCTCAATGTTGAATGTTGTACTAAATTTTTTTTGTAATTCTGAAATACCTGAAATGCATGAGTGAGTAATGCCTTATGCAAAGCAGATTCAATAACTTTTTGAACCTCTGCAACATTACAGAAATCACAAACTTTATCTCTTCAAAAAGAAAGCAGGAAGCATTGTATATTGATTTACCTAGTGTAACTAATGCAATGTTAAATGTCTAAAATATAATGTTATCCACCAGAACTGGCAGTTAGTTTATAAAGGTTGACTTCTTCATGCAATAAAACTTAATTTTTTTTTAAATGAATCCTTGAAAGAGACTTAGAAGTAATCTCTTTTTTTTCCTTTCTTCCTTTTTTCTTTGTTTTTTTTTAAATTAAAATAATTTTTAAATGTATTTCTTCCTGCTCCAACAGATTGATTATTCTATTTCAACAGAATGATAATTGCTGTAAATTCTGTAAACTACTCAGACTTTCCTTTGAAATCAGTCTGTGAGTGAAACAGAAGTATTTTAGGGAGGGTTTCTGAAGGAAGAAGACTGCTTCAAAGAACATCACAAGTAAATGAACAAGAAAATGGTGTAGGTTGATAAAGAAAAAAAACCAGGCTGATTAAGGAAGTGTAAGTAGATAACAGAAAAACACAAGGATCTTAAAATGTTTAGTCATGGAAGAAATACTAATTTGATTTAAGAAATGAATGTGTTGGGAAGAAAACGATACTGAAGTTAAATTAAATCTTCACTTGTGAAAGACTTGTAATGGAATTACTATTGCCCTCTGTATTGAAATTTCCTGATATTTTGATCAGAATTTTAGGGAACAGAGAGGACATATCTCACATAAAAACTAGTTCAATGAGTGTTCTCAAAAAGGAGCTGTTTCTAGTGAGGCCAGTAACAACTGATGTGTCTACTGGAGTTCCTTAACAGTAATTTTTGATGCAATAAGACAGACAGGGTGCTATCCTTTGGTAAGCTGCTGCAGTGTAACCATGTGCCTCTTAATATTGTTAAGTACAAGACTCACCTAGGAAAAATAATAAGCTGAACTATATCTGTGAACATTGCATCTAGTCCTTGCTTCTTGTGTTCTCAAAGTGAAGAGAATTAAAAAATGTCTTCAATCTGAAACAAGCCTTAACACACAAACTTTCATGAGTTCTTCAAACCGACATCTTGTGTCAAAAGCTGTAATGTGACCACTGTACTGGTTATGTTTTCTGGGCCAGAGAGGGAAGACGTTATGACATGGGGTCAGTTTCACTAATGCTGTAGCTTAAGAACCTGGATCCAAGGTCCTACCCACAAGGTAGAGAAATCTAATCGTAAAATACTCACAAGAATCACAGAATCTGCTGAGTTGGAAGGGACCCACAAGGATCATCAAGTCCAGCTCTCAGCACAGCACCATCCCCAAGTGTCATACCGTGTACCTGAGAGCACTGTCCAAATGTTTCTTAAACTCTGTCAGGCTGATGCTATGACCACTTCCCTGGGAAGCTGTTCCAGTGCCTAGCCACCCTCTGGGTGAAGAACCTTTTCCTAATATCCAACCAAAACTCCCCTTGACACAACTTCAGGCCATTCCCTTGAGTCCTGTCACTGGTCACCACAGACGAGAGATTGGTGTTTGCCCTTCCTCTTCCTCTCATGAGGAAACTGTCACTGCAATGAGGTCTGTCCTCGGTATCCTCTTGTCCAGGCTGAAAAGACCGAGTGACCTGAGCCACTCCTCATACAGCTTCCCCTGAAGGCTTTGGAATTTTAATACCAAATTAGCTTATCAAAGAAAGATATGAAGTTAACGTCACTTGTGGCCTTTTAGTCCTGAATATGCTAAAAATCATATTTTGCCAAAATAAAATTCTTCAAATCACATAATTCCATTTTTTTTTTCATCCTGCCACCCTCTACCTCTAATTTCTCTTTCTTCTTAAAGAGTAGGGATGGCAAAATCAATCACAGATCCTTTACGTGTCAAGGTCACTGCGGGGAGATGTGTGCAAAGAGATTTACTGTGAGAAACCTTGCATAACCTATCCCTTGTTTCCTCACTTCTTCACGTGGAAATGTTTTTTTACTTTTCTTTTTGTCATTATGTTTTGTCAGTTTGTGTTGTGTTCCACTATGGGGAACTGTGGGGAGTTCTTTTGAAATGGAAGCTCTAGGATGAAATTAAGTCAAACGAGACAAATATTATATCTGAGAACCGTTGTTAACAAAGAAGGTGTTGCCCTACTAAAGAAGAGTAGAGAAGACAGAAAAGGAGGAAGGAAAATGAAAAGGGCTGGGAAAACAGAGAGGGAAGACAGAGAGAAAAAGTGGGTGTTTTCGCCAGAAGGTCAGGGAGTGCCATCAGTGTCCAAGCAGCAGGAGGGGTGTGCACGGTGCCTGCACAGCTCCCAGAGAGGCGCGGCCGCACAGGCACAGCTCCCGGGGCAATGGGCGGCCGGACACGCGGTGAGTGGGATCGGGCAGGAGGCGCAGAACTCTGGACAGGGCCACGGCAGGGATCACAACGGGGCGCTGGATCAGCAAAGCAAGGTTAGAGGCAGGTGGCTCAGGCAGGAACACAGGGACAAAGCAGGCAGTGTGTCGGACAGGAACACAGGGCATCAGGACAGGAGGCTCAGAGGTCAGCTGGTGTCCAGCCAAGTGCCCAGCGAGAGGGAGGACGAGTGAGCGTGGGCAAAAAGAGCAAAAGCAGGCTAGAGACAGAGCAAAAAAAAAAAAAAAAGCAAAAGGCAAAAAATACAAGACCCCAGAATTTGTGACACAGTTACTTTTATATCCCCTGGCTCCTCCCAAGGTCTGCCTGCTGACAGGAGACCATTGGCCCAGTCCAAGCTTCTCCTGCAGTCCACTGNCTGCTGACAGGAGACCATTGCCCCAGTCCAAGCTTCTCCTGCAGTCCACTGGTGGAGACTTTTTGCCATCTGGTCGGAGAACGTCTCTGGAGGGTACAGTGTTCTTGGTGGTCTCCTGCTGACTGCCTATCCCGTGTGAGACATGAAGTGGTTGCCAGGCAAAGTCTCCCCAGAGACAAGGCTTACTCCCATCTTCTGCTAGTCGCTTCCTGCAAGTGGCACATGTGTAACCACTCGCCCACATGGCTCTGACAAACAGAAATCAAAATTAAACTGGCTCCTTACAGCTTGTTACTGTGATAATGGTGTCATGCAATGAGTCTGCCAACTTCCTGTTCTGGGCAGTCAACAGCTGTGAAATCTGGTGAAATATTCAAGATAGCATATGCTGGATCAATGATATTGTCTAGAGATTCAAATATTTATTTACTTCTGTTGTGATTTTCCTTGCAGTTACATCATCATTACTGGGGAGCATACCCTACTTCTGTGTTCTTAAGGGCAATCTGCTCTCAAAGTAGGTTCACCCCTAAGAGTTTTGACACAGGGAACAGTGTCAAAAGTGACCCACTGAACAGTGTTTTACAAGAATCTGAGCCTGAACATGAGTCTTTCAGACAAAACTTTAATTGCTCTGAAAAGCGATGACAGATTTTAAACAAAGCAAGTTAGTTTAGAAGGTGGAAAGGTGAATTTGTTTTACTGACCTGTGGGCCTAAAGCCACAGCAAGTTTGACCCACATAGAACACTGTATGACAGATAAAAACCTGTTTATTTCTAATTAAACTGGTGGGGTTTTTTGTTCTTTTGGGTTTTGTTTGGGTTGGTTTTTTTTTTTTTGGGTTTTTTTGTTTTGTTTTGTTTTGTTTTGTTTTGTTTTGTTTTGTTTT
>VZRS01002174.1:26426-39126 GCA_013398055.1 Ifrita kowaldi
AAGGCAAAAAATACAAGACCCCAGAATTTGTGACACAGTTACTTTTATATCCCCTGGCTCCTCCCAAGGTCTGCCTGCTGACAGGAGACCATTGGCCCAGTCCAAGCTTCTCCTGCAGTCCACTGGTGGAGACTTTTTGCCATCTGGTCGGAGAACGTCTCTGGAGGGTACAGTGTTCTTGGTGGTCTCCTGCTGACTGCCTATCCCGTGTGAGACATGAAGTGGTTGCCAGGCAAAGTCTCCCCAGAGACAAGGCTTACTCCCATCTTCTGCTAGTCGCTTCCTGCAAGTGGCACATGTGTAACCACTCGCCCACATGGCTCTGACAAACAGAAATCAAAATTAAACTGGCTCCTTACAGCTTGTTACTGTGATAATGGTGTCATGCAATGAGTCTGCCAACTTCCTGTTCTGGGCAGTCAACAGCTGTGAAATCTGGTGAAATATTCAAGATAGCATATGCTGGATCAATGATATTGTCTAGAGATTCAAATATTTATTTACTTCTGTTGTGATTTTCCTTGCAGTTACATCATCATTACTGGGGAGCATACCCTACTTCTGTGTTCTTAAGGGCAATCTGCTCTCAAAGTAGGTTCACCCCTAAGAGTTTTGACACAGGGAACAGTGTCAAAAGTGACCCACTGAACAGTGTTTTACAAGAATCTGAGCCTGAACATGAGTCTTTCAGACAAAACTTTAATTGCTCTGAAAAGCGATGACAGATTTTAAACAAAGCAAGTTAGTTTAGAAGGTGGAAAGGTGAATTTGTTTTACTGACCTGTGGGCCTAAAGCCACAGCAAGTTTGACCCACATAGAACACTGTATGACAGATAAAAACCTGTTTATTTCTAATTAAACTGGTGGGGTTTTTTGTTCTTTTGGGTTTTGTTTGGGTTGGTTTTTTTTTTTTTTTGGTTTTTTTTTTTTTTTTTTTTTTTTTTTTTTTTTTTTTTTTTTTTTTTTTAACANTTTTAACAATTTGATCGTGTTGTGTAAATAGGAAATTCTTGCAGGACTAAGAAAACTAATTTTGAATACCAGCCTGTAATATAATCTTAATGTAGAATGGGGATGTACAATAGTAAAAGTATCAAAGGGGGTTAACTGAAGGAACATTAACACTTTCTTGGTAAATACCCATAAAATTCTAGAACTCTCACTGCATAAGTGCATAACGTCTCTCAGCTGTAGGTCAGAAAACCTCATCAGACCGAAGAATCTACGTAAAGGATGGTCAATGACTGTAAGAAATTTTAAATTTCATTTCAGGTATGTCTATGTATCTATCTATCTGGTAGCCAAAGTCTTTGAGATTTGTGTCCACAAAGGCTACTGTCTTCTATTGTGCTCTTTCTGCTTGTGTATCCATGAACTTGAAAGTGTAGGAATATTTGTCTTTTGCTTGAGCTAGTCACAAAATAGGGTTTCTTTTCTTTAAAGCATTATAGTAGGGAGAAAAAAGTGTAAAACTTCAGGAGAAGCAGTTCTTACCAGGAAGATACTGATCATGACCAATCACATGAACTACAAATACTTGCCATGTGAATCTGCCTTTTCAAAAGGATTTTTAATTTGTTTATTCATTATCACTCATATATATATAAATTTTGTAACACTTACTACTCTTAGTACTAACAGTACGTGGTAGATCACTGTGAAGATGGGAACTGCTGTGAATTGACTTATTCACGTAGTTTGAAAGTAAGCTAAGTTGACTTTTCTATTCATTGGGCTGATAATCCTATCTTTGAATCTATCTTTGAGATAGATTCTAAACACTGTTTGGAAAAATATACTGTGTGTTCTCCATTATCTCCTCTTCTTAAAAGTTTCAGAAGATAATGCCTGAAGAAATAATCTGATTCAAGGGTAATCTAGACTAAGACTGTCTCTTTTCAAATGATCTCCTCAAAATAAATATATTGTTATGTCTTTTGCACCTTACCAGCCACCTAAAGCATAAATTTTAGCTGCTGTTAAGAGTAACTCAAAGAGTTTTTAAACTTGAAGAGTCACTAGCAATTCATTTGTGGATGAAGTTTCTACCTAACACAAGTGCTGACTTTCTCCTTCACCTTCCCACAGTTTCCCTTTTCAGAAATAGGATTTTCTTTCATTTAACTCTTGCTGTTCTCTTATCTGAAACGCACAGCTCAAGCTTTTATGAACACAGCTAAATGTACATTCTAGAACCTATTCTCTGTAAATTAACATAGCTTTCAGTGACTGAGTGAAGATCATGCTTTTTCTACCTCAGCTGACAACAGGACCGTATTCTCACAGCTATAATTTGTTCTTTTGTATAGAAAAACTACAATATGACTTTTATATCAGAATATTAAAACCTGTGCCTGAAGTAAATACATATGATGAAGTCTGTATTTAGATTTCAGTCCTACAGCTGTCACCTTGTCACCAAACAGTCTTAATCACTATTTTTTACGACAATTTTTCATCATGCTTTTGTGAAACTTCCTGCGGTAGTATTTTTCCATTTTTGCATTCAGGCTCTACATACCCACTTTTAACACTCTGCACTCTTCCACAACCTTTCTTCAAGTTTCACTTCATGCAGAGGGTTAAGGGGCAGGTAGTTACTTTCTGCCGTTTTACCTTCTGTCCACATTTCATAGAATTTTAGACTGAAAGAACCACAGTATCAAAATCATAGAATGGTTTGTGATGGAAAGGACACTAGAGAGAACCTTATTTCAACTCCCTGCCAAGAGTAGGGACATCTTTCACTAGACCAGGCTGCTCAGAGCTCCATCCAACCTAGCACTGAACACTTCCAGGGATGGGACATCCACAGCTTGTCCTGGCAACCTGTTCTGGTACCTCACCACCTTCACAGTAAAGAATTTCTTCCTAACAACTAATGTCATTCCACACTTTTTCAGTTTAAAGCCATTCCCCCTTCTCCTATCACTACATGCTCTTGTGAAAAACACCTCTCCAGCTCTCTTGCTGGAGCCCTTTAGGTACTGGAAGGTGCTACATGGACTCCCTGGAGCCTTCTCTTCCCTAGGCTGA
Source organism: Ifrita kowaldi (assembly GCA_013398055.1). Lineage (NCBI taxonomy): Eukaryota > Metazoa > Chordata > Aves > Passeriformes > Cinclosomatidae > Ifrita > Ifrita kowaldi. Next base: position 29,464 of record VZRS01002174.1, read on the forward strand.
ACAGCCCCAGCTCTCTTACCTTGTCTTTCTCATATGAAAGATTCTTCAGGCCTCAGATCATCTTTGTGACCCTCCTCTGGAGTCACTCCAAAAGTTCCACATCCTTGTTGTGCTGGGGCCCCGGAGCTGGACACAGTACTCCAGAAGGGGTCATAAGAGAGCAGAGTAGTGTGTGAGAATCAGGTCTAGGAATTTTCTTTGATACTTTCTACTCTCAAGAGCAGTGCTTTTCAGGGTTTTCTCGATAGGTCCACAACAGAATGTGCCCAAGATGGTTCTTCTTTTGAAGGAACTGAATACTTTCCACAAATCATATGACTGTGAGTGTGGGTTTCATATATGATGGGAAGAATATTTTCTGTTTTCAGTTGAGAATGTGCCTCACGAAGCAGATACTTTGCATACTGTGTGTTCATTCTGGTATGAAATGTCATGGTCATGTGAAATTTGGGAAGCCACAGCTAGGTGAGAGGGGCCTGTAAACCCTTTCTCCTTTCTTGTATTCTGTTTATCAGTAGAATTTACTGTTTAACTGTACATGTTTTGTACAGGATCACAATCTATTGGTAAGGACTTTCAGTGCTTTTGGGAAACTGGCCCCTTCAACCATAGGATTGGTTGAAAAGTAAGGAGATTAAATAAGTTACAATATGTGGCTAAATAAAGGTTGTTTCATATGGACTTTGTTGTTGTGTCTGACAGTGCAGTGGAAAATGACTGACTGACCTTATATGGGCTTTGGTTTTTTTCCTTTTTTTTTAAATGGTTGTAAATTTGATGAGATTTGGTTTTGTTTGTGCTTGTTTTTTTGGCTTTTTGGGGTTTTTGTTTGCTTTGCTTTCTCTTCCTGTAGAGCTTGCCTTTATCTGACATGACTTTTTGCAACATAAAAATTGAAGAATACGTATGTAGTTTTCAGAAATGTACTGCTCAAAATATCCACTCTGTTTTCATTCATGTGCAGCTAACAATGCTCCTCTTATATAATTGATACTTAGATGGAGATTTGTAATTTGTATAATTTTTTTGTCTCCTACAAGATATATTTTCACTTCTGCCTGGTTATTCATGCAGCATCTTGAACTAGGGGAAAAATAATCATGCACTTCTGTATAATTATTATAAAATTAGAACCTGCAAATGACCTATAAAGAATATTTAGCAGGAAAACGGACCACTTTCCCTCCAGCTATTATGATGTGCTCACAAATCTTTTTCAAAAACTGCATTATCACTGAACTAGTTAATTAATTTTATTTCATAATGCAGCCAGCAATTTAATGTAATTTTTTTCCTCCCATTGTTTAGACATTCCACTTTTTTACAAAGATCCAGAGCTTCTAAAAACTCAGCTAGCCAAAGTATGTGAAAATACAGCTGAGGATGAAAGCTACTCTGGGATAAAAATCTGTTTTGTAGCAATTTTTGCTTTCTGTGGTAGTATTTTTCTCCTTTCCATTCATATCATCAAAGCCCAAGTTAATAGAACTAATTGAAAAATCAGTTACTGATCACATCTCAGCTGAATGTCATCAGAAAAATATTTTAAAGCACTTTAATTAACCCCTTGCATGCCAGGGAAATATGCAAATTAATTTGCTTATTTCCCTGAGCTCTTTTTGGAGCTATTTAATTAACATGTTTTTACAAATTCTCTGTTTTAATAGTAGCTGTACAGTTTGGGTACAAGCAGAACTAGCTGTGAATACAGAACTAAAACTGGTAGTTTTTTTCCTTTCTTTGATGATTGAATTTAATCTTCAAATTTGGCACTACAAAAATCTACAGATGATAATTAATTTTTTTATGTAACTTTTTGGCACAATTTCTAATAACATTTATGAAGAGAACATTCTGAAGGAGTTCCATTGTTTTCGAATTATATCCTCTAAACACAAAGTGACCTCTGCTATACTCTCATAGATGCTTCTTGTGGTTGGATTGAAATTTCAGTCCGTGGGAACTATGGTCATCAGCAAATCAGGATGAAACATGGTGTAAAATAAGGCAGCAGTTTGTTTTCCAGGTATTGAACACTTTCCAGTTTAGACATTACAAACAAGCATGAGACAGAGTGTTGGCTGAATACCAAATAAGTGCTTTCATAAAAAAATCACTTCACAAATTTTGCTGGTATCTATTGAATAATTCATGTGACAAATAGGAGATGGCCAGCAACAGTGCTCCTTGAATACAAAGAACATCCCTGTTAATTGAATTTTTAAAATGAAAAATTAGTAATTTTCACTGACTTTTATATTTGACAATTGTTACTCAATTAGGTTTACACAATAGCAGCCAGAGAGCTTCACATTGCTGGTAGAAGGACATGTCATTTGAGGACAACTTAAATTTTCTTTTGTACTCTTTCCCTAATGGTTTGTACCACTTTTTTCCTGTTCAGTTCCAGTGCTAAGCCCTGAAATAAGCTTTTCTGCTTGGTGTACTAGAATCACCATGTGACTTGTCATTGGCCCAGCAATTCTTCTACTTTCACGTCGCTGGCAATGTTTCAGGTTCATATTACTCTGAATTAATACACAGGAACTTATTAATGTAAAACAGTTAACTTGTATCTGAACATTGTATACTGTTCTCTTTCACCCATGGAATTAAAAAATAAACCCCAAACACAAAAATTCCTAATACTCAATTTATAGTTAGGAACTGTACCTGGTTGTTAAGTTAGAATTATAAAAGTGATTCCAATGAACTTGAAGAAGAACTCAGGCTCTGGATTTGTTATTGCCAACTATTTGGCTGTGTATGATGTATTTTTGCTACTCAAAAACTTAAATGACAAAACCTTTAGATTGAGCAAACTGGTTAAATTTGAAAATATTTCAAATTTGTTTAAATTTAGGAAGATAAAGAGGATAAACTTAGGGCTTGTCAGTGTGTCTAGCAACTGCTAATAGGTACTGGAGTATCTTCAGTCAGAACTGTGCCATACATGTGTTTCTCCAATTTAGCTCTGTGATTTAGGTCAAAGTATAAGATCTTCCTCACAATCTGTAAAAATGAAGAGATAATTTAATTACCAGAGATCTGATGGCATAAACATTGTGTTGTCTTTTTAAATTTACTGAATATTCAATAGAATTTCTGGATAACTTCCAAAATGTTTCTATGGAAGTTAGCTGTATAGGGGTTTAATGAACAGCTGTAGCACTCTTCTGAAACTGAATTCTAGGCAGCCTCTTTGTATTCAAGGTTTTTTAATAAAAATTTGATTACTCATGGACATAACTGATAAAAAGGATACAGCCCTAAAAAATCCGAACATGACCACGTGAAGATTTGCACACAGGATTCTTTTCAGCTATTGTCAACAGTCTGGCTGTCCAGTGAAATGCATGAAGAACATACGCAGGTGTATAATGGATTCAGATTTATGGCCTTCTTTTTACCGTGTGAGTGCAGTGGGATAGTTCCACATTAAACAGATGATCCTGGACATATGGCTGAAGAGGAAGGAGTTATTGAATGTCACATGATTGAAATAAATATATTTCTTTAAATTAGGATCATTTAAAATATCATTCAATAGTGGTTATTTTCATTATAACAGGTGCATCCTGACTTTGTAGAAAGTGGTATCCCTGTAAAAAGGAAAAGTATGCCATGTTTAGGATAGGAAACAGATGTAAAAACTGAAGTACTCCATTCATCCAGTCTGACTTTCAAAAGAACAAATTATTTCTTGGTTTATGGCCAGTAGCACTGATTGGGCTGCAATATTTCTGCTATAAAAACCTCCTGTCTTGCTGTAAGAGCTGTAAGAGAAAAAAAACTACCATGATATTTGGTAAATTTTTTAACGGCAGGGAATCAAATTTTTTCCTGTATTTCTTAGATATGTAAGGCAGCAGTAACAAACTCTTTCCCCTACCTAGAGTTTTGTTCCTTTTACTATTTTATTTTCAGTTGTAATAATGGTAAAGAAACATGAGCCAAAGATGAACAGATATAATCAATAGTGAAGGAAAGATTGCTACATGAACTCAGAAATTGCCTGATGGGTTTGTTTAGATGCTTGTCTTTAGGGTATTCTTAAAAAGTGCAATAAATCCCTTTTATCTCTATTGTACATATTTTAATATTAGTTTTCATTTTAGCATAGGTTCTGTGTAGTATATTTATGGAAGCGTTTTTTCTTTCTGAAAACTCAATGAGGCTCAAGATGTCATCTCTAAATATTTCAAATTTTACTAATCATATTGAATCTGCACTTTTGCAGATTTCAAGACGCTTTTGAAATACTATGACTCTTTGGTTGGTCTTGGACTTTCTATCAAACATTCAACTCATGAATGATTCTTTTCAGAGGAATAATCTCATTAACATTCCCAAGACTTAATCAAGGCATTAAGCTTGAAAAACATGCACCTCTCACACATGCACATTCATCCAGTTTCAACTTTTGTCTGTTGAAGGAGGTTAAAATTTCTATTCTGAAATCTTCTGTTGAGTTAACATTATTCCTAAAGACAGTTTTGTGTTTGTGCTTCCACAACTATTGTTGTGTAAAGTAAGCTAGGTGGCTCTGTTGGCAAAGTTTATTTCCTAGACTGAGTCATTCTTTTGACGCTTTGGATTCTGTAACATCTTTCAACTCTCTTCTTGAACTGTATCTGCTTCTGGAATATTGGTACAGTTCTAGTAAGTGCACTGATCAGTACACATTTCCATTATTGACTTGATCATGTTCCACAACACGAATACTACCCTTAGCTTATGTAGGTCAGCTTAAGTTGTATTAGATGAATGGCAAACTGAAGGAGGGCATTTTTTTACTAGATATTAAAAAGAAATTCTTTACTGTGAGGGTGCTGAGGCACTGGAACAGGTTGACCAGAGAAGCTGTGGATTCCCCATTTCTGGTGATGTTCAAGACCAGGCTGTATGGGGCTCTGAGTTACCTGGAGTAGTGGAAGGTATCCCTGCCCATAGCAAGGGTTTGGAGCTAGATGATTTTTAAGGTCACTTCCAACCATAACCATTAAATGATTCTGTGATTCCATAACTTGTTTACTGAATGGTGTAGATTGTTCTCTTTGCTGCCGACAAACCTCTTCACAATCTGCTAATTTCTTTATGACTTTTCTTCCTGATCATCAGCTGCTGCAGCACACCTTCATCACACACTTTCTCTATGAAATTCCTAGTCTTTAAGACACCTTTATGCTCTATCTATTACCTAGTTTTCATCCAAATTTTTGGGTAACACGCTGCTTTTAATCTTGCAGTCAGAAGCATGATAAAATACAACAACTAGTAGCTAAAGCTGGAAAAATTCTGTTGTAAATAAGAGATTCTTTTGATGGTCATAAGTAACTACTATAAACAGCTATTTAGAGATGTTTAGGAGCCTTTTACCCTCTCCCAAACTGAAAGTTTTATTAAACACTTGCAATCTTATGGAGCTATTAGTGTTTTTAAATATACAAATGAAGTAACAGCTTTCTAGAGCTTAATGAATTCAGAGGGCTTTAATGGGTTTTTAATTTAAGTTCCTTTTTTTCACTTAATTTCGCAATACGCTGCTTATTTTTAGTTCAGCAGTGAAGCTGGGAAGATATTGATCTCACAAACTCTTCAGAATATTTTTTATCTTGTAACTAGTACTAGCAAAAATTGATTTTCGAACTTTTCTTTATAAATTTGCAGTTAAACTGTCCCTCAGTTCTTTATTTCATGCTTCTATTACAATATTCATCCTTCTCTTAGCCAACAAATAACTCCACTGGAGTACTGCTTTCAGTCAGCAAGACAACAGAGAAAACTGAAGGGAGTGGTAGTAATGCTGACCCTCCACGAGGAAGCTGTCTGCTGCTTTGTCTCACATCAGGAGAATTGTGCCTTTTCCCTCTGACAACAAAGGTTGCACTAAAGTATAACTTAATTTTCTTATTTTTCGAGAACCTTACAACTCAAAAAAATACAATTTTATTATGCTATATCCTATGTAATTTTAAAGTATCTCTTCATAATTTCTCAGTGATCTTTCTTTCTAAAGGAATATAAAAATAATCACTTTGGAACAAACTGAACAAATAGGTGAGACATAAAAGCTGCAAAAGTTACATTTTAGTTAACTGGAGCATTCCTTAGCTTTGCATATTAGCTTTTTAATGTGATTTAGTTTTTATGCTCTTCAAAATAAGATCTTAGTGAATAATGGGTAACAACATTCAAGTCACCATAAAAGAAAACGACAAAATGACTTCATAAAAATGCCAACAAATGCAAGCTAAGAGCATTTTCAATTTAGCTGCCAAGTTTCTAAGCAGTCATCCAAAATAGCTTTGTGCTTTTACTTCCAAAGCTATTATCTGAACCTAAATAAGTAGCTGTCAATAACTATCAGCTATTATGCTGACCTTTTTCTGTCTAAGGCAAAATCAGAACAGGTCTGTTGAAAGCTATACCTGGTTTCCAGTACAGAAGACCCCATTAGCTGTTAATTCTTTACTCATCTCTGAGGTCGGTGTTCTTGTCACTCCCTTTACAGCAGTCCTGCAACACTTTAATAGTGACATGCTCAATTGCTGTGGAGTTCTACTTATGCCTAGAAGAAAATTATCAATGAAAGCAGGCATGAGAATAAAGGCAAACATACTTTTTTCCTAAAAGGTTTCCTTATTTTACCTTGAACAAAATTGGTCTTAGAAACATTTTGTAAGTCCATAAGTCCATATGTTTTACAAGCAGATATATAATGAGTCACATAAGGTTATGTCACCCATACCCCAGTGTCATGTTTTATTATGTAATGCAAAAAGGCTCACAAAGCTTACTCAACTTTCACGAACTGGGAAATAAGATCGGTGGTGTTTGAGCAGGCCGAATTTCTCAGGAGGAGAAAATGTTCATTTCAAAGAAGTGAGAACCGCTGTGATTACAAAATAAGCACCAATTAATTATAATGAAATTTAATCAAGCTTCACTCCGGTTTTCATTCTCTCTTGTGTCTTTAAGGATTGATCTTTAGGAAAGACTTAAAATCACATTTCTGAGCCAAGTTGCTTCTTATTTAATTGTGCATGATGAAGTTCAAAAACATCCCAAACCCACAAACAAAACAACTACGTTATTTAATCTAAAAATCTAAAACTGTTTGATTTTCAATTAAGACGTAACTGGTCATCCTGAAGTTACTGTTCTCTATACACTTATGTTTTCTAATTCACCTATTGTCAGGCTATATGCAGATGAATAAGGAAGGGACAGGTCTCACAAGAGTGAAATTTTCATACTGGGGAGACTGTGACACCTCAGAATCAAGTTTTGTGGTCTCTTTCTTTCCATGTCTTCAGTTCTTACTTTCTCATGCACTGACATCTGTGCTCATTATGCTACATTCGACCATGAGGCAGATCTTGAAGCTTTCGGTCAATTTTTACTGCTACTACCGACAGATGCAGCAGCACACCAGATTTCCAATCATCCTCAGTCCTTTTGTAAAACTTCTCAGCTCTCTATTGTCCATAATTCAGGATAGTCAGGAGTAAAAGCATTCTCCGTAATTTTTTTGCACTGTCTTCTGACCTTTGTGCCTTACCAAAATTGTTTATTAAAAGGTGATGTGCTCAAGATTACACATACAAAGTCCAAGCAGATATCTCTGAGGAAGGCAAAGATTGTAAAACAACTGTTTTTGAGGTTTTGGAACTGGCGTGAAGGACATAATTGATGCCAAATACTCTTCATCTATTATCATATAGGTATGTTGTAATAGCGCCAGGGCACTTTTATTTCATAATGCTTGAGGGGTTTGTGAAATTGATTGTCTACTTCAAAAAACAACTCACTGTACAGTGGCAATAAAAAAGTATACTGGAAGCACAAGCGAAAGGGTAACACTATTACAGCACAAGTGACCTGTTGTCACTGTTCAGTTTTTCAGATTTGCTTTATCTGTAAATTCCAAATCATGTTAGTTCTGTTTTTTCAGGAGAAACCGTGTAAGCTAAATATTTTTGCCTTGCCTTGCTTCTTTCCTTCTCCTTCCCCTTCCCCCAGCTATGGTGAGAAAATATTCTTGAGGAAAATGCACACAGGCATTCAAATCTTTATTTTTAGCTGAGGTTTGTAGTAGAACAAGTTTCCATGTAGTCTGTGATATCTATGATCCCTATGTCTGCATATGTATGTGTGAGCATAAATTTTAAATAAAGTTATAATTAGAATGAATAAAAACTGTACCATATTGCTTCTCTAAAGTTAGAAAACTGTACAGTCATGGATGCCTACAATATTTTGGTGAAGGTAAAAAAAACATTGAAAGATAATGTAAATAATTCCTTCCTTATTTCATTTTAATCCATGTGCTTGGGATTTTTACAGGTGCCTGACACTGTTTAGGAGAGCCCTAATAATCTATTGCTTCAACTTCTTGATAACAGTTGTCATTTTAACATTTATTTTGAGTGTCAGAAAAGAGTTTTGTCTTCATACAGATAATGATACAGGAAGTTTAGATTGTGACTTAAATTCAGGGAAAGCAAAGACTTTAAGGACATAATAAATTTTAATGCATCACTTACAATTTGTCATTGATGTCAAACACCTTGCCAATATCAGCACATCATCTTGTACATGAACTTGTCTGAGGTCATGAAAGATTCAGATTTTGTATAGACGAAAGCTCTGTTATATCAGTAATCATGATATTTCTTCTTGGGATATTTTTCCTCTCCTGAATGTTCTCCATGAGAGTTTTTAATGCCAAAACCTAACTATGTAAATAATTAACCTGAAATATTTAATATATTTTTATAAAACACTTATGTTTTTGAACTGTCAAGGGATAACTGTCTTGGACATTCATAAGGAAGTAAAGAATGTAAGACAAAACTGTTTTTTGAAATGCCACACTTTATTTGATCTCAGGTCAGTCATAGTAATCAGAGCAGTAATTTTTACCAGCTTGAAATTTATGCTTAGTACATAAGCCCAGTACTACCTTCAATTTTTCTTCAAACCTTTGCCTAGTATCAAAAGCAGGTTGTATTAGCTATTTGGTAAAAAAAAATTGATGTGAATTCTAACCTCACCATAGAGAAAATGGTGCAACACTCTTAGTAGGCTAGAGGCTTTTATACTGAAATATTGGAAAGGTTTTTTGGTGGTCTGCAGTAAGCTAATTGAAAATGTCTTTTGTATTGTTTTACTTGTGTAGTGGTTTGCCCTTGGCTGGACATCAGGTACCCACCAAGCCACTCTATCACTCCCCTTCCCAGCAGGACAGGGGAGAGAGAATAAGATGGAAAACAACTAGTAGGTGGAGATAAGGCACTTTACTATAGGAAAAGAAAAAACAAGCCAAAGTTTGTGCTTGCATAAGCAGAAGGAAGAGTCAGTCTCTACTTCCCATCACTGAGTGATGTTTAGACATTTCCTGGGAAGCAGGGCTTCAGCACACATTTGCCCTGGAAGGAAAACATTGTAGAACAGCAAATGTCCCCCTGTTTCTCCTCCTTCCCTTACCATTCATATCTAGGCTGGTGCCACACGGTGTGGAATATCCCTTTGGTTAATTTGGGTCAGCTGTCCTGGTTTGTCCCCTCCCAGGATCTTGTTCCCTCCCAGCCCCTTGATGTGGAGGGAATGTTAGAGGGACAGCACTGCTCAGCAGTAGCCAAAGCACTGGTGTGTTAT
>VZRS01002174.1:39185-250635 GCA_013398055.1 Ifrita kowaldi
CATCAGGTACCCACCAAGCCACTCTATCACTCCCCTTCCCAGCAGGACAGGGGAGAGAGAATAAGATGGAAAACAACTAGTAGGTGGAGATAAGGCACTTTACTATAGGAAAAGAAAAAACAAGCCAAAGTTTGTGCTTGCATAAGCAGAAGGAAGAGTCAGTCTCTACTTCCCATCACTGAGTGATGTTTAGACATTTCCTGGGAAGCAGGGCTTCAGCACACATTTGCCCTGGAAGGAAAACATTGTAGAACAGCAAATGTCCCCCTGTTTCTCCTCCTTCCCTTACCATTCATATCTAGGCTGGTGCCACACGGTGTGGAATATCCCTTTGGTTAATTTGGGTCAGCTGTCCTGGTTTGTCCCCTCCCAGGATCTTGTTCCCTCCCAGCCCCTTGATGTGGAGGGAATGTTAGAGGGACAGCACTGCTCAGCAGTAGCCAAAGCACTGGTGTGTTATCAACACCCTTCCAGCTACCAGTGCAAAGCACAGCACCGTGGGGGCTGCTGAGGGGAAATGAACTCTACCTCAGCCAGACCCAATACAGCTTGTATCAAAGATATTTCATTTTACATTGGCAGAAATTATCCATTAAATGTTTTCCTTGTTATTTTCTCTTTGTAAGCAGTTTCTGTAGTAATCACAGGGACCATTAGTACAATACATTAATGTCATGAGTGGAAAGGAAGTGGTCTAAGAAGTAATCTTGCCCCAGACTGTGGTCTACACTCTAAAAAAAAGCTTGCAAATTCATATGCTAACCAGTTAATGTGAAATATGACACTGAAACTTGTAACATACACTAGGGAGTTGTAAAAATAAATATTAATTGTGATCATTAGTAACAAAAAAGTTAATTAATAAAGTGATTCAAGAATTTTATCAACCCTCTCTCCTATCAGCAATTTTAGTATTACGATACTAACATGAGAGTTTACTTCCAGTGGAACATCTACTTTCTTAGCAAATTTTCTTAAGTATCTTTCTCATGCTCAAGGCATATGTTGTTGTGAAGACTGTCCTATCTGATGAATGAGCAGTAAGCTGATTCTCTTTCTCTGGTTTTACGAAACAGTTTTAGCACACTTTCTGACAGTAGGCAGTACTAGTACTACAAATACAGATGTATCACTGGTTATTATGGTAACAAGGTTCATGTAAATGCCTAGCTGGATAGGGACTGAAAGAAAACTATTAAGTCTCACATAGGTTTTAATTGTGTCAGAAAGCTTCAGAAGAAAATCAAGAGTGGAAGAGTGTAAGAGTAGTAGTTACTACACAGTGGAAAAATGCTGATACTTATATGCAAATTCACGTGTAGTGAGACAATTACTGCAAAGTTTTGTCAACAAAACCCCCACCAGCACAATACATCAAAAGACTGAAGAAAAAGTCTCTATATAGGTATATAACTCGGATAAAGGCCTAAGAGATGATGAAACTTAGCCAGGCAGTTCAAAAATTCTTCTGCCATTTAAAATTACTTTTTCCAATGTATTCCAACATTTTTTTTCTGTGTAATGCTATATAAAGGACTGGATGACAGCATGTTAATAATTTCACATGTGTTCTACTAAAAACTCTGCATGATTATGTCAGAATAAAAGAAGCCAGTATGGTTAATTAATGTGTTTGGATTGTTGACAGTGCACCCCTCTATGCTTTTTTGCTGTAAAAGAAAACATTTTGCATAAAACTCCGTACATTAATTTGTATATTTATGAATTCAAACTGAATAGTTTCACAAACTATAGGCAAAATGGAGTGAACATTTGTCTTTTCTACGTGGTAGTGGGGGTGCACATGCTGGATTTGCATACATTCCTTTTTCTTTGAACACTTGTGTGTCGTTTATATTCCTGTGTCCTACAGAATGTTTTGACAGGGCAATAGTCCTCATGTAGACCCTTCAGCCAGTGATGCTGGAAGGAGGTGGGCCAGCTATGAAATAGTATTAGCTGTTTTTATTTTAGGAGTGGGCATCCCTTCTACAGCTTAAGTCAGAATAATATACTTTGCATTATGAGGTTTAAGAGAAATCTTACTCACTAATCATATGACTGATTCTAAAATTTTACTCATTTATTCATTGCCATTCCTTCTACACATATGCTTCTCTGTAGCTAGCACATACTGAGATAGGACAGGAGTCATCACTTTTCATTTAAGATGTAAGATAGCTCACATTATTATTTATATATTCACATGATGCCCTAAGATTTTTGGTATCTTTCATGTGTCACAGTGAGGTTCTTAGTGGACAGATTTTGACTTATGTTATACTTTTATTTTCCTGCTATCAGAACTTATTTTACTTTGGAGGTTTGAACCTGTGCTGTGAGATGACAGATTCTTTTGCAACAAGAGGTAGGCACAGGCATAATAGAACATTTTGGTACTCAAAGATGAGGAATGTGCAGCTGACACAGAGATGTGAAGTAATTCTATTAGGTCACAACGTTTTCAATCTATGTTTCTTGCTTCCAGTGTGGTACATTAAGATTTTTCATAAGCATTTTACATATCTACGTAAAATGGAAAAGAAGTTCTTAAGTAGTTGTCATGGTTTAACCCCAGTGAGCAGCCAAGGCCTGCACAGTTACTCTCTCAGTCCCACACCAGCAGGACTGAGGAGAGAGTTGGAAGGGTAAAAGCCAGAAAGCTCATGAGCTGGGATAAAGACAGCTTTGTAGAGAAAAAAACAAAAGCCACACACACAAGAAAGGCAAACCAAGGAATTAATTCAGTACTTCCCACGTGCAGGCAGGTGTTCAGCAATCTCCCGGAGAGCAGGGCCCCATCACACACAATGGTTACTTCGGAAGACAAATGTTATCACTCCAAATGCCCCTCCCTTTCTCCTTCCCAACATCTTTATATCCTGAGCCTGATGTCATCTGGTCTGGACTATCCCTTTGGGGTCACCTGCTCTGGCTGTGTCTCATTTCAACCTCCCATACACCCCCAGTCTCCTTGACATTGTGCCAGTATGAAAAGCAGAAAAAACCTTGGTGCTGTGCAAGCCCTGCATAAAAATAACAAAAACGTCTCTATATTATCAACCCTGTGTTCAGCACAAATCCAAAACACAGCCCCATACCAGCCACTGTGAAGAAAATTGACTCTACCCCGGACGAAACCAGCACAGTGGTCCTTTAGATTTCATCAGTTCACAAAAGGCACCACACAGGACAGGTTTAGTGAAAGTTTTTGATCAGTCATCCTGAGAAAAAAACTTTCTGCTTCAAAATTGATGATATCAGTTGTTGATATATTAAAACTCAGGAAGTAAAAAGTATTTCTTTTTTTTCTGACTTGGATTAATCTGATGCAAGATGAATGAAATAGCTAGATAGATCTTGATTTGGGATGTTGAACATTCTAGCTTTTCAAAATTTAAAAATAAATAATAATAACAGTTTTGCAGATAGTAGTTAGACATAAAATTACAGTGCTATAGAAATGAGCATCAGAGCTCTCATTGACTGCATATTGGCTGAATTTCACGCAGTGAATTTAAAATTATTTAGGACAGCATTAACGTTAAAAAATAACCCCTAGTCTTTTGCAAATGCAGTAGTTCTTTGATAGATAAATCAAACTGAAGTACTGTGGCTTCTTTATTACAGCACATCTGTTAGTGAAACAAAAAGTCTGTACCACATAATAGATTCAACTAGTAACAATCTTTGGATGTTTTACTTACGGTTTAACTGCTGTCTTTCCACTAGCTTCTTTCATGGTTATTAAGCTGTGCTATATATCTTGCATTCCTTTCTCAGCTAAATTATACAAGGATCTTTGGAAGGCCACAAATAATCAATAAACATTATCAAGAGCCTCATGCTTGTTCTTCTTCTCTAAATCAGGAAACTGACAGAAAAACATAGAGCACAGGTGAAGCTGTCATCTTAATCAGTGGCATCCCACATCTTAGCAGTGTTTACTACACTCCTATGGAGTACAATGCTTGCTTTTTGAAACTGAGAGTAGTGCCTAAAGTGGAATTCTTAGTATTCCTTTTGACCTCTGGGTTTTACCGCATAGTGAAGAGTTCACTTTGAAATCTATCAAGGGCGAGACTGTTTTCTTCTATCTGAAATACAATGGTTAGGTTAAGCATTAAGATCTGAGGGGAAGTTGCCTGCCTTTATATTGAAGCAGATGATTATTTTTCATTAGTGGTCAAACTCCCTTGCAACTTCTGTATTATACAACCTTTCATCAGAAAAAAGGTAAACATAAAGTCAGTCTCATTTTACTGTTAATCTAATACAAAAATAAATAAATAAATAAAGTCCATTTTCCTTTGTTGCTATTACAAACCAAGATGAACACGATCTGATTTCTCAATATTCAGGGCAGATGATCAGGGCAATTCTAATATCTACAAGAGCAAATCTTTAGGCTCATATTGATTACAGTTAGGTTGACATATAGTCTGATAGGCCTCTGTAAAGAGAGGCAAATTTGCCACTAGCCGACGAAGCAAAAATTCAGGTTATGTACATCATCATCATTGAACAAAACTTGGTGACACTGCTTATGTCTAAAAATTTTTTGCAAGAAGTTAGAATTTTAGTAAGAAGAAAGGGCATATATGAAGAGGAATTTCACCAGACAAATAAAAATAAAAATAATAAAAAACCAATTAAATGTATAAGAACCAGAAGCAATGAATAATTTTTCTTGTGGACATGTGTTTCACTTTCTTTTTCTTTCTTTCTTTCTTTCTTTGATGACTGAAATGTTTCTTAAAATTGCGGCAATTGTAAGAACTCACTTGAACTATGTAGATATCCTGATGCACGATGTATATACTTAGGTTCCAGCCGGTTCCCTAGTTGCAGCCTCCCTTCTCTGTTTAATTACCTGCTTTCACAGCCACCTTATGAATTTTGTGGACTAACCCCCCCTCCTCCCCCCATTGAAGTTTGCTGTACTGGCCAACAAGCTCAACAATTATTATTGCTGCATAAGCATAATCATAAGTGGTCAGGTGAGACTTGCTTACCAGGAAGCTAGGCTATCACTGTTCAAAGAAATTTACCTTTGTTACTACTTAAGTTATTTTTTTGCTTATTATACATTTTCACAACTGGGAAAAATACTACTCTGAGTACATGTGATCTGTTCATTAGTTTGAGCATGAGTAAAACTTTATTTGGTAACCTTCACAGTATTGTGGAATTTCTAAAGTCCATTTTTTAATTTCAACAGTGTTGCAGATAATGTATTACTTTGACATTTACTCCCATGAGCATACGCATGTGAGAATGTGTATGCTTGTATAATTTTCTTGGTTGCAGTTTTCTCTGAAGAGAAATATAAAATAAACAATTTGCCTGCTCAACAATTCTCACCGTATAAGAAGAAAAAATAGTTCTTGAAAATGCCTTAGATGCACGTATTTTTATCTAGGCTTTCCCTTTTATGAAATAGCTTAACTCTGTGCGTGTGTGTGAATATTTCTCTTTGCACTTAATTTTATGGGATTGTTTTCAGGGCTTTTCTAAGATTTCTATTTATGACTATGGTTTTTTCTTTAAAGCAAAAAAAAACAACCAAAAAACAAAACAACAACAACAAAAAAAACACCCAACCAAAAAACTACTGCCTTCTTTTACGGTTAGTGCAAATTGCAAACATAAATCAGTGTGCGCTCATTCATGGTGCATACATGCATAAAACAGTTTGCATCAGGGAAATGGTGAATATATATAAAAGCCTTGCTCATGCTTTTCAACTATTTCTAGTCAATATTCTTTACATTAGGAAAAACCAAAACCCACAAAACAACCAAAGTTCAGTGGAAATAGTAAATATAAGTTAATAATAAGCATATACAGGAAGTCCATATAGGTGTTCTCAAATCAGGGTACTACGTTCATTTATGTATGGGCAGGGAATCAGTGCAGAAACAATTACCAAATTCTGCCATAACTGAACTGGAAGCAGTGAAGGCTACAACTACTGGCATGTGAAGCATCACAGAATATTCTGGTTTGGAAGGGATCCACAAGGGTCATGGAGTCCAACTCTGAAGTGAACAGCCCATCTGGGGATGAAATCCGCTACCTTGGCGTTATTAGCACCCTGCTCTGACCAACTGAGCTAATGTCAGTGCATAGCTGGAAGGGTTCTTCCCTTTTTGTATATTTCTTGACCAGATTGATTGGTTTATACCTCCATAATTTCAGACTTCTGGAAAGTCGACCTGAAGTGCTGAGCAAAAAAAAATAGAGATGAAGTCTTGGATTTGCTGTATCTTTCTTAATGTTTAAAGTAGGGGTATGTCTGCATCAATAGATAAAAGCTGCATGTTTTAAGATAGATCTCCTTCACACATTTTGTCTTGAAATGAAGCAACAGCTGGTGTTTTTTAATGCAAACTGACATGTAAAGCAGCATGACCAAATGGGTGACACATAGACCAGCTCTAACTTGTGTGATGTACTTCATCCCATCTCTTCAGGTCAAGAGACAGGTGCACCTCTACAGCAAGGAAACAGTACATTCAGCAGCGGGATGAACCTTGGAAGGCAGGGAATTCAGAGTGACTTAAGAACACATGCAACAAGTGCCTATTGCAAAGTACTCTTTGGATGGTCATGTCTTCCTCCACTGAATTTAGTCACTTCCAAGGGACTGTAGACTACTGATGTAGCATCAAAATGAAATGGGAAATTGCCTTTCTCCTTTCCTCGTTCTACTTAAAATTTTTCTGTACATTGACTTGCAAAATTCTGTAGGCACAAAGTATTATGCTCCTCAGTTTGATGCCAGGAATTACATAGCAGTTATAGTGATCTTCAGCAGGATTTTCCTTAAGGAATGCTTGGGCTGTTAACTGAAGCGATTATTTCAGATAACCCATGCATTCCACATATATTCTGTGATGCCTCAATAGCTGTAACAGAAAACTGTTTGTCATATATGATGCTTATGAGTACCAGCAATAAATGTCAGCTTCACAGAACTACTTCAGCTTTCTCCTTTTTGAAAAATCCATATATAGAACCTGTCAGTACTTAATGGCCTACTTCCATAAATGACAGAGGGGGCTTTATAGTAAGTTTAGATGAAAGGTTTACTTCAAAATGGCAATTTTTTCTTTCCCTTTTTTCTATGAACAGAAACTTTGTTTCTGTCTTTCCACTTTGGTAGAACTTAAAAAATGTTTGTGTAATGCAATTGCCTACTGTGGAAGAAGGACATAATGTTCTGACTTGTTGACCTGATGCTACACCTGGTTATGTTCTTTGTGGCTAAGAAGTGCTAAGTGCTGCTTTTGATGCTCTTCCTCTCATTTTTGTCTTGCACTTCTTTACTAATTAACTGAAATCTATTGGAAAGAAAATAATCTCCAGAGAAAAAGCAGCATATGCTTTCATTGTAAATAAGCCAGTTGTTCTTCATGGTGGAGTGTAGGATAAAAAAACTAAAAAACTTAATGCTTCTTGTGTCCTATAAATCCCCACATTTTTTTTATCCTGCGATGCTCTCTAGCATTCTGTAATCATGAAGAAGTCAACATTTATTCATTGTAATGATAGACAACCTCTTGGCATTGCCTTTGGATAGGCATATTTTCTAACCAGCAACTGTGTGCTGAAAAGCTCTACATATTTAAAGACAGATGTAGTGTGGATTGTAACAATCAAAACTTACTTTGAACTACAAATGCAGTAAAGAAACTGCACAGTTCATTTCACTATTTTAATGTGTTTTGTTTTTTTTTGGAGGGGTGGGGGGTGAGTTGCTTCTAGGTTAGTCCACATAATGATATAACAACTTGAGGCCTAAATAGAGAGAAAAGCCAGGACCAAAAGAACTCTCTTTTACATGAGGAAACAACATCTCTTGTGATCTTACAGTTAAGAAACTATTTTACATTTTCAGCAATGTGTTCTCTCTGGCCCAATGACAGATATTACTTCCTGCATAACTGTATAAAGCTCATTTTCTTGGACAAATGAAATTTTCTCCCCTGGCAACTTTTTATGTAGACCTAGAGTCACTTATTTTTGCCTCTGTATTAATTAGCAGAGAGATTTGCCTGGTATGAAAGTGATGGCAGTCCCTTGTTAAATTCCTATCAATGCTAACAGAAATGCATTAATACCCCATGGATAATCAGTTCACTCTGCACCTCTTGAACTACTATCAGATGAGTCTGTATAAATTAGTAGCTTCCCACGTATCCTACCGCATTCCTTCCATAAGAATGACAGTCCTTTCTTTCCCCTAATTCCTCTGCTACATATAGTAATAACCTATATTGTAGGTGTCACCTTGGAATTAACAACAATTGCTCTAATAAGGTTTCTCTAAATTTAACTCACTTTATCTCCACTTAATATCACATATGAACCATACATAACTTCAATTTAGAATGTCGTCCTGGTGATACATTATTCTTCAGATTTATACGGTGATTAATTAACTTGTGGACAGTATTAACACATTCTTGTGTAATAAAAGCAAAATCAGAAGCTTGCCCCTGGCTTTTTTAGGTTACTAGGCACTCCTGTAGCTTTTCCCATTTATACAGTAATATCATACTAACATCAAGAGGTTCAGCTACTTAAGTGATTGTCTGGTAACACTTGCCAGACCACAAACATTTCCTTTTTCACTTTTGGAATTAACATAATACCATTATGACAATTCAACATAAATATTACAGCCTGCTTGCAAAATGCATGTTTTATTGACATATCACCTTTCAAGTGTCAAAGCTAGGCTAAAGACAAATTTGAAATACCATAGTTTCAGAACATTTCTGGAGAGGAAGATCCTTAGACCTCCCAAACAGAATTTTTGTCTTCTGAGACCTAATCTACAGTGGGAGTAGAAGTGATAAAACCCACAACAATTTAAGGGGAAGGATATTTCAGATTAAATTGCAATATGATTGTATTATTCTCCTCTTTGTTCCCCTTATATTTTCAAAGAGAAGACTACTGTGTGGCTCTTAAAAATGTGTTTTGAAGAGAATTAATTAGTTTTTGAGCACTTCATGTCTGATGTTATTATTCATCTCATTCCTGGATTTACAGATTAATTTTTTTCTCATACAATTAATTCTTTCTCCATTTTCCTTTACAGAATAATACATAGATGTATTCCATAAGGAATGTATCTTTCAAAATGAAAACTTTTGGAGCTTTTTTTCCCCCAAGTGTATTTAGAATATAATATACCCTAATCTAATGAGAGCATTGTTCTCTCTCTCTAGAAATATATATGTAGAAGAATATGGATCTGAAGTTTGCTGAATAATTCACTTAAATATTTTCCGAAATCATATTCTGTCACTGCTTACAAAAACCCAGTTCATAATTGACTTTGAATATGCAGATATTCTGGTGTTTTATCAAACTGGAAATGTCCAAAAGTCACTTAAAATTTCATATAAGATAAATAGCAAAGAGACTTATTATAGCTGATTCTATAAACTTCTCATACCTTTTTTAAGGATTATAAATCTGCACTAACTCAAAGCATATCATATTGCACACATGTTAAAATAGGTGCTTAGGATATGAAGAATTAAGTAGTGATGTCAAGTTTTTCTCAGGAAATGATGCCTGTCTTGCTAAAGTTTATCATACTGCACACTATTAGTGGTATATCAAGAAATAGTGTCTAAAAAAATGCAAATCAACAGAAATATGCTAAAATCCTTTGCTGTAAGCAAACTACTTGGCCTAATGTAGCTCTCTATCAATGTATTTTACATATGGATAGAAGATTATTTCATTGCTTTTAGAAGTTAGATAATTACTGCATTTGCCTGAACTTTGTATAGAAAGATATCTTATCAAATGCACTTATTGAGCTAGGATGGATTATGGTTCAGTGTAAAATCTATTAGTATTTTTGCTGATGATGTAGTCAGTGACATTGTTTAGCTTTGGAATGTCCCCAGTCAAATTACTGGAGTTATGTGCCAACACAATAACATAAATAAATAAAATCCCCACAGCTATATTCATCTGTAGTCATTTTTTATGTGTGATGGAATTTGGACTGGCAGACACTCACTTCCTCTTTTTCTCCTTTTCCTAGCTCCATTGTCAATGGTATAGAAATTGCAAGCACTTTTTCTCTGCATCCCTTCAGCGTTAAAAATTTCCACCCAGTGCATTTGCAGTAACGAAATTTGGTTATCTAACTCACTTGGTTAATAAACTGTGTGTGTGTGCGTGTGTGTCCCACAAGTAGGAAATGTAACCAAATCAGTTGCACTTGTGGAATATGACATGGTATTAAAAAGGACGCATTCTTTCAAAATTATTAGGCAAAGTAAGTACTGTAATTTGAAAAAGTCAACTGTTTATCCGAAGATAATTTATGCATATAAAGGTCTGGGCTAAATGCAAAGGAACAATGAAGCCTGAGGCTATATGTTTTTCTAACCACCCCCTATCTTTCTTCAAACATATTCAAGTCACAAAGTATGGTTAATTAACTGATGTATCTTTGCTGGAAGTACTACTGAATATTCTATTCATTTTATTTTTCTCATATCCAAAGCTTGAAGGAAAAAGTAGTAACTACATGCTGCATAGTAACCCAAGTGCATTGCAATTATCTAATTTATTATCGCCTTGGTCCATCTTGCATTCCATCAGTGGACAACAAGCCCGACAGCACACAACATTACTTGTTAAGCATTAAGTTGGTTATGTGCTTCTTGTTCCTCACAGTCTATTTCTTTACGCTGATGATCTCTCTCTTATATATAACAAAGCAAACATTTTATTTTCAGAGAGCAAGATGGAAAATGGCACCAAACTGTAACCTGCTGATTGGCAAGTGAAAATGTTCCTATCTTATCAGGTATCAGTGGATCTATCTGCAAGGCTAGACTGCTGTCTCTTAAGTACTGTCTGGGTCTATGAACATTACCAAGGGAAGGGAGTAGGATGCAGAAGAAAGGCAGAATCTGTTGTAGAATAGAGCAGAACCTGAGAAAGTTGTTAATAATAATGGAGTGAATTTTGAAGAAGATACTTCAGGAAAGTTTGTTTTACATCTAATATTAAAAAGACACATTGGAACTATTTTGCCTGAATTTTCAAATTGACTTTTCTACAAACTTGTCTACAAAACCTAGTTTTAGCAGAGCGCATAGGCACATGTTTATGTTTCAAACTTGTGATATTTAGACAGTGCACAGAAGTGACAGTTTGAACCAATATGAAAGGGAGAACAAGAGTGTATATTATGACAGTATAAAGAATTTCCTAAACAAAAGCAAAATGTAAGAACATTCATTAGGCAAAAACCTTTTGGTGAGTTGGGCTATGCCACTTGTATTCACATGTCTGGTGTGAATGGTGAATTAAGAGGGAAGAAACCCGACCAACATGCTATATACTCAGTTTCTACAATTTTAATGTACTGAGCTCCTGTTGTTGTTAAATCAATTGAAATCAGAAAAGAAAAAAAAAACAAAACAACCAAACAAGCAAAATATATGAATTATTGTTCAGTTAAGGAAAATAATGGCCTAATATTGGTGGCCCTTATGAAAACAGCCTACTCTTTTTCATTTCAGTAGCTATCACACATAATTAACAGTCTTGCAAATAGATCACAGGTTGATCAGGCAATGAAATTCAATAATTATTGCTCCAAGAATAATTCTGGGGCTCCAGGTTGGTGTTTAAGATTATTGGTAGAACATGAGCTGTGAATGTTTTCCTGTGTACTATAAATCCTCAGCATGTCTTTTCCCTGCCCCCTCCCACCTCTCGACATCTCACAAGAAAGCTGCCTAATTTAGCATAGCATAAAATAAACTTCAGAGATGTGAACTTGGTTGAAAAGAGTATTTCAATTATATTCTACTTGCTGACATTTACAATTAAAAGCAATGAGTATTTTCTGTGAATAATCAGTTTGATGGATTGGAATTTCAGGAAAGTATTAACACAGTTGAAAATGAATAGGTAAAATATAAATCTCAGCATGTAAAATGATAACTTTTACTTCCAGAGCTCAGATTGCTGTGATATATATACACATAAAGTCCTGTATTAACAAGGAAGGATTTGTTTTGAAAAGCATCTTTTATGCAGACAGCTGTGGGTTTCATTGCGTGTTGTTTATCTTGGTTTATTGTAAATCCTTAGAAAATGACAGTGCTTCAGGATAAGGTAAACAATTGTACTTAATTGCCTAGAGACTATTGTGTTGGAGTAGTTCAGTTTCTCTAGAAGCCTAGATGGTGAGGGAATACAGAGCTGAGGTGAGGAAAAAAGCGTTTGGGATCTCTGGGATGCCTGGAAGGACTCTTCCTTGGCTTCACATGGAGAGGACAAAGTAAGACTCAGTAATGATTTACCTTTCATGTAAATAAAGCAGTATCCTTCTTTTTTCCCCCAAATGTACAATAGAACCTCTGTGTGGGGAAGACTAATGCCGTACTTGACTCAGGATTTCATTTGACCACTGTCAATATCGGATGTGTGAGGAGGAGTTTTTGGAGTTAAACACCTGCCTTCACATTTGCTTATAAATTACTATGCAAAACAATTAAAATATTTGCTGTCTTGAAAATATACTTTGCATTACTGTACTCAACATAGTGTTTTATAATCTCACACTATAGATCACTAAACAGGCAGAATCCTGCAAGAAGACAGCACTATGGGAGGCTTCTGATGGAAAAATAAATGCCTGGTTGCAAGTGCAAGGGAAGGATGCTGCATCTGAGAAGAAGGAAGAGCCTTCATAGAGTTTTATTTTTGGATAGGGGAACCTTAAAACTGTGAGAACAGGAGGCAAAACTTGAGGAAAAGAAAATACCATGGATAAGGAAGATTTTTTTAATGGGTCATTTTATTCCCAATTCATGTAATTTTTGTCCTTTAATGAAATACACATGTAGAGATTGGAAGCATTTTGAGGTTCTTTAGATATCTATCTTTAAATAAGGAGGAGAGTTTTACCAAAAGGCTCTTCTTCCTCTGAGGTCCCCTGATATAATCTTCCCCCATGTTGCATGCCAATAATAAAAGTGCAATTTTTAATTTAGCTGGTAAGTGAAAGCCGCATCTGTTACAAAATGGCCGGTTGCAAAACTAAATTTCCCAAAAGACAAAAATCCTACAGTTAAAAGCCCTAGCTTCCAGCTGTCTCTCAAAGACAGAATAGCAAAACATGAAATAAGATCCCAAGGTAGGATAGTTTCCTGTGTCTCACAAAAAACAAAAGCAAAAAAAACCACCTTTCAAACTTTTTATCAAATCTGAGTTTCACACATTGATTGTAGTTGTTATTGACACTTAGTTAGTTATATGTAACTTGAAATAATTCAAGTAAATCAAATTGCTTGATGGTTAGAATCCTGAGCTTCAACAAACATGTATCACTTAGAGCTCTGGTTCAACATACCATTCACTATGCATCTAGCATATTTTCTTCTGAAGACAAGTGGAAATGGTCTGGCCAGAACTATGATGGTTCTTGTCAAGCTTTTGCCTTAGTCAGTAAAATCACTGGACAAAATACAGTAATAATTTATTGTGCAGAAGCTGAAGCCCTGGTTCATGCTCCCAAGAGTCTGCTAACCAGGAAGATCAGAGCTTTGGTCTCCAATGTCCTCCTTGTAAATATTATGTTTCCTGTACAAGTGGTGCAGTTGCACCGAAGCAGGTGAATACTGCAAAGAGAAGGCTCCCCTTTAGCCTGCTTTATAGCCTGGCATTTTCCTTGGTGGAGGAAGATACAGCCTTGAATGTCCTTGGGCCAGGAATAGTGCTGAGTACAAGACACTCACCTCTGACTCTGTTCTCCAGCTGCTGTGTATGTACTGCTCTTTTCTTCGTATCTGCTTTTAAATCAAGCAACTACCTCAGAATTTAATAAATAAATAGTAACAAAAGCCTGATCGAAAGACTGAGTCTTCAGTGTCTGGAGAGCACTCACAAAGAAATTTTTAGTTTTGGCTTGGAGGTGTGTATGAGGTATAAGCTGATCTAGTCTGTAATAGGTATCCTCAAAAGCAGAAAAATAGAAGCAGTAGATTTTTATGTGAAACATTGTGATGTATGATATCTATTGAATGTTGTATAAAATGCTCATACATACTTTAAGTCTTGGCCCCTCCAGTGTTATATAAGTCCATGGGCCATTTTGGGGGTGATTTGGATTTAAATGCAAGTACTTCAGTTTTGCCTAAGGCCACCTTTATGTACTTCAGTCACTTAATGAGTTGTACCTTAAAGTTCTATGAAGAAATCTATATTAGCTCTAAATTCAGAAAGCTCTACAGTTATCAGCTCTTCATTTTCAGGAAAGAGAAAATCTCAGAATTCTGTACAGATTTTGATACTTGCGTTTCTAGAGCATGAATCAGTGTTTCTGAGGTACAAACCCTGTTTAATTGAAACAAACACTTTGTATAACCTCTATAGGTCTCTGTCAAGAGGTTTTTCTCTGAACACTCCACCATTTTTCCTGTTATTTTTCTGATGAGTCCCCCTGTAAAATACAATTTAACTTTGTTGTGGTTTGACACTGCTCAAATGCCAGGCACCCATGAAAGCCGTTCGCTCAGCCTCTTTTGCTTTCAGCTGGGCAGAGGAGAGGGGGAAAAAAATTAATGAAGGGCTCATGAGTTGAGATGTGGATTGGGAGAAAAACACTCTAAAGGCAAAACAGCTTCAAATTTAAAGGTATAAAGTAAATTTATTACTCATAGAGTTAGAGGAGGATAATGAGAATAAAATAAGCCTTTAAAATTACTTTTTTCTTTCCCAGCCCCTCCCTTTTTCTCACCAACAGCACAGGGAGACAGGGCGTTGGGGTTTTGGTCAGTTCGTCACCCGAGATCTTTTTCAGTTCGCTTAGGGAGAGGAGACTTTCTTCTGCTATGTCACGAGTCCCTCCGATGGGCAAAACAGTCTTCCTAAAACTGCTGTGGCATGGGTCACTCGTCCACGGGGAGCAGTCCTCTAAGGATAGGCTGCTCTAGTTTGGAAGCAAGGGCCTTCTTTCTCTGTTTCTGGAAGCAGGAGTCCTCTCTCTCTGTTCAGGTCTCCTGCTGGATCACAGCTTCCTCTGGCAGCCACATGCTCCAGCATAAGCACTTCTCCCACAGGCTGCGAGTAGATCTCTGCAGCCTCCATGGACTTCATGGATTACAGGGGGACAGTTTGTTTCACCGTGGTCTTTACCAGGGCTTGCAAACGAATTTTGGCTCCAACTCTTGGAGCACCTCCTCCCCCTCCTTCTTCACTGACCTTGGTGCCGCCATGTTGTTCTCTCTTACATGCTCTCACTTCCCCTTCTTCTCCATCTAGAAAAAAACTGTTGCCTGTAGCTACCATTGCCAACAAGTTCCACTAATTCAAAAGTTTTTATAGTATATTGCAGCACCGAGATGTTGATTTCATCTAAGTTCTGCGTTGGGAAATCACTCGCTACGTTTCCACTGTTGGCTACGTGGCCCCCACCACCATCTTGTGGGTGGTGGTGGCCGCCGCGGCGCTGGTGCTACTTAATGCCTCTCTTCATGTGGGCCGCCAGGAAGGAGAAGCTGCCGTCCCCACCCCTTCCATCCTGCGCATGGCGTGGCTGGCCAGGGGTGGCCAGACAGACAAAGCTTGCTGCAGGCCACACCAACATGGTGGTGGCCGCAGCAGTGCATTGCTGCGAGCTGCGCCTGGGATGGTGGCGGCAGCGGTGCCTTGCCACCCCTGGAAAAAAACTATATGTGTGCTGTTTTGATTTTCTTGAATATGTCATCACAGAAGCATTACCAACCTCTCTAATGGGCCAGCAGCGTGACCATTTTCAGAGCCATCAGGGACTGGCTCCCTCGGACACAGTGGAAACTTCCAGCAGCTTCTCACAGAAGCCACCTCTGTGGCCCCCCCGCTACCAAAAAACAGGCCATGCAAAACCCATACAACTTGATACTTGAACCATTTTTCACTCAGAAGACTGCTAATAGAGAAGTAATAGGGCAGAAACGTGAGGCATTATTTTATCAATGTTTTCTGAACTACATTTAGTGTACCAAATTTCAAACTGTGCTATTGATGATTTCCCAGAAAACGGGACATTTTTACAGGCTAGCTTTTAAGAGTATTCTCCCTTCTTCTGGAATAGAACTGGATTATGATGCTAATTCTGCAGCTCTCTCAAGGTGCTAAAGTCTGCATACCATCCATATATTCCTAAAATTGACCACAAACCCTTCTAAGTGTGGCTACTGCCATCATTGCTATTTTTCTTACCTTTTGCAAGCCACTACATGGTAAGATTTTTTACTGATTCAAGCCAGTAGTCTAGCATTTATTTTTTGTCAAGTACATAAATGTGGTACCTAAAAACAGGAAGGGAGGAGTGAGAATCTGATGAACTCCTGCACCTTATTAGATGGCTTTCAAGTTAGACAATTTGAAGACTTTCTAGAGGTTTTCAAATTGCTTCACTGAATTACTGTCAATACACCTGTGCAACGAGCTCACTAAACAGAATTCTCACAATACTATCAATGTTGTTAGAAAGGAGACATTGGACTAAAAGGTAATGTGATTGCCAATTTCTTTAATGGGCATTCTTAATGAATTTTATCAGAAGACTGATTCACATAGAACATGCACAATTAGCTGTGCCCACATTTAATACACCACAATTGCCACATTAGCCTTGGTTTCATTACTTCTTGGAAGTGCTTTTATTCTGAAGTGTATTGTGCAGTAGTATAATACCCTAAGCATTATATACAGATAAAATGTCACTTTTTAATTGCTCATGTTCCCCAAATTATGGTACACATTGAAAAAAAGGATGAGTACACAATACAAAATGTCTTAATCAGCCAATAAAAAGAAGGTAATTAAGCCTCTTTTGAAACTTGGTTGAAGTAAACATACAGAGATGTGATTTCTGGTCCTTGGTCAATTACTGGTTAATAAAACAGAATTTAAGCATATTGTCCTTGTCTTGCATAGGACTATGTTCAAATACACGGCAGGAAGTTCTCTAAGTCAAACTAATTTTGTTTTTAGAAAGTCTTCTTACAAGTTCCTCAAATTCCTTTTATTTTTCTTTGGGCTTTTTTTTTTGTTGTTGTTTCTGGCTTTCACCTTCTGTTAAGACTTAACATACAAATTTAATTCTGAAAGCAGGTTGAACATTTCAGCTTTCTCTATTAGGGAAAACAGACATATGGATCTATCCCTTATTAGCACTTAGTAAGAGCTGCTACCCTCATATGGCACACAAATATGCCACATTTTCTCTAGTCCTGAGCAGGCTGTAGCAAGCAATGCCACTGTAATTGTATGTGGGTAATCTTTGCTGAGTTGTGCAGGGAGCTGCACCTTGGCACTTCTGCATCTGTCACACAAGCTGAACTCTCAATAAATATGAACTCTCTACAAGCAGCTGAAATATGAAGTCTATTTGTCTAGATATATTGATTATAGAGACTATTTGAAAGTCTATTTGTTTCATTATTTTAATCAACTCAAATTTATGAGTTGATTGATTTTTGCAGACTGGAATAGTGTTTTATCTGTTGCAAGTAGCAGGTGACATGAACTTATGTGAAAACAGTAACAGAGAGATACTGCAGAGAATTAAAACAGAAGTTACGAAAAATACCAAGACATTAAAATCAAAACTTCTTTTTCCTGTGAAATCATGAATAAATATCTTGAGTACAGTTTTTTTTCAAGGATTCAGAAATTTCACAATATTGTTTAATCTTTTCAGAAAGTTGCTTCTCCTTGAGCAGAAATAGTAGCAGAGCAAAACAAGTTTGCAGAAATACCTGATAATTGAGCTAGGGATAATATTGTTAAAATTGTCTTAGATGCAGCTATTGTGAGTTGTTATGAAGTATTAAAGACAAGTGCGAAGACTTCTTCAGTATGTTGATCCTGTGGCAGGACATTTAAAATTTTAATCATGTTTGTTTCTATAGGCTTTTAGAGATGATGTGTTCGGACAATGCCCTTTAGGTATAATATACAGCCATTAGTATCAATAAAATGCCACAGGCTGTGCCAAAGAATCACAGAATGTCTCAGGCTGGGAGAGACCTCTGGAGGTCATTTGGTTCCACTCTCCTGAGCAAGCAGGGCCATCTAGGGCCCATTGTCCAGGACCATGAACAGATGGCACTGGAAGAACTCTGAGAATCTTTAAGATGGAGACTCCATCTCTGGGCAACTTCTGCCAGTTCTTGCTCACCCTTACAGTAAAAAAGTGTTTCCTGATGTTCAGGAGGAAAATCCTGTGTTTTGGCTTATGTCACTGGTATTGCCTGTCACTGGGCACAACAAAAAAAGCGTCACAAGCTTTGACTCTAAATAAAAGACCAGAATCTGACCATGAGTACATAGACAAACAGGGACACAGAGAAACAATATTTGGTTTTCTGAAGGCATAATAATCAAAAGAGTTTTGATAACTGAATTTTAGTAGAATAAAGAAGCTGTTTTGCGGGAAAAGGAGAAGAAAGAATTCGAAATTTGTCAAGTATGATGTGCAGGTAGTCATTGCAGGCTGAGTGAACTACAAACAAAAAATTACATGTAAGAATATGGTCTTTAAACAAAATATTTGGAAAGAACATGATTCTGTCAAGGCGGATATGGTGGATTCTACTGAAAGCCAGCCTTGAAACTGTAAATGTCCCCCTGAATTCTAATAAAAGACTATCTTCTTGAGATCACTGAAGACGAAAACGTAACAACCTCCCACCCACCAAAAAAAAGCCAAAAAACAAACACCCTAAAAGAGACAAAGATTTGATTTGACTGTCTAATTTAGGCCTTTTCATTCAACACTTACAGGACTTTTGAGAATTTGCCATGTAAAAAATTAATATATTTCAAGATTTGTTTTTTATTAATTAGCAGTGTTTTGACATAGTGTACTGTAGCTCATGAACTGAATGCAATAAAAAAGTCCATGTGAAATAAAAGCTGTTACATGTTATTAAACAGAAGTTATTTATATTTACTGCAAGTAATTTTCACATCCTTCCTTATGGAATGACACTGACACCAGAAACTGCCTGCCAGATAAATGGTGTCTGAAGGGACTGAAAAATCTGAAAGATACTCAAATAGTGACCTGCTATAAAGGACAACAATAAAGACAGCGTTATCCACTGTTATCCAGTGTTATGCATACCACATATACAATAATTCAAGTAAAAAGGAAAACCCTGATAATGGCACAAGTGAAAAATTGCAGGAAACATTATTGTACCTGCTTCCCTGAGATAGAATTACTAAAAAAAAAATACAGTATAAGGGAATTGTGTATTCTCCATTTTTGCTGTTTATGACTGTCTTATCAACACCTGATGCTCACCTGCAATGTAGTGAATATTAGTATTAGTGTTTACAGTGAAGTATAGGTTCAATGCATGAAAGTTACAGTGTGTTCCCATTTATCCTCAATACAATAAGCGTCAAGATAATGGAGCACTAGTGTAAAGGGTAGAAAAGCCAGATTTTAATCTATATTTTGTGCAGGCATATTAAGGAATGGCACTTGAAAAGCATGTGCTCCAGTTATGGATATATTCTTCAAGTGAAGCCTAAGAAGCTTTAACTGCTAGAAGCTTTTGTCCTTGGAGATTTACTGTGAAGCTGTGAATGTACAGATGCAGACAATGTTGAGTAAAAATCTCACTGTTTTGAAGGCTTCAAGATATCACCTGATAAAAGACACAATCCATGCAACTGATGCAAATAATGACTTTCAGCTGTAGTATAGGCAAAAGAGTTGTGTCCAGTGTCATGCCCTTAGACAGTCATATCCTATGAGGAAAGAGTTGTTTTATCTCTCTAAAATTAAAAAAAAAAAAAAAGGAAAAAGCAAGGAAGAATTTTTATCAGGTTTACTAAGAAAATACTGGACAGGTAGTAAATCAAACAATTCTAAGTGTACTGTGCATTTCAGAATACTCTTTGATAACTTAGTGCATGAAAAAATGGATCAGTGTGATGCATTGAGCATTTTTTAAGGTTATGTTTAATCCACTACTATCTCTAGAAATATATTTATAATTTTTCTCACTCATGGTAATGAGTTAAGATATATAGTTATTTTGCCTTTGTTGGACAAGCCCAGTATTCTGCAATGATGGCACTCCATGAATGAATGACATGAGATTTCTTTCTGGTTTTTGGTCCATAAACCCTCTAAACTAGTATCTATAACGATAAGTGTGTTCGTCTGGAACACAAGCCACAGTCTATGCAGTCCTCAAATATCTTCCACTCCAAATATGGTCTTTGCTCATAAGCTTTTTTTAGTTGCACATGTAAGAAGTTTTTCATTTATAGGCTGGGAACATCCAGTATATCAATGCAGAATGTTCTTCACAAAGTTCAAATTTATACATGCAGAACTAGCATAATCTCTGTGGTTAGAATCTGGAATTGTCTGGAACTTCTGTTAAGATTGTTGGAGGTCATTTATGTGGTGTTTTCAGGAATGACCTCAAAATCAAGTAAAGGTTAGAAAAAATAATTATTCTTTATGTCTTTGAATTTGTTCAGGAAAAGATGTACTTCAAAGAGAAGATTAGAGGGGATAGAAAAAGGCTGAAGATGTTTCGGGGTTATTTCTTTGTGGGAGGTTCTTTGTCTGTCAGCCATCTTCATTTCTGAATGACAGCTTTTGCTGGAATAAGTGATAGGGAAGACTAATTTTTTTCTCATTGTGCCCGATGACAAACCCACAAAGGATGCATGTGGTCTGAACTGCAAAGTTTCAAAGAAACTGCTTTACTAAACTGCATGTGTATTGTTGTAAATTTAGAGTTTTCAGAACCTTGTCTTTAAAAACACTTATCAAGAAGTGTGTGTGTTTGAGATGCAGTATAGCTGGGTAGTATCTGTATCTCATTATTACCTATTTACTGTAAACAATCAAGTAGTAAACTGGAATCACTTTCATGGCTGTAGAAGAGAAATTCAGATGAAATACAACCACAGCCAAAAGAGATTTGTTTTTAAATTCTGGTGAATACTTAAGGTGACATTTATTATCCCTCAACAGTTTACTGTATTGATAAAAGAAGAATGCATGAATCTGCTACAGGTTATGGGATTTTGAAAACCATATTTGGTCACAGTTAAAAGATATGGTGCAGAATCATTATTTAATAGAATTTACAGATTCTCTTTTCACAGTGACAGCACATTACCGAGAATGGCAGTTTAAATACTGAAAGCTGAACAAAATTTTTCCAGTGTAGTAATTTAAAGCTAGAATGTCATTCAGCAAACTTGAACAAGACCAAATGCACAATTTGCTATCTTTCTCCATAAATAACAATGTATATCTATATAGACATATATAGATATATATACCTACACACACATATATATGAGATATCGTCATGGTTTAAGCCCAGCTGGAAATTAAACACCACACAGCTGCTCACTCAAACCCCACTCTCTCCACCCCACACTGGTGGAATGGAGAGGAAATTCAAAGTAAAACTTGTCTGTTGAGATAAGAAGAGTTAAATAACTGAAAATAAAGTAAAATGTAGTAATAATGGCAAATGATAATAACAACAAAAACAAAAAAGAAAGACCAAGTCATGCTCAATGCAGTTGCTCACCACATGCTGACTGATGCCAGACCAACCCCCTGTGAAGACAGATCAGTCCCTCTTCCCAATAAATCCCCTAGTTTATATACTGGGCATGATGTTCTGTGATGTGGAACATCCCTTTGGTCAGTTTGGGTCACCTGTCCCAGCTGTGCTCCCTCCCAGTTTATTTTTGTCCTCCTCACTGGCAGAGCATGAGAGAAGAAAAAAGTCCTTCACTCAGAAGAAACATGACTTGGCAAAACCGAAGATGTCACTGTGTTATCAACACTATTCGTGTTCCGAATACAAAACACGGCAGTGCAACAACTACTGAGAAGGAATTAACTCTACTCTAGATGAAACCAAGACAGATATATGTATGAGAGAGATACAGAAGTATTTATAGAAAATAGAAACGTAATACCAAAACTTAGTAGAGTGAACAGAAGTCTTTGGTTCAGTCATTGTTGATTTTTCCATGTTTTCTACTTTGAACTATAAAATTTTGCTATAATATTGGAAGGAGGGATGTCATTATCTGCCTAGTTCACTTAGTACTGTTTAGGTAAAAAATTGCTATTCCTCTATGAAATCATTCTCTGATCATGCATTATACATTTTTCTTTGAGGTGTACTTTCAATTTCTGTTTTGTTGTTTGGGTTCTCGTGTCTTATCAGCTACCAGAGTATTTCCTCTTTTGTACAATACTTCAAAATCTCCAGTGTCTTATAGAAACTCAGAGACCCTCAAAATGTAGAGGTTCTTTGATACTTAAAATAAGCAATGCTCAAATGAAGTCCTTTTGATATACTGATAGAAATTATTTTCCCCCATTGATAATGAAAAATGAGAGTCTATTAACACTGATTATTTCCATGACGTGAGTTCATTACTTTTCTTGGATAATCAAATCAAAATTCATCATATAAAATGACTATTCTTTTCATGTGGCAATGATCCATTTTTCTTTCTAATTACTGTCTTAATTTCTCCAAGCTGCGCATGAATCTATTAAAAAATTCTTTTCCTCCTATCTGATAAAAATTCTTAGAACAGAAAATTTATCTCATGAAGAGATTTGTATGCTCACTTGGTAGAGAAACCATCTCATTTAAGATGGACAGGAATTTTATCAGGTCCTAATAGGTAGAAAATAATCTATAAACATTTTATGACCACTCAAAGATAAATTACATACCTATGAAACCAGAACATAATAAGTGATTTTAAAATAAATAATTAATATCTGAAGAATTAGAAAATTCATATTTTATGAGACTCTAGTGACAATTTAAAAAGTTAGGTTTGAATATTTCTTTTATACAAGATGGTGACTTCCATTCTCTCTACAGCCAATTGTCACAGAGGAAATCATGGCTGTAGTAAAGGAGAAAACACAACAGCTCTCTTGTTAGAACCTAAATTCCTCAATCCTCATGGGGAGAACTATCTACTCCATGCAGCAAGTAGTTTAAATTAGGCTTGTTATGTCACGAAAAAGAAAAGGAAAAAAAGGGAGGGTGAGAAAGGAAAAGAAAAATCACCTTTTTGAGCATTACAGAATCAATTATGTTGGAAGAGACCTCTGAGATCATCAAGTCCAACCTATGACCAAACACCATCTTGCCAGCTAGACTATGGCACTAAGTGCCACATCCAATCTTTCCTTAAACACTTTCAGGAATGGTGACCATTCCACCCCCATGGCAGTCCATTCCAACACCCAATCACCCTTTCTGTGAAAAAAAAACTTCCTGATGTCCAAACTTAACCTCCCCTGGCACAGCACAACATTATGTTCTCCTGTCCTGTCACTGCTTGCCTGGGAGAAGAGGCTGACCCGCACCCCGCTACACCCTCCTTTCAGGCAGTTGTAGACAGTGGTAAGTCACCCCTGAGCCTCCTTTTCTCCAGGCTAAGCAACCCCAGCTCCCTCAGCTGCTCCTCATTGGTTGTGCTCCTGACCCTTCACCAGCTTCATTGCCCTTCTCTGGACCCACTCCAACACCTCAGTGTCCCTCTTGAAGGATGATTCCTCTTTCCATTTACTGAGGCAATGCCAATGGCTAGATTATTATTTAACACCTAAAGTGCTAAAGCATTCTTCTATTTATCTGTCACAAGGTTGTGCTTCAATATAACTTTCAGAGTTGTGCCTGACTGACCCTTACAGCTTTCTTTTATCCTGGCAGTCTTATAGCTGACTTCTGTAGTGATAGACACTGTTCAAACAGAAAGGCTGGAGACTCAGCATTCAAAGAGGTGCTTCTTTTCCTGTCAAAAATCAGTGAAAAGAAAGCCTCTGCCCCCTTCATGAGTTCACTTATGTTTTCTGTATAAGGCTGACTAAAAACTCTCCAAGTTCTTTTGATTTTTAAGCTCCTCAGAGAATATTCAGAAAGCTGGGAGAGGATTCAAACATTATTTTGTTATGGAGGGAAAATATAACCACTATACTGTGGTAATTTTTAAAATAAGGCAATGGCAGGATATGGTGGATAGTGATGGCAGGGAAGAAAATTAGAATTAAACAAATGTTACATACTTTGATACTTTATTTTGTACTTACAGTCAGTTACAAAAATACACATACATGCTTCTATGTGCAATTACAAACTTTTTGTTTCTTTGTGATGCATTTGTGGTTATTAGTGTTTTACATTTTAATGGCAGATCTGCCAGTGTGTCAGGCTCTACAGAAACTTGTATTTTACAACATTTGGCATATACAGAACAAAACTATTAGATGCAATTCAAATGAAAAAGGTGTCCACAAGGAAAAGAGCAATTAAAATAATTTTAGCAAGCAGAAAAGGCATTAACATTGAGAAAGATCAATTTTTTGGGGGGTGGTAAAGGTATGTAGTCAGAAGGGACAGAAGCAAGTGTGAATGTACTAGTTTGGATACAAACCAGTGGGAGATCACAAGTCAGAATTATAATTTAATAGGAAAATTAAAATAAATGCAATAGTACACAAACACTAACAGAGTCAGGACGCAACCTGACACCCTGTTAGTCAGGGTGGTGGTAGCAATCCAGATGAAGTGGTCCTGTTGAAGTGATGATCCTGCAGAAGGGACTTGTCTTCACCTGAAGGTCCAGTGGTAGCTCCTGTCCTCTGGGAATCCAGTAGGTAGGACTGCTTGTGCTGTTCCACACCTCAGATTATATCCAGGTGGGAATGCTTGGCTCCTTCCCCTGGGCAGAGCATCTCACAATGGGATGATGCAATTCTATGAGCCATGTGGTGGGTCCTTGATTGCCCATTCACAGAGACAGGCCCAGGAGGGAGTTGTCAGAGATGAGTCATGGTAGGAGATAACGAGCACTGCCCCACCTGCTTTAGCAGGTTGTGAAGATGGTAATAGAATGCATGCCCTTGGTTACATCTTACACTGAGTGAGTGAGAGAGCAGAGCTCATTTATGAAAAGTTACAGTAGCTGTGAATAAACAAGAATACTTCCAGCAAAAATTACACAGAGATGACAAAGTAGGAATTTTTGATCCCCGAAGTGTCTATGAATGGGTGGTTTTTCATCTTTCTAATTTTAACTTTTATTTCCCATCTATTGATTTATTTTTTTTAAAAAGAAGTCCTTACTAACATGCAAAATAGCTGGATGGAGGGATTTTTTGTTGTTTGTTTTTAGTAAAGCAACTAAGAAAATATAAAATAAGATCGTACTGCTGAAGAGTTTTTATATTTGATATCCTTTGTTTCATTTGTACACTTTTTTCATTTGTAAAAAAAAATAAATAAAAGAATATATTGTATAGTCCATTTGTTGCATGGTTGAGCAACAGACAACCCATATGTAAATTGCTTTCTTTCTATTGATCAGAAGTGCCTCAGAAACAATAAAAATAATACACTATTAACTGATGTAGATTGCAGACACAGCACCACCAAAGTGCAACTGAGGGATATGAGGAGGAAGAATGATGGCTTTTAACTTTGTTAGCCTCCTATTAAACTTTTGCATATTCGGAAATCTTTCTTCTTTTCTTTAAAATTGCTAGTCTTTCCTAAGGAAATGTGAGTAAGAGCACCATGAATCTTCAACAGCGAACAGAGGATTTTTGGCAATAAAACATGTTTGAGGTCAATTAAATGATTTCTCATTTGTTCTGCAAAAGAAAGGAATAAACTGAATCCTCAAGGCAAGGTTTCATACTGTCTTTAAATGACTTCAGTTAGTAGCACTGAAGACTCCTTCAATAAAACAATGAGAAAAGACTATTTTTCATATTTATGTAATTCACTTTGAGCACTACCTTGTAGGTCAATGAGCTATGAGTTATTATGAATGCAAGAGTAAGAATTTGAATTTTTTTCCTCCTCTATTTTCCTTCTCTTTTTACTGTGCTAGAAAGTAACACTGCAAAAGCCAATTGAAAAAAACCAAAACAAAATGAAACAGTAATTCAAGACTTAAGCCGTGAAGCAACCAGCATCTTCTCCAAACAAACTTACTGTATAATGTTACACATTGCATCTTTACAGCTGGTTAGAAGGGGAAGTACTTTCCAAGTACAAGGTAAACGTAAAGCAAGTGTTTTGAATGTCTTGGTCACCAAGAAAATACTTCAATACTTATGGTGGTGGAAACCCTGGCCTCTGAATCTACTGCTGAATGGAGCACCAACAGAGAGCAGCCATTTCTTTGAATTCCTGAAAATGAGAATTTGTTAATTTGTTATTCTGAATAATAAAGAAACCGAAAAATGTGTTGAAGCACAGCTGGACACAGTTGGAATTTTCACAATACTTTTAACCTTCCTACTCTTCAGGTAATGGGTTGGAGCCTTCTGTATGTTTCCAAAAGTGACTGCAGAAAAAGAAAGAAAAAGAACCTTTGGGGTGCTACAATCTCTGAGTTTTGAAAACTGACTTCTACAAAGATATTTAGTAAACATACTGGTTGCTTAAACCACTTTGGAAAAAATCCATATGCATTGGACGTGCTAATTCTCAGCTTTTATTGTAAAGCTGTAAGTTATTTTATTGTTATGCCATATTCGTTGTAATCTGGCAGCAGACGTTAGAAATTTCTTAGTTCTCAAAGGTTATTTATCCCTTGGAGAAACATCAACAGTGAATTATTAGGATGCAAATAAAGTAAGAGGCAGCAAGTGGTACATGTTTTAAAATGCTCTCCAACTTTGCTTCTGCAACCGATTCCTTTGTTCTCTCATGGTTTCTTCCTTTTAAAAAATTTTTACTCCATTCATGGAACTGCCACAATGACCTGCTTTATCTGTTGCTCTGATTGAGTTCTTCAATAAATCCTTTTGCTCTGATCTAATGCATCTCTCAGGATCAACAGAGTCCTGAACAGCAATTCAGAGTCACTACAAATAATGATACCTTTTAATATAGAACCAAATTTTGAAGAACTTTTTTCTCTTTCAAACTGCACTGAAGACTAAGGAAGTTACACTCTGTATCACAGCGTTGGGTCACTACAAGAGCAGGAAAGATGATAGCAAAGCACATACTGTATACATTCAGTAATGTAGGTGAAGGCAGACACTTGAAAGTTTTAAACTTGAAAGTTTTAGTTGACTGTGTACTTTATTCAAGCATGGGATGTTACTAACTGCCTAATCTAGCAAACTATGATAATTGTCACCTTAATAAATATTAAAGATGGTTAATATGTACCATACATACTTAACTATTTTATGTGAATTTAAAAATATACTTTGTACAGCCGAATCCAAATGCTTGAATTCTTTCTGCTCTTGAAATAAGTTTCTTATTCTTCCTTTCCAAGGTATCCCTTTACTAGAAGTTTCAGATACATTGAAAGTTAGGTGGGCTATTACATGTAGAGAGAAAGTCTTCTGACTCTTCCTACACTTCCCAGATTTAACAGTAGATGAGAAATCTTTATTTGCTGCATGGTTTAATTAATGCCTAAAGCTCAAAGAAATAAAAGTAAAATTTTTGTGGTGACTTCACGCTTGTATTGACTTTGATATCCTAATGCTAAACCTATATAAGTAGTAGTTTTAGCAAATAGTTTTCTTCTATATGATGTGCTAACATTATGGGGTTTTGTTTCTATTATAGCAAAATTTTTATTATATTTATTTTTAATATTTTTTTTCATAACTTTTTCTTTTAAACTGACAGATGAATGATTCTGTATTATAGCTGTATACCAAAAAAATGAATACTTTGGAAATTTTCACTTGTTTCAAAATATAGAACCATTTTCAAAGTTTCTGTATGTGCATTAGTGGGAAATATTTGAGCTAGAAATCGAATATAAATGCAAGATTAGGCAATATAAAACTTTGCAACATCTTGTTAAATATATTATAGAGGGGAAGATCTAGCTGATGCCTTTCCAGCAAACAAGAAACATCAGTGCAACCAGTAAATATGAAGCAGTAAGTCAACAAAAGTAGCAAGAGAAATCTTATTCTAGAAATCCTCTTCTGTGCAACAGTATATATATGCTCCAAAAATAAGAAACACTTGTAAAAAAACACATAGAAAGAATGTTAGGCCAATTAGGAAAATGGAAAAGATTTAAAGGCAAAACTTTTAAATGTGTGTGGAGTTTTTTGTAATTAGTCATTCTAACAAATCAGAAGCTTAGAAAAAACTTTATTTCTAATTGTAAACACACAGGGGTAAATGCTGGACTGTGAAAATTTAATCTAAAGTGAAATTTGAAATGAATAAATGTTAATAATGGGAATTAAAAGGTCTTGTAATCATTAGATCCATCCTATTCTGGGACAATCTTCATATAGAAACATTAGAGTCAAAATACAGATCTGTCGGGGTACACTATGTGGTGATAGAGAGATAGGCCCTGAAGGCTGGAGAAAGAGCCTCTTTCCTGGGCCTGTAGGTGACCCTGGGACTGTATCCAGGTCACCGGGGATGGGCAGAGAGAGGATTGTGGGTGTGTGAACAGTGTTGGACCTGTGAGAGGTGATGATTGTAGTTTGTGACCTTATAGGGTATTGTTTACCTGTTACCATGATATTCAATATCTGTGCAATACCCCAGGTGATTGGGGGACACTATGGTGAACATCTTTCCTGTTTATATGATGTTGTATCCTGGGTGTGCTGGTATTTAGGGAATTCTGGCTGTGTAATAAACGACTTTGCATCTTCCTCTTGCGCGTGGAGTCCATGCCCATGCGTGATCACTGCGCAGTTCCACTTTTAAGTGGGAATATCTTTGCTCTATGTAAAAGTAGGAGGTTAGAGAGGTTCAACTTGGTGTTCTGGGAAGTTATTTTAATCTGTTTAGCTTCAGCAGCATGCTGTTTCACCATGGGCTGATAGCATTGCTTCAAAATAGTGACCTTGAAACTAATCACTTTTCGATTTCAAATTATTGAGGAAGAGAGTGAGCTCTGATCTTGTGTATACAGTAGTGCAGTGCCCTGTGATATTGTCCAAGCACCACTGTTAGGAAAGACTAATGCAGAAGTATGTTATAATGATGAAACCACATCACAAAAATCATATATTGCCATGCTGATTTGCCACTGTCATCTGGATCACCTTTCACAACAGGCAGCATTTTAACACTTGGGGAAAGGAGAACAGCCCATCTGAAGATATGAGAAAAGTGCTTGTGATAAATATATCTGCTCCTGCATTTTAAATTATTAATCTAAAAAGCCACACAAGTAAAGATTTTAAAATTAATTAATTATAAGATATGAGTATGTTGTGAGAAGATGGGTTAAAACATATTAAAAGCTGAGGGCTGAAAGCGTTTGCCCTCTCCTCAAGGGAAAGGAAGGTTTTCAGCTTGTCATACAGTATTATCTCTAGTACATTCAAACCACTAAAATCATCCCTGGGCAGATATATAGGCAGACACTATACTTTAAGTTTCTCAGGAAAATACATAAATAAATAAGAAAATCAGCAAAACCCCATAAAACTACCAGCTTACATTGTCCTCTTTCCTTCCTCAATCAAATGAGTAATGTATGTCTAAAATTATTAATCATTCATGTAATTTTGAGGATAATTTCATCAGAAGCGTTCCTTGGAAATATGTGATTTTGTGTGCATACATCTCATTTGGGGCATCCAACTAACAAAGCAAAGCAAAAGCATAAATAACTAGTCCAATGACTTCAGACAATGCCTTGAGGAAAACGCTGATTCTAGATGAAATTTTCAGGGGAGCTGTTTTAAGTCTGACAAGTCTGAAGTCTTCTGTTGTAAGACAGATATCTAGCTCTCAGAAAACATGTAATAAAGATCTGTTAAGTACTATCTGAAGCACGAGCATCAAGGTTGTACAGATGTTTCAAGAACACGTCTCTCCTCCCACTGCTGTCTCTTCACATAAAGTTGCAACTGGAGTAAGACAGTGTACTCTGTGGAAAAGAAATTAAATGCTTTTCTAGGTCAGCAGAAAAGATTTTTCAAGAGTTTTCTCTCCTTTTATATCTTTTAGAAAGGAACTTGCATGTATAGACCAAGACAGAATATGTATGAAAAATAAGTAAAAGCAGTACAACTATGAACAAGGAAAACAAATATGAAGGATGTGTGCAGAAGATCACATGCAGATAGTGTGTATTTTGTGAATAGGGTTTGTTGTTACTCAGAGAGCTACAATATGCTGAGAAAAAAAATGCATGATATACTACGAAAGCTACATATCATAGCTACATATGCCAACCCATGTCTTATGTCTGCATGAATACATCCTAGCATGTACTTTCATGTTTGTTTGCCTCTATTATTGGATAAGAAAGTCACAAAGACTCTATCTTGAATGAATTTGTGAGATGCATGCACGTTGCCTCCCCTGCTTGTGTCCCACTGCATTGGGGGCTAATTTACAAATGTTCTAACTACATTTCAAAATTAATCAATGACACTATAAGAAACATTCCCTAGAAAAAGTAGCTTTTAGTACATAATAGTTGCAATGTGCTTCTTAATATTCTATGTTTGAGGGCCTGGCAAAGTTAGCTAAAAACCTTGAGCACTGTTAAAAGGACTCTTGGGATGGAGTATCTTTTCTAGTAAGACACTTGTATTTCTCAGGTAATGAGCTCTGTTGGGGGTAATTTAGATTATAGAATGCTTTAGATTATAACATTATTATTTCTAATTAGGTATGTCTTAAAAAGGAGCATAAGTTTTTGAGTTACTGAATGACTACTGAATATTAATTACCTGCTAATTAAAATACTTAATTTTAAAAGATTAAGAAAAAATCCAAGAATATGCATTGTATATATTCTGTACATAGGGGAGTAAAATTTGTTTGCCTAATGAAAACAGTTCCATGAATTTCAGTAACTTTGCTTCAGCACTAGAAAATGCACCCCTAACACCTTACCCCTGGATCTGGCAAACAGGAGACACGAAAGACTGCTGAGCAAGCAGAGGGCTCAACATTCCAATCAGAAAAATTGTGAAACTTCAGTAGAAAGTGTTGTAGCATTTCCCTTTTTGTATACGATGAGAAGACAGGAAGCAGGTGTCAGATGGGCCAGCTCCTCTACTGATGTAAATTAACCCATCTAAGCTGACGTTCTTGGAGTTACAGAAATTTATACCTCCTGCAAGAGGCATCACCTGGAGGCTGCCCGCAGCTGGTTGTTCAAGCAGAGGTGCTTAGATGGATGCGAGTCCTGTATTCAGATAATGTTTTGGTTGTGGCTGATCCTGAGTTCTTCACTGAGTTTATGAGGACTCACCATGTGCCTTTGAAGAAAGGGCAATATTTTGTGAGCAATGTGCCACACAGATTTCCAGGTAGATCTTAGGACAGCACCCCTGGCCAGGCTGTCGAGCCCACTCCCATCCCTCTGGATCTGGGTGTCTCTGATGGTGCAGAGGAGCCAGCCCTCAGTGCTCCATGACAAGTATCAAGGAGGAATAACTATTCTTCTCTCTTTGACTTGAGAACTAAGACAAAAGGTAAAAAGTAAATTGCTGAGAGAACAAGTCTGACAAATAAGAAAATCACAGATACTTTTTCTTCCAAAATTAGTGTTGTTACTGAAATTCACTGTGCATGTGTGTGGAAAGACTAACTGTCATGGGAAATAAGGGTAAGGCAGGGTCCAGGCAACAGCAAAACAGAGATGATTGAATATTAATGGATACCTATTGTAATTTCCAGGAACAAGGTATATGAAAAGGTGGCTTCAGGGAAGTAGAAATTGTAATTTCCAGGAACAAAGTATATGAAAAGGTGGCTTCAGGGAAGTAGAAATTCCTTATGTACAATGGAAAATACTGTATATTATTGAAATGACCCTTTCCCGGATGTCTGCAAATGTTTTCATCTGATTATTGTTCAAGCTACAACTAAGAAGTTAAAATGATTTAGAAGAAACAATAGAAATCAGAAAGATTTGAAGCATGAACACACTAGCAGGAATGTGACCATCAAAAGACCATAGCTGTAGATGAACTATTGAGCTGACAAACAATAATCAAGAGCATAGTGCAACAGTAATGTGAATGAGAGATGAAGCAAAGTAGTCACAGGTAAAATGGTGGAAGGAAGACTTAAATGAAACAGTTTATCAGAAAATAAGGCTTTTTAAAAAGGTAGTGCTTGTTAACAATTAACACAAACATATCTACAAGAAAAACCCATGGTGTCCTATGGACAAATGAGCAGGAATGTCTCTAAATCTTCTAATGTTCTCTAAAACCAGCAGGAACCTTTGAACAGTGACAGTCTTTTCAAAGTGAGAACAGGACACATTTTCCAGGTAGGAAGGGCAAAAACAAGAACTCAAGAATAAACATGGAGGAAGTTTTAGATGTTACTTACAAAGCATATAAGGAATGAAAGATCAGAAATAGAAACTGTAGGCTTTCATAGTTCACATACTGAATTGCTGGATGATAGAGCTAAAGAAACATGAGGAACTTTTCTTTGGACTGCAATACACAATGACAGGATGTCAAAAATCGAGATATTTTTATTGAAAAACAAACAGAAGGACTGGAACAAACCAGGACACAAGCTTTGATAAAATATCAGTCACAGTGCAGATACTCAAAGGGTTTGAAATTGTCTCAGGGTGCAGCTGGAATTAAATGGTTATTTGTGTTTGGTGCTGTCAAGTTGTATCCAGAAATCATCATTTGGTTCGGTCTTTCCAAATTACAGTAAATTCTCCTTTCCTAAACAAAGTTGGGTAATTCGTTTGATTCTAGCTATTTAGTACTCTAACTAGGTTTAATTAAAATAGTGCAGTGTGTGTTTATGAATTTTATTTTTTTTGCTGTTATGCTGTTCAAAACTTTCAATGTGTTTTTGGCATTCTGTAAACAACAGGTGAGCTCTCCTACAACAAATTAGCACTGCATGAAATTCTGTTGACAGTAACAAAGCCTGTCGCATGCAACTTTTACTGATCTCCTGAAAGACTTTAAAATTTCAGGGTTCTAGAAACAAAATTGATCACCAGTTATTGCTATGATGCCACTGATTTAAGTGAATAGCTAGGACTGAGTAGTGGGAATAAATGCTGTCTTATGTTGTTCCCCCGGTCCTGCAAGTCCCTACCAATGTGACATTCATTACCCTGTTGAAAACTGGGGAGTTTTGTTTGATGTTGGAGCCATGACTGCCTAGTCATGATTTTTCTTTTCTCCACCTACTCCAGGGGAAAAAAAAATACATAATCAAAAGACCAAAACAATCAGTGGGACTGGATTTGTATTGTCAAAGGAGAGCTGCTTCCCCACACTTCATGAGGATCAGAGATTCTTTCTGCTGGTTGAACGCAGATCGCTCTGAGTATTGACACATCAGTGACATTGTGTGAGAATAAAGATTAGGGAGAAGAAAGTAATTCTGAACATTTTGATAACTGTCACACAGAAATAGACAGTAGAAAG
This sequence comes from Ifrita kowaldi, assembly GCA_013398055.1. Classification (NCBI taxonomy): domain Eukaryota; kingdom Metazoa; phylum Chordata; class Aves; order Passeriformes; family Cinclosomatidae; genus Ifrita; species Ifrita kowaldi. The sequence goes on from VZRS01002174.1 coordinate 72,664, forward strand.
GAAGCAGCAACTTCAACATGCTTTTTACTTCATTTTAGTCTAGTTTCAATTAAAAAGGAAAACTACAGCTGAACAAATCTGATACAGATGTCCAGGAGCTCCATTAAGAAAAAGTCCTGTGGTGATAGAGCATAGTTTTGAGAGAGGATAGTCCTAATTAACCAATTTGTTTTACAGAAAAGTAAAATCATGTTAGAAAGAGGGACCTTCCTTTGCACAGAGCTTGATCTATGTTTTTTGTAAGCTTTTCTCCTTTATTCCATCTGCCTCCCAGGAACCACAGTTTCCTATAATGGGCCTGTGGTGCTCTCTTTTCTTGTCTGTGAAATACTGCAGAAAGCAAAGTGTCAGTACTTTGAGGACAATGGACAAAATGGAGACAGATCTGGCATCACTGAAAGACAAAAAGATTTCATGTATGACCACCTGCAAAGGGCCTAACTACTAACTACAAACAACTGATTGAAAACCAAAATAAAGGAATACACTTTCATATTGCAAGAAGGATGTCAGTGACTGCAGTGAAAATTCAGGAAAATAATTTCTCATTTATATTGTAGAGCAGTGGGTGTGCAAAAACTCTCTTTGCAAAAGTAGATTATAAAGTCTAACTTTCTTTAAACTTTTTTCACTTCCTATGATGAAAAGGAAAAATAAAAACACTGCAGAGAAAGAAAGATGAGGAAAAAAAAATAAAAGTGGGAGAAGATACTACAAGAATTTCTGACCTGTCTCACCCACTCATTACTAATTAACGAACCAATAAAAAGATTCTCTTGTATTCTCACTTGAAAGCTGATTATTTCACTAACTAGGAATGAAAAAAAAAAAAAGGAGAAGATTAAAGGAAAAAACCAGCATAGAGAAGAATGGCAAAACTATAATTACCTGGAACTTTGTAACACATTTTTGGTCCTGTGTTTTAACATACTACCCTGAAAAAGAAGGAAGTCTTAGCCAGGGCTGGTCTTGCACAGCTACAGGCTTTTACTTTACTGAATGGGTTGCACCCACTGTCAAAAACTGAATGCAATATCTTGTATTCAATATGTCTTTTTTAAAATCTTGGCAACTCACAGATTCTTTTTTTCCAGTGTGTTTGACTATGACATACATCTAGGCTAAATGTGGCACCAGTAGGAAGAGATCTTCTGCAATCAAAATCATCTAGACTGCCAGAAGGACTAAGATGCAGGATGAGTCTAGAGTTTGTATTAGTATGGCTACTTTGATCTTTTTATTATAATTTTTGTTATTAAAATGCATGAGAAATATCTTAATGCATATACATATTAATTTCCTTGTTTAATATTAACTTTGAAATGGGAGTGTTTGCTGGTAGTGGGGAAATTCTGTAGATAATAAGGAACAGAACAAACTTCCAGTGAAAGAAGTGTGGAAAATTAATTATGAGATTCAAGGACAGTAGAACACCATATTATTAGTATCATTATCATTAAATCCATAACAGAACTATAGCTTCTACCAAAGTTTCTTAAATACACAAGAGAAACAGCTGTAAATGACTGAAGAATTTTTAAGAAAGGGCTTAAATTGCCAGGCTTTTTATATATATTTCACTTGTGCTTCAAGTAATAATTTCCACTGTGTGTATCCTTTCAACTTAATTAAACATCCTCATAAATACAAATCTTACTGTGGATTATGTTAATTCTCTTTAACAGAAAACCAAATGTTAAATTATGTTCTAACACTTCAGAGAAGACAGTGTTGAGATGGCCTATTCTTCCATATATGTATGCCTATACCATCCTCTACTTCATGTAAAAACTTCTGAAGAACCAGAGTGATGAGGATCAACTCACCTACTCAGAGCTGGAAATAAAACAGGCAGACAGGGTATTTTCTGGATGCTATCCCATTGACAAAGACCATCCTTCCTTAATTACAGAAAATTCTGGTTAAACGTGCTGCTCCTGCAACCTCTCTACCATTCTCTTGGGTTACTGAAGAAGTATATCCATGATTCTGTTCTGACTGCCTTTGTGATAAAAGTATCTATCAAGCTGTACCTACCAGCTTGATTTTGAATTTGAAGAAAAAAGTAGTGTTTGGAATTATACTTGAAAGATCACTCCTCCCTAAGTTAGCAAAAAAAAAGGGGCCATTAAGAGTGCAGATAATCTACTAGTAGCATTTGTACACAGAGAAGCATAGCTTTACTGGCAGACTTGTAATGTAATTAACTACCCAAGGACAGTTGTTCTTAATTGGTAAAAATATTTACTTTATACTGCAGTGTATGTATGAAGCATTTTCTCTCTTTTTGAAATAGAATTCAAAAATGCTGTTTTCTGAGTCTAATAAAGGATTGCATTTGACCTTTTTAAAAAAAGGTTGTAGCAGGACATAATCAATGTTCCCACAGCCTGACTGGACAGATGGCCGTGACGGCAGTGCCAATTTATACTCAACTGAAAGACTGCTGTTGGCCAATATATACTTAATTTGTTGTCACTGCCATCCTCATCCAAATGAAACTGCACATTATATAAAATCCCATGCTCAAGTCTGTCGTTTTTGCTTTGTTAGCAATATTCATGATTATTATACATAATTTAAGGAAGAAAAAAATGGCAACAGGACTTACAATAATGTACAAAAACTAAATTATGTTTCACACAATGCAGTATAAATGGCAAAGACCTTGGCTAGGAAACCTCACTGTGTTACTGTTGAGAGTTTCAAGCCTGTGGTGTCAGATGAATGTCTGCTTGGTTTTGCTTGGTTTTTTGTATTGTTGTTATTGTTGTTGTTTGTTTTTTCTCTTTTTAAAATCTTTATTTCTAGAACATCCCTGGGCTTAGATACAAGATATCTTTTATAATTCAGCATCTAAATATCAGTGACTTAAGTTGTACTGTGCATGCCCTAAACTATACAATAAATAAATAGAAGGACCAGATTTAAAGAATGGGTGGAAAGCATATTTAAAAACAAATTTGTTCTATTAAAGCTGTCCCTCAAAACAAACATATATCAAGCTTTATTCTAAAATTACTGAAATATCTGAAAATGTAGACAACTTAAATTGCATGTTTTGTAAAAAGAAAGCATTAGCTGCTTCTAAACTGAGATTCAGAGGCCCAATCCTAAATTTTATGCGTATTTTAGAAAGCTTCCCTTTGAATCAAGAACAGTTGATAGTATAACCTAGGTGAGGATTCATCGTCCTCCTTAAACTACTTTTTTTATGTTAAATGACTTACCTGCTAACCTATTGAAAAGCCATGGAAGAGATACAAGTGCTAAATATGGTTTAAGAGAACTAGTTAATAGTACTCTTAACAGATGCCTAAGGGAGCTAGCTATTACAAAAACTAAAACAAAGAACTGTGTCTGTGTCTTGTCTTCCTTCTCAATATAAACTTTTCATTTTTTGGAGGTTTGTCATGGTTTAACCCCAGACAGCACTTAAACCCTATGCAGATACTCTCTCACTCCTCCCCCTCTCCAGATCTCCAGCCCCCTTCCCCCCCTCCCCATGATGTAGGAGAGAATCAGAAGGCTGAAAATAAGAAAACTTGTGGGTTGAGATAAAGACAGTCTAATAGATAAAGCAAAAACCATGTATAGAGGCAAAGTTAAACATGGAATTCATTCACCACTTTCCCTAGTCAAAGGAGTAAGATGAATGTGTCTTTACAAACAGATTGTGTGAGTCTGCTTGTAGATAGGGCTATGAACTTACAGATAAGGAAACAACAGAAGAAAACTCTCTGTTCTAGAAAAATGTTACTAATCAACAAGGACTGTTGCCAGCCAAGGGCATGTTAAATTCCTGAACCTAGAGAAAAAGAACAAAGACTTAATAGAATTATGAACAGGCTTTTCTTTCTTTTATATAACAAAAGGGCCGTGTGTATTAGAGGGGGGCATAGAGCAGGGAATTCAGGAAGTCTGTACCTTCTGAGTACCTAAGCCAATGGGGAAAAGGAAGAGGGAGATGCGGCTGGGAACTTAAGATGAAAAGGGGGTTGCATCCCCCAACAATTTGAGACCCCATGGGAAATGCCCATGGCCTCTCCCTTTATTTGAATGAAGTTAAAGAACTCCTCTGTCTCCTTTTTGGACATAAACCTCTGGTGTTTGTGGATTAATTTTCCTGACAATAGGAAGTTCAGTCATCTCCAAAAGAGTGGGGCCCCATACCTGTAACTGTTATTTGACCAGACCAAAACCATCACGCTGAACATCCCCAATTTCTCTTTCCTCTTTATATACTGAACATGATGTCATATGGACTGGAATATCCCTTTGGTCAGTTGGGGCCAGCTGTCCTGCTGTGACTCCTCCCAATTTCCCACGCACCGCCAGCAGACTCCTTGGTGGGGCAGTGTGAGAGGCAGACAAGGCCTTGATGTTGTGCAAGTAGTGCTCAGCAATAAAAAAAAAATCTCTATATTATCTATATATTCAGCACAAACCCAAAATATAGCCTCACACTAGCTACTGCGAAGAAAGTTAACCAGCACAAAGGGTTAGGTTGTTTTTTATTATTTTCAGAGCCGTGAAAGCAACATTGCATAGGATTTTCAGATTTCAGTTTGAAGGAATTCTATGTGGCAGTACAGGTAAAAAGAAACTTCTCTCTTCAGCTTTGCTGATAGTAGTTGGGGGAATCTTATTATTTAATACATTTATTACCAAATAATCATTGCTGTACCTTGATATACAAACCCAGAAATATTATACTGCATTCTTGCACCTTGTTTCTGGTTATTGCAATGTCCAGGAAAAACATGCCAAAATAACAGCTTTTGTAATACTCATATTGAATTCCAAACTCAGTAGGTATACATTTATGTTCTGGAGGTGACAGCAGTACTTAGGCATGCATTTTTTTCATTGAGAGGTTTGGAGGAAATTCTTGATAAGCCTGCCCTCTTCTTTAAAGTGGATCTAGTTCCTGGTGGCTGTGAAAATTAACAGAAAGTAGATTATTATTAAAAAAATAACCCACTGTGGATCCACTCTGTTAAAATTTTATAGCAGTACTCACATTTTTAATAAGGAGTGGTCAAATTACATCACATCATGAGTTTCCCATGGGCTGACATATATTTAAGTCAACGGACTTCTGAGACTCTCACTGCCAGCTTATTTTCTATTTCAAAATCTGAAAGATGTCTTTAGAGAAAAGACTTTTAAGTAGTATACCTGAAGGATTTCACCACTTCTTTATCAATCATAATGAGCTGTGTTGCAGTAAAGGGCTCATTATTTTCAATAACGAAGTTTCTTCTGAATTACAGTGGATTTTGTATAACTTTTTGCCATCAAGCACAGCTGTTTTGTATTTTTCTAATGCAACCTAGGACTTCTTAAACTGATGAACAAATTATATGCAAAATAATCTTGACATTTGCCATTGTGCAAATATAAATTAACGTTTTCCAGTATGGATACTTTGTGGAGAAGCCTACTCATTAATTTTGAAAAAAAGCATATAAGATATTATTTTTCGTAAAAAGCTTAGTTGAAAGTCACGGATATGTAATTAAGTCTTGTTGTTCTTACTGCCATAGCAGAAAAAAAAATAAAGCTGTTGTCTTTTCTTGTTTAGAGGAAGTTGTTAGTAGAATGAAAAAGCTATCACTCTCAGACCAACATAATCTTTACGAGTAGTAATATTGAGCAAGCAGTTCTAAGACATGTTATAAGACATCTCTTATTGATGAAGCATAGTAAATCTGAAAAGCATTTGGTAATATAAAGCAACAAGGAACAGGAAAATAGGAGCATAAATTTGTAAACAGTAAAGCTGAAAGAGCATTTTGAATTGACTGTTACTAAAAAGTGCTGTACACGGATAACTCATCTAAAACATAACTATGATCATGTAAGAAGGAGAATCTTCATCATAAATCACGGTCTCTTGCACAATAATTTGGATTTGTTTATAGAGGAGTGTTGTTCAGATGATCCACAATGAAGAACAAATAATGAATATTTCTTGACAGGATTGACCAAGTGATATGTAAGAACTGAAGTAAGACTGCAGCAGTTATATCATATGCTAAACTGGAATGCTGATTTTTTCAAAGAAAATATACAAACTTAAAAACACAAGGAAATTATGTAATCTATGATTCATCTAAAAAAGTTCAAAGCTAAGTTTTCAAAGCATACATGTTTTAAATTGCAGCCATGTAACCCTGCAAAACCACTGTGGCATAATCTCTGTGTTTGTACTTTTGGAAGTTTAAAAATGCTATGCTTTTAGGGAAAAGGGTTTTTTTCCATTTCTTTGTCCATTTACAATGTGAATTTATTCCTAAAGTCTGTCTTTGAAATCTGACTAAGGTGTTTTGTTTATTTTCTTTCAGGGCAGGAGCCTGTCCTGCCCATGTTCTTCACTTCAGCTTGCCTGGCGGCCTCACGTTTGCAATTTGCAGTCTTTGATCCCAGAGGACAAACACGCCTGAACAAAAGCCTTACTGGTGAAATCTTAGCCTACCCTACATTTAAAAGAAATGCGAAGCCACTCTTACTTTTTCCATTTAAAATCTCACTGTTTCTTTGTTCTGTAGAGGAAACCAACCAGCAACAGGGCTGTGCTCAGTCAAATTGTCATAGGGGTTATTCCAGTTTAGGCAGTTCTGTGTGTTAATTTGGGTTGTAAGGTTGTAGTTAGGATGGTTCAGTGTTACGGTTCGGGGTATACTGGTTTTTGGCTTAAAGCACCGAGTTCAGTTTAAATTTCCTCATTCAGAGCAAGTAGAGACTGCATTAAATATAAGAAACCAGGAGGTGGTGATACAGAGCACCCCAATCAGCATCAGGGTGACATCAGCCTGAGAGAGACAGCAATACCCACCAATCATTGGCTCCCCTGTAGCTGAAACTGCACACCAATCATTTGAAGCACCATGAGAGGAAAGGGAGAGACCGAGCGACGAGCCAACCACCATCTGAGGAGCGGGAAATATCACCCAATGAACTGAGTAACTAAGGAGACACCCTATGGACTGACCAATTGGAGAGAGACTGTGAGAGGGTATAAAAGATGATGTTCACTGAGACACTTGCCTCCTGTGATTGATGCCTCTCACAGCGAGGTCCTCCCATCTCCGGGTCAGGAGAGGGCGACTCCCCCTCCTGATTCTTCCATCCCGCCTTTTTGGTTTTGTTTTCTTTTTCTTTTAATAAATCACCAGTTAATCATCCTTGTGGATAACTGGCCCTCGTTTATTACAAAATACAACAGAAACAACCAGTAATGGTCCTTTTCAATCTAATGTTAACACTTGGGCTGTACTTTTCTTTACGTTTTCCTGCTCCTTCCCTAAATCCCTTATTCCAAATTATGTTGCCATCTCCAAAATAGGGTCAGAATGGATGAATGCTTGGTGAGAAACACTTTGACCACATCCAGCTGTGTCAGAAAAGTGATGGAGAATCATAGTATCATGGAATGGTTTGGTTTGGAAGGGACCTCATAGATAATATAGTTCTAAACCTACTGCCACAGGTAGGGACAGCTTGCACTAGACCAGGTTTCTCAAAGCCTTGTCCAGTCTGGCCTTGAGCACTTCCAGGGATGGAGCATCCACAGCCTCTGGGCAACCTGTTCCTCATCACCCTCAAGGTGATGAATTTCTTCCTAACATCTAATCTATACCTACTGTCTTTCAGTTAGAAGCCATTCTGCCTTGTCCTGTCACTACAATTCCTGATGAAGAGTCCCCCTCTAGCTTTCCTGTAGGCCCCCTTCAGATACTGGAATGTTGCCATGAGGTCTCCATGCAACCTTCTCTTGTCTGGGGTGAACAGCCCCATCTTCCTCAGCCTGTCTTCATAGGGAAGGTGCTCAATTCCCATTACCAACTTCCTGGCCTCCTCTAGACTTGCTCTACAGTTCCATGTCCTTCTTAACTTGTGTGCACCAGAGCTGCACAGAGTGCAGAGGGCAGAGTAGAGAGGAAGAATCACTTCCCTTTACTTGCTGGCTGCACTACTTTTGATACAAGGCATAAGTTCAGACAGTGCCACAGTTGGCCAGGAGATGGGGATGCATGCACTCCATGACTCAATGAAATATTTTATTTCTTCTCGAGCTGCTTTTTTTTCCCCCCCAAAGGATAGCTAACCAATCAATGCCTCTGCAAATTTAAAATTAGTATCTGTATATTTTTACCCTGTGTCTTGGTCTGAGACAATATAAGAGGTAGGCATTCAGGAATGAGTTGTCTTCTCCTGTGATATTAACCAATCCAAATAAGGATTCCACCAATAAGGAACAGATACGAGTACATATAAGTGAAAAAATAACAGTTTACTAACAAGCAAAACAGCAACGGACAAGAAATAACACTAAATAACCTCTACACACAAAATTGCCAAATCTCATGAACCCAGTGGGAATAAAGAAAGACCCAAAATGGTGGGAAAACCCCTTCCCCACAGAAGATGGTGCTCTGCCGCTGAGTGCATGTCTAAAGACAAAGGGAAGATGGCGTCTGCCTTCTTCCTCCTCTCTTATCTCTCTGGCAGCTGGAGCTCCAAAGGCAGCTTGTGCTCTCAAGGGCTAGAATTTGTGGAGGGACTTTTCCCTCCTCACAGCAGGAAATTGCAGACAAGGCAAGGCAAATCAGCCAGTCTGGGGCAATCGGTGCCTCCTCTCCTTGGCTGGATGCTGCTGGTGAGCAGCCCGCAACTTGGACCAGAGTGCAGCCACCCCGTCTTTCCCCTACATGGCACCACAACTGAAGACAGGCACCTGTGGATTCACCCCAAGGCAGTTCAAGATGCAAGGAAAAAACAAAAGAGAAGGGGCAAAAAAACCCGCAGGGGAGGCTCTCCCTTGAGCAAAGACCAAGCTAGACAGACAGTTCAGTTCTGGTGCTTCCATCTTTCCAAGGACCCAGGGTCCTGGCTTAGAGAGAGACAGTAACAATTTAGATAGATGTGAAATACAGTAACATTTTGGGTTACCCACAACACCCTGGAATAAATGAGTTACTCTTATGAGACCTTCTGCTTAACAGGACACTGATGAAATGGATTCCCTATACTGCCTGAGATATAGAACACCTTTCAGAAAGAAACTGCAACTAGATGTAAAGATCGAATGGAATAAAGAATTCACAGCTGTTGAGATTAATTCTCAGCTGGATATTGTCATTTAAAACAACATTTTCATTTAGAATTTGTCCTCTTTCAAAGGTGAACATAAATCTGTTATATTACAATGTTGTTCATCAATTAATTGTTTATCATTTAATACCTGCTTCCTGTGAAAATTCACACGAGTGACATTATAGGTATACAAATTCAAAAGGCAGGAGAGTATAAGAGATGCATAAACAGACTCAACTTCCTTATGTCTGCTTGAAATGGAAATACTGGTAATTTTACAAATTTCTCTGCCATTTTTGGATATCACCTAACACATCTCAGTTCTAAGTCTGCCTGGTATTTGTAACACAGTTGCATTATAGACAATAATTTCAAGCAAATTCAAACAGATTCAAATTAAAAAAAAGTGGTGAGTTCTTATTTTCTTAAAAAACAAAAAAACCCAGATACTTGTTTTGTATTTGTTTTTGGTAATGACAACTCATTTCTCATCTTACCTAAATATTTTTGCTTGCACTCTTTGAACCTTATCTTTTTAATTCAGAGATTTTTAGGGTGGAAAAAGACAAAAACCAGCAAAACCACCAAATCCTTAATTTTTACTTTATATGAAAGACATTAAAAGAAATCACTCTGACTTGCAGCTTATCATATATGATTTCAATCTGGAAGTCATAGCATAAATAGACTTGTTTACCCTGAAATTTGAGATAGAAGAAAAAAAAGTTCTCAATTTTTTACAATGTTTTCTGAGGGTGGCTATGATCAAATGGGAATGTTCAAAACCATCAGCTGACAACAATTTGTTTTACTAAAAAAATGGAAGTATTTGTAAAGATGTGTTCTTCAGATACATGGAAAATTAAGGCAGTTTAGATGCTATATCACTATCTTGAGAGAAATTTTATAAGAACATAAAGATATATTAATTCAGAATAATAATGTCTCTTTATTCAGTCAAATTTATAAACACATTAGATTACACGTATAAAGGTAATGATGATGTTAATCCTAAGAAACCTGTTCCACTAAATAAGAGTTATCTTCATTGTTGATAAACATTTGATGTCAGTGTTTTCAAGGTTACCTAGGACCATCTGAAGAAAATGAAGTCGCGTCAAGTTGATTAGGTCTGCAGCAATGGCGAATTCCTCATGCGGTACCTGTTTTTGTGGCTTGTGAAAATGCTTCCTCTGGTTCCATTTTCAAATAAAAAGTATTTATATCAAAAAAATCCAAACCCATATTTGAAGAGTGTCCTTTTTTTTTGGAGCTTGTTCTTTTTATGGGCAACTAAAAAGTTTCTCCTACTCAGCTCTAAGGAGTCCCAGAACTGCTTTTGCATTGGCTCAGAAAGAGGGAGTGGGAAGACCTATATGCATTTTGACTCCATCATCTGTATTACAGGATAGGTGGTGGTGGGCTGTATGTGTATGAACAAAATTAATCCCATGGGGTAAAATTCTTCACAAGCCTCTCCAGTGTGTGTCCTTCCCACATGCTGCAGTTTTTCAAGAACTGCTCTATCATGAGTCTTTTCCAACAGGCTGCAGTCCTTTAGGAACGGATTGCTCCCAGCCTTCCCACAGATAACAGCTCCTGTGAGAAAACCTTCTCCTGCATGGACTGCCCTCAAAGGGCTGCAGTTCCTGCCAGGAACTCCAGTGTGGGCTCTCCACAGACTGCAGCATCTTTCAGGGTATGTCCATCTGCTGCAGTGCGGGGTCCTCCTCCTCTTGCCTCAGGGGAATAGCCTGCTTCACCATGGTCTGAAGAGGAATCTCTCCTCCAGTGTCTGGAGCACTTCCTCTCCTCCTTTTCCAGTAATCTTGATGTCTGCAGAGCTGTTTCCCTTATGTGTTTCTTCTCTCTCTCACAGCTTCTATGCAGCGGTTTGTACACTTTCTTAAATATCTTATCAGAGAAATACCACTGGAGTTGCTGATGGGCTCAGCTTTGGCCAGTGGTGGGTCTATTTTGGAGTCAGCTAGAAAGAGCTGTGTCCAACCCAAGGGCCACTCCTGGTGGCTATGCCTGCTTCATAGTGGAGTTTGCATACATATACATCAGAAAAATACAGCCCTAAATTAAAGGCAGGGACGATAGGCACACAGAGACCTTCTGTGTTTCTTCTGTGTTTCAGTCTTAGTTTTCCCCCATCCTGTTACTGGGTTATTTGAAAATACAGTTTCAGATTTATTTTTAAAATAAAAGCAGTCCAATCCTGTTTTTAGCAGAGGACCATTTGAAGTTAGAAGAAATCTGTTGAGGTTACCCAGTCAAACAATCTGCTCAAGCAGGGACAGCTATACCAGTTTGCCAAGAAATTTATAGAATCAGGCTTTGACTATCTCCAAGGATGGAGACACCATAGTCTCTCTGGACAAGCTATGCCATATTTGACCACCCTCACAGTACAAGAGTTTTTTTCTTTTCAGATGGAATTTCAAGGTGTTTTAATTTGTGCCTGCTACCTCTTGTCCTTATAATTCATCATACCTACATTTAACAACTGAAAAGAGCAAATAATGAAGCAGAAATCTTAAGTTATTTAGGAGCTACTGTCAAATACATAATGTGGTTTGAATTCAGAAAAGGGGACTGTCTCTCAAACTGATAGAAGTTTCTTAATGTAAAATCTTCCTGCCAGGTCACAGGAAAGTACAAGGACATTGCAAAATCAATCAATCCAGATTTTCACCGTCGTGTCTTTGCTTCTCTAAGTTTGAGGGATACTTTTTTCTTCTGAAGTTCTGAGTCAGCTATTGACAGAGGAAGGAGGCATATTTAAAATGCTTACCTTGGCCCAAACCCAAAGAGGCTGTTATGGCTAGATTATAGCCCCATTAACCAAACTGCCTGTAAAATCATTTGACTTGGCTAATGTCTCTGATTCCAAGGTCTGAGAATGTCTAAACTCATTTCTAAATATTGTAAAAGTTAATTAACTTTATAGCCTGAGCTGAACGTCTATTAAAATGGATAGATCTGGATTACTGTTTGGATATAAAATAATATAATGAGTGTTGCTGAAAGGTAGATTGTAAATCAGCTTGATGAAATTCTGTGAAAATATGACACCAGAAGAGTTCCTTAATAGATTTTCCTTTAAGAGTAATTACAGAATAGAGTACTCAGGTTTCTCACATTGAGGCAAAAAAAGGTGCTCATCCTAATAATATTTTTTCCTTTCACTCACCATTAATTTGCTACAGATGGATCATAAAATTATGAGGAATCTTCATACAGCCTAAACTGACCCTGAAATGAGTCATAATTATTATATGTTATATTGCTAACAAATTTTTCGCTTTGAGATTTTAAAACATTCTGGCATCATTAATGAAAGAAAACTATACAGTGACTCTGTCATTATCCCTGCTTTGTAAAGGAAACTCAAAAAATGAGGTTAAATGCCCTGCCAACTGATCCTGTTTAGTCAAGAATTCCTAAGAGGCAGTTATTCAGCAAACCAATTTCCACTGCATCTGATTATTATTCATCTCTACATATGCATTGATTTTTGTGAAGAACTTGCACAGTCTGTAATGAGCAAAGTGAAACAATTCAAAGACAGCTAAGTTAGTGAAAAATGAACTAGTTTTGCTATCGGAACAATATAATCACATTGTCTGGCTGCTTCTGGGAAACCCAGCAGAGCTTTGTATTGTGTTGTACTGTGTTGAGCTGCATTATTCTCTTGCTTTGAGCTGGCTGCCACTGGCTGCATGTGCCACACATGGCTCAAGAGAAAAATATACAACTTAGGTTGGAGTTACCCACAGAGTAAAGTCCGTGTCATAGATATAATTTCTAGGAGACGAAGGACTTTAGCAGTGTATTTAACAGATATATTTATTTACTTACTTTAAGTTTAGAGTATTGAGCAAGAGCTGCAGAACAGCCATCATAGTTTTATCTAGAAAAAGTGGGTAATAAACACAGAGCTCATGTTTACTACTGTAATAACCAAGACAAGACAATACAGTATTGGTATGAATCACATTAAATAGGCCGGATGTAGCTTTGACTAACATGTGCTAACCACCCATTGTTCTTCAGGGAGAAAAGCTTCTACATCACCATCTTCAGTAAAAGCAGTGTCATTCATCACACCAAATGAATAATGGCAAGATGCAAGGACTAGATGCCGAGCACATTAATTGAGTTTATTACTTTACTTTTACTACAGGAAACTTTGATTTCAAGTGGTTTCTGCACACTAATACATTTCCTAAAACTGCTATAAATTTTTATGGATGAATTACTTTATCTGAAGAGCTCACAGGGAATTACGATTTGTACAAGGGTTTGCTCTCCGAGACTTAATGTGTGTTTCTCTGTCTATTGAACCAGACTTCATAAAGGTTCTCCAGAGGTGCTAGGCATCATTAAGGATAGAAATAAGGTCTTTCTCTCTTTCACTGAAAAACTGTATTCATTGCCTTAATGTAGTAATGTGAGTGTCCTTTTTTTCTATTTGGTTTTCACCGTCTCTATCTTACCCTTAATTATGGAATTAGAAAGGATGACTTTAGGAATGCATCCAAATGAAAAATAATTAATATTTTATTCTGTGCCAATATTCCCCTGAAAAATTAAAGTATGGAAATTTAAAATACCAGCCAGTTAAGAGAATTAACTGGAAAACACATGCTTTATCAAAGGCCGTATTTCAAAATCTGAGCACTTGGTGTGACTTGACATTATTTATGTAGCGCTAAGACAATTTACAGGAGTAAGTACCCTATGAGGGCTGGACATTTTAAAACTGTTCTTACAGTTCTTCTGCCTGCAGTTTTAGAGAAAAAGAGTTTGTGAACCTACTAACCATGGGAAAAAACCCCAGAAACTGTACAGGCAGCTACAAGCCATATAAATCAGAATGCAACCAAAGAGCCTTTAAAACTCAGCTAGAAAGCAGTACAACTTTTCTCCTTTTCAGTCTGTCCAGAGAAACAGTCTGTCCTGTCTGTCCTCCATCTACTGGGAATTTACTTTTTTACAGCCTGAGAACCATGCTGGAATTTAAAATATCTCATGAACTTCAACATATGAGGACAAAATTTCCCCAAACCCAACAAAATGGTTATGCCTCTTCCTTTTCTGCCTCTCAGAGGAGAAGTTAATACCACAACTTTTCTAGTCACCGAAGAACTTCTCAGACTTTGAGGCATTCATTTGATGCTCAGTTTACACTCGCAGTTTCCAAATTGTACACCAGTTATGCTAGCTCTGTAACGGATATCTAATAGCTGAACATGGAGAAGAACAAGCTGGAAGACATTTGGAGGCAGTCCCCTACTCTGTATAAAATCCAGCCTGCCCTCCTAATGTTTTTGATAAAACACATCTCAAAACCTGCAAGGAAATGTCAGCTTTAACATGCAGAGAACTCACGGAACTTTGATGGCAGTGTTAGCTTGGTTTGGCTCCTAAGTACAGACCTATCACATCATAGAATCATCCAGTGAACGAACACAGACTTTGCAATACATAGAATATAAAGGTGGCACAGGATCAGAAGAGTAGAGTAACCTTTTCAGACTTAAAGTATGTGCTTCTTTAACATGATAAGAAGAAAAGACCATCTGTTTTCCTTTCAGGGTAATAAACCTGAATGTAATACTTGAAAGAGGCAGTGTTCTAGGATTTTGGTGACATATATTTTATTGTTGGTTAGACTTTTATTTTACATATACTTAGATTTCTGCAATCGTTTTGTTTGGTTTTTTTTGAATCTTGGCAGCTTAATACCAATTCCTTCTCTAAAGCCTCATTCACATTAATGCAATTGAGCTGAAGAGACAAATCTTCAGAGGCAGGTGGGCTAGTAAATCCAGAAATAATATCGGTGCAGCTTCTATATATGTGTCCCATCACTCAGTTTATAATTTTGTCTTACTTGTGAATTTGCTTCTAGTTTGTTTCTGTTACTTATGGTTCAAGACTTTAATCTCATAGTGTATCATTTTGTGACAGAAACTTACATTTCTTAGTTTAAAAAGGACATTCTACCACATGATAGCTTTATGTAATCTTTTCTTCCTGGATAATTTATGCACATTCCTCTGATTTAACAAAATAAAATCATCTTCATATTGTGATAATGACTCCTGGTGCAACCAGGTAGATGTAAGATTTGTATTCTAATTTCTTTCATGACGTTTGCTTTTTACTGTACTAATTGATGTTGCCTAATTTTTCAATGTTTCTTTCCATCAATGAATCATCTTATCACAGTTCCTTCCCAAATAGCAATTAGTAGTATGAGACAAAACATGCAATGGATTTTTAAAATCAAACTCCTCATCCTTCCTCCATGAAATAGAAAATTAACTAAAAGTAATTATAATGTTACAGTATGCCAGGACCAATAATGCAGAGGGTGGATAATTTGATTAAACAGAGGTCTTCTAGTAAAACAAATCTTACTATTAGTAATACAGATGGAATTCACAAGCTTATATGACTGTCCAAGGGAAAACCCCTAGGATTTGATTAATGACCCATGTTCTTTTTTACAAGAACAAAACTGTCTTGTAATATAGTAAAGACACAGTACAGTAAGATTGTCCTCTTGTGTGAGGAATAAAAGTGACTCCTTATACAAGAGTGAAGCTGAGTAGCATCCGAAGGAATCATACTAGACTTTTCGTGGCAACAAAAGAAGTTGAAGAACTAATGCAGGATATTTGGAAATAAAAGCCGTAAAGTATATAATGCTCTCCCTTTGCTACACCCACTGGTTTGACCCTCAGCATTATTTTAAAGCAACTTTGTACCCAGCACAGAGCAGTTGATTTTATACTGTGTTTTGCACTGCAAATGAAAATGCAGTAATTCTACACAAAAATGGTAGCTTGGTATATATTTACTTATGTCGGTTGACCATACAAGATGAAATATTGCATTCCACAAGGGAATATAATGGATAATAATTTTTTAGGAAAATAAGGAGGGTCAGGAAAGCATTTCTCTATTTCCTTGTTTCTCTATTCCAGCTAAGTGTTCATTGTAAACGTCAGCTGAGGTTGCAAGTAAGATACTTTAATTTAGAAGATTTTACTTCACTTGTAATTTTACACAACATCAAATTTAAAATGTTCTATGTTATTGTAATTTTCATTCATGTTTAGCTTCTGTGATATAGAAACAGAACTACTTAAAACAATAAATAAGATTCATTCTAGGCTTTTCTGTCAGATGTGTTGTGATGGACAGATTAGAAAGTATAAACCTTTTGCCCCTACCTAAGATTTTGCAGTACTGCAGCTAACATTGCGGTACTGATATTGATAGTAGTTCAAGATTAAATGTTCTCTTCATTGTCAGTGATGGACAGTGAGGGCCTCAGCTTCAATAATCTTCTGCCAGCCTCTGAGAGTAATGAGCTCTGGTGCCAGTCCAATGGCAGGAGAATAAACAGTAGTTTTATACCTACCCTAATATGTGCAGTTCTACTTATGTTTTTGCAATTAAATGTACAAAGCATATGTGATCAGATATACACAATTAATCAGCTACAATTCAAGCTAAATATAACCTCTCCCCAATCTTAACATTTCTTTCAATTTTACTTCTGACCACAATGTTTGTGGGTTTAGACCATGAATATTGTCTTTTACTATATAACTAATGTTCTCTTTCTGTCAACTGAAACAGCTTATGAAAAGGAAAGATCAGAGGACTTGATGTCTGTAGCATTCATAATTCTGACCTTCCCTGTTTTCAACCATAAAAATCAACCTCTTTCTTATTGTAGAGGTTTCACTTAATACTTTCTTTTGTGTGAGACAAAAATTAGGAGAAAGCAAAGCAGGCACTAAACTTGCAGAATATAAGAGGTTTATTAAACAGACAAGGAAGAAAAAAAACAAACTGCTGTGGTGTAACACATCTTTTCCATGACAACTCACAGATTGCTATACTGCAAGACATGGACCATTACATGGGTTTATTAATTTTTTAAGGATAATTATTCCGGCTTAGACGCAAAGGGTTTTTTCTGCCACTAGCCCACTAGCTTTTAAAAGCTTTTTTTTTCTTTGCTTTTAAATAGCTTGGCATAGGCACTTGCACAACCTTTCCGAGCCAAAATGTGAATTGTCCATCCCCCCATGTAATTTGAATGGTTTAAAAAGATGATCTTACAGTTCTTTACCACAGCGTGCAGGGAGGTTTTTCAAGCCAGGTGCGAGAAGCGCAGCACCGCCCTCTCTTCTTTTCTGAAGCCATTTTTAGCTTCGCTTCACGTGACTCACGACTTTTTTTTTGGCTTCAGAGGTCGCCATGTNCCTCCCCACGTCCTGCCTTTCCACGCAATCCAAACATGTGACATTGAGAGAAACGTAATTGGATTAACAGGTTGTCTGTCAATTCAGGTCAACCCACTACACTTATTTAGTTGTTTTAGACCCTACCTTGCATCTCTGAAAGAAGAGCATATGAGGAAAGGATTTATGCAGAAAATCTACACTGATGATTCAAAATTAAAAGTGTTCATTACATGGTAAATCAGAGTTGTAACAGGAATTTAGAACTGAGGTGCTCACTCCTGATTATCAAACTTCTGTTCTTCAGTGTATAGGAAAGTAATTAAATTTCTTGAGCTCACAGCCATTAGGATAGTAAATGTATTAGTTCAAGTATGTTTGTAATTCATTTGTTCAGTGTTTGATTTATTTATAAACATAAAATATATGGATGGGGTGATATTATGGCACATCAAAAGATTAATGTTTTATGCATTATTAATGGAGTAATAACTTTCATTTTCATTTCTTCCATTTTAATTCTTTTTATATCACATACATCTTTCCATTTTGAACATGTGTCTCAGTTTCAAGGTAGTGAATTCTGTGTAACTTTACTGAGTAAACAAAAGTGTTGATGTGCAATGTTTATCTATTCTGCATTCCCTGTTTTTCACAGCAGCACCCTAGTGCCGTGAGTATACACTAAGACATTTGACTGTAGAGGCATGTGTAACCATTCACACTAAGGGCTCTGGGAGAAATTGCCCACCCCTGCCAGTAACACAAGCTGTAGCTTTCACCCTGCCTCCATTACCTGAAGCAGCTGCCAAAGTCCAGTGCCCTACAGCACATGAACATTTCTTTTGTTTCTTCTGTTATGGTTCTTCTGAGGGACAGGATTTAATCCCTTTCACTTTTAACATGCAAAGGAACAGTTTATTTCTGCAGCTGAGAGAGGAACTTGCTTGTTTAGCTGGACAGCCTTGAGGGATGCAATGAAATTAGTGCAGCAATTTGCAATTACCTTAGGGGAATACATGCCACCAAAGATTGCTAAGTACAATGCCCTTTAATTAGAACCCTCCAGCTTTCAGGACACTATCTTAATCACAGACACTAGGAACAAGTGGTATAGAACAGGTTATGGCCCAAAATACCATAAAGTGATCTGACAGTCCCCCTAACTACCCTCTACATTGAATAATTATGACTGCAATGAACAGTTCACGTTTCTACTCTGGTCTAATAATCTTATGATCAAAATAGGTTGTGGAGGTAGCTCTTGGGTTTTTCTGAAAGAAAACTTAATATCCCCAAAAGCTGTACATCATAGCTGAGATTTTTTCAGTGTAAGGCTCACATTTTGCTTACAAATAAAAGGTAGAATAAATACTGAAGTTGTGTTGGCTAATTATACATGGCCCATGTTCAAAATATTTGTGATGCTGTAAAGTAGTGCATTTCCCAGTTTCAAAGATTTGAAAAGCATTGATCAGGACAAAGAAAATATTGAAAGTTCAAAAAAAGGTCAAAGAAACACGTGACTATTGAATGCTTTTTATTAGCATTCTCTATTTTAGGTCACATTTTTAAACTTTCACCTAATCTCTAAGGATTTAAGGTATCATTTTAGATGTGTTTCTACTGACTTCTGGAGTTGGAGTATTATGAAAAACACTAGATATTCCAAGACTTGTGGAGGATATTATGTGAATTTCCAAGTTCTAACTATCTTCTGTTCAAGCAAGATAGAAACATGTCTCAATATGTGAAAAAGACTTCTAAACCAGTAAGAGACAGATTAAAACATGTTTCTCAAACGCAAATGTCACTGTTATAGACTGTAAGTGAAATATCCCTTTAGACGGATAACATAAAAACACTTGGATTTAGGGCACTGTAAGTAAAGTGTGCCATGCCTTGAACTGATGTTCTGTGCCGTCACAGGAGGTATCCTCTTCTCCAGACATGAACTATTAACTTACAAGTCAAACAAACCCCCAGTTTTCGAAGTAACATTTTTATCAAGGTGTGTTTTCCTCACACCTGCCTGCTTATCATGTCTTACACTGTAGGTGTTAGAGTTAATGTATTGTAAATCACAGAGGATTAGAGAAGCACAAAACGTGAGTGAGAATGTGTTCTGTTTGTTTCTACTGTTTACATAGCAACCTACAGAAAGACAAGCTGAATTTTCTGACATATATTGCAAAACAATGCCCTACTTCTTTGTAAGGATTATTACTAGAAATGGAAAAGTGGGAAAGCAAAATGCTTGAGAAATACCTTGTCTTGATATACATGACAGTAAGGTTCACGGAAGCAGAAACTCAGTTGATGTGAAGAATATCTAGTTCTGGTTGGATATTATCATGTCACAAGTCATGCTGTATCACTTGCTGCAGGTGAAACCACAGCTGGGACAGGGCACAATGTTTCTGAAAATCACAGGCTATGTCTTAAATTCTTATTGACTAAAATGCTGTTTCTACACAAAAGAAGTTTTAAGGATGTAACTCTTTGCACTGTGGCTGGTGTTTAGATTGATTTTGGATGAGGACATGGTGCAATCTTTGGATCAAAATAGATTAGATAAATCTAGTTGAAGGATAAATACTGCCAGTGAAAGACAAATGTGCCTCATGATGTTTGCATTTCTCAGAAAGAAATATTTTGCTGAAATATTACGGAGAAGGGAGGTCCAAACTCCCTTTGTAGGTTGTGTTGTCCTTGCCTATGAATGACAGTCTCCTAAGGTCTTTAAGTAACTTAATTTTTCTTTGGAAATGAATGTTGCTTAGCAAATTACGTAGATTTGATCTCATCTCCCAAAAGATTGGAGAGACCATTGTCTGAGTTCTAGAAGAAGAGCTGTCCAAGCTCACTGATAGTATCAGAATAAATGTGTAAATGGCCTGGAATAAGCATGGAGTAGCATTTAGGAGACAGTTTTGGGTGTTAACCAGTATGGAGCCTGAGTCATCTTTCAAGAACTGAAGGGTAAGTAGCAGATTTTAAGGTAAGAATGGTACATTTACAAAATATACATATTTATTAGATGAAGATAAAACCAACATGGGCTTTATCCATTGAAAACAACAATAAAGAGTGTTTTTTTCATAGCTGCTTTTAATTTCCACATGCATTTTATATGCATCCTCCTCCTTTCTTCTGTTTCCTTTCTCTCCCATACCTGGGTCAGAAGTGCTCTTTCATGATGATACCTTACAGATTTATATGTTTTTAGGAGTTCCTTAAAAGTGATGTCTTAGTAAAATATTAAGAAAAATTGCATTACATTGTATGTAATGTCACAGAATATCCTGAGTTGGAAGGAACCAATAAACATCATAGACCGCAGCCCCTGGCCCTTCACAGAACAACCCCAAAGATCACTTCATATGCCTAAGAGTATTGTCCAAGTTCTTCTTGAACTCTGCCAGGCTGGTGCTGTGACCACGTCCCTGGGGAGCCTGTTCCAGTGCCCAACCACCCTCTGGGTGAAGAACCTTTTCCTGATACTGAGCCTACACCTGCCCAGACAGAGCTTCATTGTCGCAGCAGGCAGTGCCAGGTGGTAAGGTGCCGTGACCTTCCTGAAAGCGTCTCAGGGGAAGCCACTCGGCGAAGCCACCACACGCACGCACACACACCGGATAGCTCCAAGCACACTGATGACAAAAGAGGCAGGAAGGGTCTTCATATGGGGTTCCACGGGACGAGTATATTCCAGCCGCACGGAGGGGTCCAGGCACAAAGACAGAAAAACTGGGGAGGGGCCAGGGTTTTATATGAGGCCAATAGGGGCAGAGAGAGCATCAGAGGCCAATGATCTGAGGGCACAGGGGTGGTACAAAGGCAGGGCTAGGGCAAGGGAACCAATAGGGAAGATCTGAGGGAGTGGCAAAGGGACAGGGGCCAATGGGGGAATGGGGAAGGGAGAACCTTCTAGACAGGGGACATGTAGGGTATGGAAGGGGCAGGGAGGCCAACAGGCCAGTCGGGGAAACAGAACTAGAGTACTTTAACATAATGGAACAAAGCATCCTGGGGGAAGCCTTTTCGGTCACCCTAATCTGGAAAGGATCTCTGGCCTTAGGGACGGTCCTACCAATGGAGTCCCTTTGTCCGCTGATCTGTAGGCCTACTTGTCCCCACACTTCATGCCATTCACTTGGATCCTTGTCACTGGTCACCAGAGAAAAGTGAGCAGTGGCTGCCCCTCCTCTTCACCTCACAAGGAAGTTGTGGACTGCCATGAAGTCTCCCCTCAACCTCCTCTTCTCCAGGCTGAACAAACCAAGTGACCTCAGCAGCTCCTTGTACAGCTTCCCCTCAAGGCCCTTGACCATCTTTGTTGCCCTTCTTTTGACACTCTGTAATAGCTTCATGTCTTTTTTCAGTATTGTGGCCCCAAAACAGGCCCCAGCACTCAAGGCCACACCAGTGCAGAGCAGAGTGGGACAATCCCCTTCCTTGCCTGGCTGGCGATGCTGTGCCTGATGCCCTCCAGGATATGTTTGTCCTCCCTGGCTGCCAGGGCACTGCTGACTCAGATTCAACTTGGAATCATGACCAGGACCCACAGGTCCCTTCCTGCAGTGCTGCTTTCCAGCATCTCATTCCCCAGTCTGTCCAGGGTTGCCTTGTGCCAGGTGCAGAATCTGGCACTTGCCCTTTTTAAACTTCATGTGGTTATTCAGGTTGGACATGACGAATTTCTTCCCTGAAAGGGCTGTCAAGCACAGGAATGGACTGTCCAGAGAGGTGGTGGAGTCACCGCTCCTGGAACAGTTCATGAAATGACTGGACATGGCACTTAGTGCTACGGTTATTTGACAGGGTATTGATTGGTCGAAAGTTGGACGCAATGACCCTGGAGGTCTTTTCCAATCTTAATTATTCTGTGATACTATAATGGGTGATTACCCACCCCTCTAATTTTTCTAGGTCTTTCTGCAAGGTCCTTCTGACTTCAAGGGAGTCAAGAGCTCCTTCTAATTTAGTATAATCAGCAAACTTAATTAGTATACCTTTGAGTCCTGTGTCCAAGTCATTTATGAAGGAGTTGAAGACAACTGGTCCTAAAATGGAGCCTGGAGGAAACCCAGATCACTAGGTTCGTGGAACCACATTCACATCAAAAGAGTTAAAAGAGTTAAGAAGTACTTCACTATTTAAAGAAGGACTATAGAATAGAAGTATTAATTAGAAGTGATGAAGCTGAAATTAGAGTACAGATGAACAACTCAATTCACATATTATCTGCCTTGACAATACACTCTCTTTTTGAGTATGTGTTGGCATGGATACCAAAATATTCACTGGTTTTCTTTACAATTTTGAAAGTATTTCCTCTGCTGATTCCCTCTACCATCCACCAGGTTCTGTAACAAATCACAATTTTAAAAGAAATAAAATGGCTACTATTAGTTAAAATTTTATCTCATTATTGTCACATGCTTACAAAAATTTGCAAGTTTTTGTTTTAATTTCTTTCAAGAAATCATGGAAAAATTATTTTGTTCTGTCACATCCTTATTATTCTTTCTGTGACCCAAAAGAAAAATGGGATACTGTCTAAAAGAGTTACTGAATAAAATTAAAATATTACACATCAGTAAAGATGTGAATATATATTGATACTTTATGACTGGTCTATAATTTTATAAGTTTAGAATTTGGTCTTCTGAAATGTAATGTAGATGGCAGCAAGAAAATAACTGCAGTTTACAGAACACCATGCACTGATTTATATTGGCTTTGTGTTTTGTCGGTAATATATCAGCTAGTTTCTAGAAACCGTATGATGCGTGAGGCAATTTCTTCTATTGTATCCTTTGTCTCACCCAGGAAGTTTGATTTAGTTGGTCTAAATGACTAGCTTTGACCAAAAGCGCAGCTGTCACATGATGAACTAGCTCAGTGCTTAGTATAACATATTAACAATAATGCTAAAGAATGCAATTTTAGTCATAGAACCTGATGCTGCCACATTTCTGACACTTGAATTATCCTATGGATGAATATCAGGGTGCCAGTTTTCACTGGAAAAGTGTTTACATGGAGTCTACGAAGTGGGCATCCTGTTCTTGTGTAAGCAGTATGATAAATCAGTTTGAACGATGTAGTTCCGCTGAAGGGAATGGGGTTATAATGGGTTGGTATCCAAATATTACAAGTTTAGCTGTGGAATGAATAATTGCCACTCACTTGGTGCACAGCACTGAAATTAGAAAGTGATGTGGCCTTAATGTTACCTAATTTCCTGGCCTTAGTGTCTGACGAGCAAGTTCTCCAGTGCAATATTGTGCGCACAAAAACCCCCAGTATGTGAATAGTCCCCTATGACAGAGACATTACTCTTTCCCCAGGCCAATCTTTATAGGCTTATAAGTCCTGACTATAAAGCTGAAAGGCTTGACAGCCCTGCCTAACTGAGCATCGAGGCCCCATAGTTCTTGAAATCCAGACTAAATGTCTCATCTAAACCCAATAAAGTGTTAGCATGTTCTATAATGGGGATGTGGTGATTAAGGTAAGCTAAATAAATTTTGCTCTGAATTTTACTTTGAAAGATGAACCAGAGCTGCTTAGGAAGCTGCATGTTCTGCTCATGAGCTACACTTTAGCCAATTGTACAATAAGGTGCTGAGACTGGTTTGCACTCAAACAAAAGACAGATTGGCAAATCTGAGCAAAAATAATGAAACTGAAAAATGGACTCAATAAGAGGTATTATATACACATATACATATATAATTTAAAATATATTGAAAAAAATGTTTTTATCAACAACTACTATGAGTATTTATCCTTGAATAACTGTAATAACTTAAAGGACACAGGTATTTTGATGCAAACTACAGGAAGTATGTATCATGGAAGTGCACAGCCTTGCACGAGAAATCACTGGACTTGATGGGGTATTATTTCCAAGCACTACTGGAGTTACAAGAAGGTTACTTAATGGAGAGAGTATTTAATTCTGCCTATGAATCATTGTGTAAGCAAAGAAAAATACTGAGTTTTTCTTGAATTACTTCTGATATCTGACTGAGCCTGCCAAATGTTAACTAATCTTCACTTTCTAATACTGCAACAAAAATAAGATTTTTAGCTAATTTTCTAAGTTACCCAGCAGCCCTTTTTCCTTTTCTACGTTCACACAGTTCCTTGAAATGTCTCTGCTTCTGGTAATCTCTTCTTTTTTCAGCACTCGTGTTTTGTGGAGATAGACACCTTTTTTTAGCATGTAGATAAGACTTAAAAAATAGTAGAGGACACGGAGATGTCAGAGACTGTGAGGTATTAAAGTAATTCTATGTCTAGAACCAATCTTCTAAGGATAATTAAGACAGCAGTCCTTGTTGAGAGCTTTTCTTTTTTTCCTTTTAAAAGACTGGAATCTACTGCGAGGAAACATTTCTCTGCCTCAAGAGTTCTTGATTGTTGTATGCTGGGATTTTTTTTTTTTTTCAGCTTTGTAGGGATGTCTGGAATGTTTTCTTTAAGATTATAGTGCTTCTAAGGAAAATCAACAATTTTTCTCAGAGCTACCATGTGGTATCATCTTGATTCATACACTACTTAAAGGTACTGTTGCCTTTTCAAATGTTTCATTATATTTTTCTTCCTGAGTGTAATCTGCGATCTGGAAAAAAAATTATTTCCTCAAAGACTACTGAAAAGACTGTCACTGTTCCTCCTTTATGGTATTCAAAGGCTCCTTTTAATACACCAAATCTGCTGTGGACATTCAGTCATGTTAATGTGCTAAAGCATAGAAAGATATACTCGTACAGATGAGCATTCAATATGTGAGAATCTGCTGTGTGAGAGCAGGCATATTCTTACTCTCCTTAATGAGCCAGTCCTTGAAATGATACTGGGCCAGCCAAGGTTAAGATATATGCATTTGAATTTCTAAACAGAAAAAACACAGTAAAGTTCAGAGGCAGAAAGAAACAGAAAAGAAGTATTTTGAAAAAGAGTCTGGAATAAGCCCAGCAGCATGCCTGTGTTCCAGAAAATCTGGTAATTGGTGCTAAATCCTGCTTTCCAGGTTTGGTGGTGGCATCTGTCAATAACACTTTTTTTCTGTTTTCCCAATAAGTTGCATTCACAGACAAAAGCTCTCCAATTTGTGTATATGTGCATCTGTGCATATATAGGGGGTAGGTGGAACATGTAAACAATACAATTTTTAAGGTATCATAAGATTTTTCTTTTTTACTTTATTTATAATTATGTATTACATAATACATATATACCTGTATGTAATATGCATTTCTGTGTAGGGTTGTTTTTCTGTCTGGAGCCTTCTGTTCAAGTCTGTGCTGGATTTCTGCAACAAAGTCCCACGTAAAAATAGACTGGCACTGAAGAAAACATTTATGTGATGGTGCGCCATACTTCACAGATGAAGTAATGATCTAATGAAAATCAGAATTACATGGAAATGTATGAGACTACAACCTCATTTGTAACTACAGACAAGATCAAATGTTTAAGGCATCAGGGAATGCCATCCACAAAATTCCGTAAGGTAATGAAATTATGATAATTTTACTTCTTTCGATTATGCTTTAATTTTACTTCTTATGGGTGTAACTAGGAATTTAATGTATTGACTAATGTGGCAAGCAATAAGACTTGCAAATGAATATTGAAGTAGTATTCTGTTCTTTCCCCCTCAAATCAAGGTTTCCTAATGCTTCTACAAAGCAAAGGTAAATGGCAGAAATTCCTTTATTGTAACTAAAGAATTTATAAAGAATTTTCATCTATTTTTTTCGATTATTTACTTTATTTTTAGAAATATATATTGTTTGTTGCAATTTAATTTATGGGTCCTCTTTTGCACACACACCTTATGACCTTTTAATATTTGTTCATTTAAAGATGAACTAAAATAGAACCCCTCCTTTGGGTTTTTTTCACCTTTGACAGCAGATGAAAGAATAGTCTCTCCTGCACTGTATCAAAGAGCCTTGTCTTTTCTAGCATTCTGCCTCACCCATGGTGATTTCTGAGCCTTCTGCATATTCCTTAATGTCTTCCCTGTATTTCACAGTTACTTTTCTAATGTGTCTTCATTCTTTTATAGTATCAATTCTGCTTGTAGTTAAGATCCTCCAGTCAATTAAGCAGCTGAACCTTAATAGCAGTCTATTAGAAGACATTTTGTTTCTACTAATTTTCAGGGACAGCACTGCCTCTTTTTTACCTTGAAATAATAAAACGTTTGTCCACTCTCAGTTGAAATCAGTGACTGAATTCCTGCTTGTCTGAACTCTGCCAGGATTTCCTCATAAAATATCTAAGAACAGTAGTTTACATTTGCCATTCTGCGCATAAAATACTTTGGAAGAACTCCATGAAATGCAACCTGAAATTTTACTTAGAAAATGGAAGTGCTGTGTAACACTTTTCACACAGAATTTTAAAACCTGCGGTTCATTCATAGAGGTACAGTTGATAACAAAAGTCACTGAATTACATACAAAGTGATTTCATGTTTCCTGTCTTCACTTCATCTTACCTTGTTGTTAGGACCCAATTATTAAAAGAAATGCCTTCACCTCTGTTAGGCCTGGAATTAGAGCCTTCTTTTTTGCCATCTGTGCTTATTTAAAGTTCTTGTTCTGGTGGCTTATGGAAACTTCCTTATTTGTCAGTGTTCTGAGAGAGTTAATTGTGCTCTTTAAATTCTCGCATTTGCCCCACAAGATGCAGTGATAAGAAGATAAAACTACTAGTGTCTCTCAGCTCTTCCCTTTTACAGCATAACACTAGCTAGACAATCCTATTGTCATTCTAGATCTGTTGGGGAACACAGTGGTTTTGTGCTAAATATGTTTATTGGCCCTTCTCCTAGCATATGGAGTTATCCGCAGTCATACATCCCTGTTTCAGTGGCCACCTTTCAGGGATAAGCCTTTGTGGCAGTTTGATGGCGGTTAGGTGCCAAGCACCATGGAAAAACTATTTACTTACTTGCCTTTGCTATAGCTGAGCAGAGAAGGGGAAATTAAAACTTCATTTTCATGAGATGAAATAAGGATTATTGAGGATAATGGAAAAATTTCAAGTCAAAACAGGTCCACACTTAACAGTATAAAGAAGATTTATTACTAATAGAATTAAAAGTAAAAAGAATAATGAGAAACCAAAGCAAACGTTCAGACCACCTTTCTCCTCCAGTACCTCCCTCTTTTCACCAATCCACGCAAGGGAAACAAATATGGGGCTTCGGTCGGTGTGTCATTTCTTAAGAGTCTTTCTTCAGTATGCTTAAGGAAAAGAGTTTCTTCTGCTGTGCCATGGGATTCTTCCCACAGAAGATAGGTCTCTGCGAACTTCTCTAACGTGGTTTCAGACTTTGCAAACAACAGTCTGCCCAAAATCTGTTGTAGTGAAAAATCCCTCCCACAAAATCTTGCAGTCTTTCCACCACTGCCATCATGAGTCATAACAGTCATGGAGTTTTAGTCTTTTAAGGATGAACTATACCAGCCTGAAAACAAAGGCTCTCTTCTTCAATCTCTAAAAGCCTCTCTCACAACATCTACAGGCTCTGACATGAGCACTTTTTTTTCATGGGCTGCACGTGGATTTCTGCACCCCCTCATGTGCCTCATCTCATGACCTATGGGGAAAACAATTTGCTGTATTATAGTCCTCACCATGCCTTGCAGGAGAATTTCAGCTCCAGTGCTGAGAGCACCTCCTCTCTCTCCCTTCCTCCACTGACTGTGGTGCTGCCATGTTGGCTTCCTCACGTGACATCACTTTCCCTGTTCTCTAACTTGGAAGAAAGTTGGTATCTGTAAGTTTTCAGCTGAGAAGTTGATCTTGTTCAGGCTCTGCATTGGGGAAAGACTTGCCCTGTCTTTCATTGCCAGCTGCGTGGTGTTTTTCTCAGTACCATGCAGGCTGCGGCGGCCTCGGATGGATCTCGGCTGCAAGGAGGCCAGGAGGCCTCAGCTGGGGGGTGGTTTTCCGACCACGTGGCTGCTGGTGTCTCCGGGGTGGCTTTCTCCTGGTGGCCTGGCCCACATCACCGCACCTGGGCCTTCTCTGGGACGGGGCCTGCGGGCCTTCCCCCTCTCCACCCGTCGGCGAGGAAGCAGGAAAAGGAACTTGCATTTTCTCCTACATTAAATATGCCATTGCAGACGCATTACCAGCTTGTTTAATTGATCTAGCAACCTGTCTATCAGCTATGGGCTCTGTGCCGTTTCTAAACTGCTAAAACCACCACAGCTTTCGATCCCTAAAGAGGCTGAAATAAGCCAAATGAAATAAAGAAACAATATAAGATTCGTTAAAATATTTATTTTCACCAATTTATTTGCATTCTTTTAGATTACTCTGACAATACAGAAGCAATTAAGAATTCTCATGTACTGCGTTATATGCTGCAAAATAATAAAATACCTTAAAAATTAGGATGTCAGTTCAGAATTTAGAATTGTATTTTATCTTATTTTATTGTTTTCCTGTTATTAGTTATCATTTTATGATTTCAAGAATTACCTATTATATATTGCAGATAAGTATACTTATATATATTTTTTATGATTTTGTTTTCATTATTGCCCCTAATTGGAAAGTGCTAGAAATGTATACAATACTTAAAATAAGACTGAAACAATAGAGTCTTCTTTAGATTTACAGTGATGTGTGTGTGTGTGTGTGTGTGTTTTTCTTCATAAATATCTCTGACATGTTTTAAAGAATTTCCGTGAAAAATGGAAATTGTAAATTACTCTGGGATCTCATGATAGTTGGAGCTGGACACCAACTGGTTGGAGTCTGTGAGATAGCCAAGGTCTATGAAGGACTTATGATTTCCCCACTGAAATGGTATTAACTATAAATATAATCCAAAGTGTAAATGGCTCACAAAGGTGTAGCGAGATATTCACTTAGCTGGCAAATCATATTTTCTCATCTTTCAGTCAGGCTATCGATGTCCTTTTCTAAAACTCAAATAAATATGTTTGCAGCTTATCTGTCGCAACAGTCAGAACATTTTTGCCTTTTAATTAGCTGAAAGGTCTGAAAGCTTTGTGAAAAATCTGAAGCTCATTCTGGAGTGAGACTACATTGATTAGTTGTATACGATCTTGTATAATTGCTGTTTATCTATCAGCAGTAGAAAGCTTTTGCATACCTAGGCTCCTTCTAAGCAAAAGCTCAGGCGATACAGAAGTGTTTCAGCCAGAACAGTAAGTGAAAGGTGTTTTGCTTCCTAAAAAACTAAAATAGCAAACAAGTTAACTTTAAAACCCATTGTATATATCCTCCTATGATTTATACCAGGATACCATGTCCTATATTCCTTGGTGGAAGTCATGTGAGTCTTTAAAAAAAGAAGCAATCCAGATATTCTTGTGTGCTCTCTGGTCATG
Source organism: Ifrita kowaldi (assembly GCA_013398055.1). NCBI lineage: Eukaryota > Metazoa > Chordata > Aves > Passeriformes > Cinclosomatidae > Ifrita > Ifrita kowaldi. The sequence continues at coordinate 102,443 of VZRS01002174.1, forward strand.
GTTTTCTCTGTCTTGTCATGTGTGTGCCAGCACTGACACACAGGTGGACAAATCTCTTTTATTTTTTCTTAGTGCCCAAAGGCAGAACATAAGAGCAGAGAAACAGCAGACAAGAAAGAATAAATGAGACTCTTTTTTTGCTCAAGGTCTTGGGTCAAATCAGGTTTTTAATCTTTTTGACATTCTTGATATAAAGCAAAAAATCCCAGTTTAGTTCTCTTTGCACAAAAAGCAGTTAAATGGTTTTTGCCAGTGTATGGAGTGTTGCTCAAGGAAAGCACTTTATTGTGGTGACTGTGCTCCTCCACCATATTTTACTAATGATGTTTCATTCATTTTTCTGCAATGACACAGAAAATCTGAAAGTAACTTTGAAAGATAGTGGCCTTTACTTGCTCAAAATTTCTGCTATCAATGCAGGGCTGCTGTGATGAGACTACTGCACTTTGATAAGACTAAAGGTAGATGAAAGGAATGTGATTTAAAATTTCAGTATATGATTTTAAGAGAAGGTTGAAATGCCTATGTGTTAAAACAATAATGTTTTTACTTCAGTCAGATTGTACTTTCAGAAGTAGAAAGGCACAGAAGACTTGACATCCTCTGCTTATTTTCCTACTTCTATATTTATTGCAATTTTTTTTAACTAAAAAGAACTAAAATATTTAGCCTCAAAATAACAAATCGGGTTTTTTAGGTGGGGCAAATGTGCTGTTTATGTCAGAGAGGATCTAGTTTCTGCACTCTTCAAATCTCTGGCTGAGTTCACAGAAGGAACCATGCAATAATATAGGAAAAGTAATATTGAGTAAAAGCAAAACTGTAATACATATGAGAATAATAAGATCCTTACCACAAAATTGCACTATCTTGAAAAACGATTGATAAAAAAATAAAAGATTCAGAACAGAGCTACGATAATTATTTGAGGTCAGGAAAAAGTGTCTTATAATGAGAGACTCAAGATACTTCAATTCATTTTGTTTACCAAAAAGTAAGCTGAAATGTTACTTGATCTTGGTCACTGCATAACTACATGCGGAAGATTTTTTTCAGTTTAAAGACTACTTTCATCTTATAGAAAAAAGCACAAACAACCCAAACCAAACAAAACAGGATCCATTTTTGAGAGAAAAAATAGACCTTTTTCAAAAAATAGACTGCAAAGTTTTTAATTCATTAACAGATGAATAGTTTCATTACGAATACAATGGGATTCCATAATTTGAATCCTTTAGATCAATATTGGGCAAATTCCTTGAAAGTCATTCTAAGTTCCAAATGGATCCCATGGGATGAATACTGAGGGGAGGGAGAAGATGGAAGAAACCATTCTCCAAAACCCAAACAAATTGCAAAATATATGTGAGATATATAAAGCAGGGGATCCATCTAGACTCATAACAGCCTCTTCTCACTCAAGACATCTATCTAGGTTCAAAACTGATGTGTAACTTGGAACTTATGTTTCCATAGACGGTATCAAAGACTGAAGAGGGTAATTTCTAGAATGCAGGGTATTTTATTACTTCAAATGCATGGAAAATAAGAAAGACAAATTCTAAATGTCACCCTGTCTTCGTGAAGTCAGATACCATTTTCACTAGCAATCTCCGGTTGATGTATTATACTGTTTTGTGGAAAGATGGAAGGGGAGGAAAAAAGGTACTTTGTATATTTGTCTTGGAGCTATCTGGGACAATGTCCTGTACAGAATGTATTGTCCACCAAAACCAGATCATTTCTAATCACCTGCAATTTGACCATTGGAGCATATTATACCCAGAGAAGAGGGTATGGACAAGAAGGTATTGGAGAAAAGGAGACTGAGGGAGATGTTGTAGCAGTCTACAGCTTCCTCACAAAGTGCTCAATGACAGGATCCGAGGGAATGGCCTGAAGTTGTGTCAGGGGAGGTTCAGGCTGGATATCACGAAGAGGTTCTTCATCTGGGGGTGGTTTGCACTGGAATGGGCTCCCCAGGGAAGAGGTCACAGCACCAGCCTGACCAAGTTCAAGAAGCATTTGGACAACACTCTCAGTCACAAGGTGGGATTATTTGGGTTATCTTGTGCAGGACTAGGAAGGCTAGAAATAGAGCTTTGATGATCCATGTGGATCCTTTCCACCTCAGGATATTCTATGATTGTATGATACTCATGGCCCCCTTGGCTTGCTGTCCCACACCAAACAGGACCTGAAAAGTCAGTGAGAAGCATGATAACTGACGCTCTGTGTCCAAAGTGTGAAGAGTGAAATCAATCACCCCTGATCAGATTTCATCAGAAAGTTGAGGATGGTGTGTGAGCCTTCTCCCAGGACAGCAGCCACAAAGTGCATCGGAGCCTTCTAGAGGTGTATGTTAATATTTGGTGTTATTTACAAATCTTTTATCAGCTTATGAACCACAAGTTACCACTTCTTAGCCCTACACTAAGAATTTACTAAACCTTAAATTTTAGTTTTTATCTTCTTGCAAATTTGCTTAAAATGTACACTTAGATACATAATTATGAAGCTATACTTACCAAAAGGTGATTCATCTAACTGCAAGTATCTGACGCATTTTTTCAGGGAAAAAAAAGTGCTATTTGTCACAAGAGTATTATGTATCAAAAAATGTGCAGAATGCTTCCACAGCTCTGCAACAGCTCCTTTTCTTTCTCTGGATAGAAGTAATTTCCTTCCTAATTAATGAAAAGTTAAGGACTAAGGGGAAAATGGACTATATAGTAGTCAAGATCCAGGACATCATATCAGAGAAGGAAGAATGTAACTAGGGAGCAGAGTTGCTGTGAGATTGCTTTAAAAAAAATTCTGTTATGGAACCATTAACATTTTAGACTACATATGAACTGTGGAACTCTGAGAAATTTTTGTCTTCTTGTTCTGGCTGCTGACTCAAGCTATGTCACTGCACCTTGCTAAGAAAAGGACGCAGATATCACAGACTATGCACTCTTCCATGTTTTTTGTCTTTGTATGCCTGTGAGGAAACATGGAACAAAATATAAAGGCCACATTACAGAGTATACCCCTTTTCTGCCACAAAGCTCCTGGCTTAGACCTCTTTTAGTAAATTGGTCAGACTCTGTCTTCAATATTTTTTTTCACTCTGACTACACTGAAATTGACTCTGCTCCAGAGTTCCATTGTTCTTTGAAAATTTGAATTTCCTGTGAAATTAGGCAGGAGTCTATACTAATAAGACGCTTTCAGAAATACATTTCTGGACTTTCTTTTTGCCAGCCTTTTCCTGTTAAAAAGACTGAAAAAAATTGCCAAATATTAAATCATGTGATACAAGAATTCAGTAATATATATGTGCAGAAAAATCAGTTTAGTCTGGCATGAACTACCTCCTATTCCTCTGTTTTCATACTTTCTCATTAAGGGTTAAGTGTTTTGCCATAGTTAAACCCTTTCTTTTGCACTTTTCTTTTAACGTATGTCTGAGCAATGTACAAAAATGTTCCTTTCATGCATTTTCCCTCTATTTTTGTGACCACAGGAGTGTGCTGTTATATCCTTCTGTCACCAGTGATTGATAATAATGTTGAGATATCCATTGCCTCTGCTTGGTTGTGCACCTACATGATATTAAAATGATGCGTACTTTTTGTTTAGACAGTTGGCTTTCCCCGAGTGAAAAAAAAAAAAATAAAAGAAGTTTGAACTGAAAAGTGTTGCTGTAAGGCAAGAAAATGATTGATTGGGTGGATATAAAACAATTGGAGAGATGTGTGTCTTCATGTGTGTAATAGGTTGTGCCAGGAGCTGAAGTTGGGTGGGGAAACACAAGAGAGGATGAAAATACGTTCTATTACCTGGAGTATTTTTGCAATATCAACATGAATGGAAAGGTATTTTAGAAAGCTGTGCTAACAATTCAGGAAGTATGTGGGGTTCAAAGCACTTATACTTGCTATTAGAATGAAACAAAAGATGTTTCAGCAGCAAAAGCTTTATTACGATACCTGTAGTGATGGGTGTAAGTTCTTATAAGAGTTTGAAGCCTACTTACAGAATATTTTTCAGTTTTCATTAATATTCTTGGTTAGAGTAAAACTTTCTTATTTTTGAGATCCTTTCTATACATTACAATAGCTCAGGTGATCACTGACAATTTCTAGCAGTCTCTAGCCCCGGTTATTTTGCTACATTCTTTGGCTTCTTTTTCTTGTCATGGACAACTATATATTGTTGCTGTCTCATATATAAATTTATGAAGTAAGTTTTGGGATCTTTGTGGATAGAAGGCTTTCCTTAATTCTGGTAAACTCCCCACTTGCCTCATAGCCACAGTCTTACGCTGAAAATTGATTTCTTTTTTCATTTCAATGAAATAATTTCATTTAAATTTTCATATCTATAATTGAATATTTCTGAAATTAAAATATATTTTAAAACAAAAGTACTTCTAAATTGAAAAGTATTTACAAAATTCAGGAAGTCAGAAAACACTATTAGATTTTTTCCAGATAGCCCTTTACTACCTCAATGATTATTATCATTTTTCTTTTATTCTTTGTGTACTCAAAACTTACATTGGGTTTGAGGTGCATATAAAAACTCTTGTTGATTTAAGTTATGATCAAAGGTGATTTTAACCTCCAGCTCTGTCATTTCTGTTTCTCATTCTCATGACACAAGGTTATTATGGCTCTGATTTTTAGTTCTGTGATTAAACTTACATTGACTACTTAGGGTATAATTTTTCTGCCCAGTTGAAATACCACTTTCAGTCTCCATCTTTTGAAATTTCTACTCATTGTTACATTTTTAAATTTTCTCTTTCTTTATTTCAAATATTTACCTTGCAAGTGTACTGCTACTGACTTCCTATCTTTTCTGTTTATTTTTAATTTATTTCATGATCTGCTAAACTTACTTTGCTGCATCCGTAAAATGATGTTTGCATAGATCATTATTCATCAATTTAGCTAACTTGCTCAATTAACTGGCATAATTAAAATTCCAGAAATCCCTAAGTAATTATTAAAAGTAAGGTTTAACATTCGTTTTATTTAAACTAAATCTACAAGCCACTAACACAACAGCTGTCAGCACAAGCTCTATCATTAAGGTGCTGCTTTTCTTCTCTTTTAATCGTGAATACTTAACAAAGAGCTGGGCCACTATGAAAAAAAACCCCAAAACAGCATGTCATTTCATGTCATTGCAAACTCAATCAGCTTTTGAAATGGATCATTAAAAAGAATTCTTTTGCGAATGATTAATAAGGGATGCACATAGAAAGCAGTGTTAGGATTTGTAGAAGATGTTTAAGATATGAGATTTTAGACAAAGAAAGTTATTGCTAAAGCAGAAAGTGAAAGCTGTTACTGTGTACTGAAAGAAATGTTGCTTTTTCTTTTCAATACCCCGCTGTAGATCTCTATGCCCTGTTCAAGGTATGATAGCAATATCCATTCTAGCTACCTGGTACCTAGCACAACAGAACTCAAACAGAAACCCCAAGAACACATGAGTTTTCGCACTGCTGCTACAGTAAAATGTTTACTTGCTCTCTGCATTCTTGCTTTTGTGATGCAGAATAATACTACTTTTGGTCATGTGACATAAGACCTCAGATTTGTAGCATCACAGAAAAATATTACGGCATCTTTTCACTTTGGTATGAAAAACATTAAGTACATTTTTAAAATTTCTCCTCTGTCACCTTCAATTTCTAGTCCTTTTCTCTCCAGATCAACCTCCTGCAATCCAGTCTTCTTCATAGAAGGCACTTACAGTCATTTGAGGATGAAGTCTCACAATTGCTGCTCTGGTTAATAGTAGCAGAAGGACACTGAACCAATGATATACAGAAAAGATTTATCTTTCTGTTGTATCTTTTTGTCTGTGGGTTGTTTTTAAATAAAAAAGCCTAAATCATGCATTTAGAAACCAGCTTAAAAGACATAGTCCTAGAAGTCTTAAAACACTCAGTGAGTCTAAATGAAGTGAAAGTTCAAGATATGTACTGGGTTTTAAAAGTTAACCACTGCCTATAAAGTAAAATGCAGACCTAGGAAGCTGAATTAAGTGTACAGGTATGAAAAACTTCTTAATGTTACCATTTGATTGGCAAACCACTTGATTGGTGATTTTTTTTGATTAAAAGGGAATGTATATTTACCTGGAGAAAAGCAAGCTGAGGGAAAATCTTGTCATTCTCTACAACTACCTGAAAGGAGGTTGTAGCAAGGTGGGCTTCAGTTTCTTCTTCGAAGTAACAAGTACAATAGAACAGTAACAATAGAACGAGACAAAATGGCCTCAATTTGCACCAGGGGAGGTTTAGATTGGATATTGAGTAAAAATTCACAGAAAGGGTTGTCAAGAATTGAAACAGGCTGCCCAGGGCTGTGGTACAGTCTCCATCCTTGGAGGTATTTAAAAGACGTATACATGTGGCACTTGGAATGTGGTTTATTGGTGGACTTGGTTAGTTTAATGGTTGGACTTGATGACCTTAAAGCTATTTTCCAACCTAAACTAGTCTATGATTCTATATGAAGTCTTATAAAATAATGTACGCTACTCTAAGAACTGAAAAATAATCGTAAGTTCTCTAGGTTGTGATCAGTCATACAAAAAGTCACTCGTGGAGAGATGCTGCTTGTCTTTCTGTTGCTTGTTCTTGTCATTGCTTTTTCTAAGGAAATGTCGCACAGATGGAATCAGAAACATTTTCTTCTGCAGAAGATCAAAACTGTGACTACATTGCAAACATCTAACAGACAAGAATGTTAACCTTACATATAATCTCTCTAATTTCCCCTACTGCATCTGTGTGTGAAGGAAAAGAGCAGCAGATCTACGAAGAAGTGAAAAGGAACTGTCTGAAAGACCACCTCTATATTGAAATGTCACAAATAACAAAAGAATTCTGTTATAGTTCAGATGTATTATGTTACTTGTCTTATGCCACAATTTGCCTGTATTTAAAATTTCCTGTAAGTTCAGGCCTAATCTTGTGCTTCTGAAATGTTGGGTAAAAGGCTAAACTCAGACTGTCAAAAGAAAAAGAGTCTCAAGGTAAAGAAAACAAGGCTGTATGGAAAAATCAGAACATGTGAAAATAATGGGAATTCAATTTCTTTCTGAATGTTAAATATTCTGCAGTTACACTTTAATTGCTAAGGTAGAAGTAGATATTTTGTCAGAATAAAGTAGAAAAGTTGTTGGAGAACTGTAAGGTTAAATGAAAATTTTATATATATATTTTTAGTAGGATCTAATTTCTCAACAGATTTTGGTAACTTACTGCAAATTAGCAGGCATTAAACTGATACCCCACTTCTGAGAATTTGTGTTTGAAAGCCTGTCTCCTAGTGCAGTAAAAAAGTCTAACCTCCTCACCCAGCTCCTGCTAATTACACTGTCAGTCATTCATTCAAAGTATTGATGCATGATTTGAAGGTTTATGTTTGCCTTTATCACGAGGGCATAAAGGATGAACAGGTCATTGACATACAGCAGTAAGTGTCTGAAAACCATTTAATGAGGTAGTCTGCATAAAAAATTATTTTTTTACTTTGAAACAGACAAGGTATAAAGTTTAGAGGACATGTACGAAGTGACCCTAACTTCTCATAATGCAGTTGCTCGGGTTAATGCATTAAAAATGCTAAACTGTCTGTCTTATGAAACAGAAAGACAGTCTTAAGAATAAAAACCATCCATAGATACCTTAAAAAAAGAGATGGGCATTTCATTCATGGCTAGTCCTAGTCTCAAAAATAAAGAGTTTATTACTTCTTTCATAAAATTTTCCAACTTCCTCGAGAGAAGAAGATGGAACTGGGAAATGGATACCTTATGCATCCAACTGTATCAATATATCTAATTTTGGGCCATATTTAACTTTGTTCTTTAGGCAGTAAAATTATTAGCGATGAGGGATGAGACACAGGTAGGACAGACTGGGTATTTGAAGACCTTATGGTTTAAACCCAACTGGCAACTAAAACCACAAAGCAGCTCATTCACTCCCTCCATGAGGGATGACGAAGAGAATTGGAAGAGAAAAATTGACAGAACTTGTGGATTGAGATAAAGACAGTGTAATAGGGAAGGTAAAGATGAGTGTGTAAGCAAAGCAAAGCAAAGCAAAGCAAAGCAAAGCAAAGCAAAGCAAAGCAAAGCAAAGCAAAGAATTAATTCACTAGGCCCCATGGGCAGGCTGGTGTTCAAGCATCTCCAGGAAAGTAGGGTTCCGCCACATACATCAGTGACTTGGGAAGACAAAAGACATTGTGGCTGTGATGAAAAGTATTTGGGTCTTTGAGTGAGGCCTCCTCCCTCACACAACCCCCTGCTCTCTTTCCATTTTCTCTGATGGGCATTATGAATTGTTACAAGACAAGAAAGCCAGGTGGGAATTGCAAAAACTGTCTGGATGCTCACATAATTCATAAATTCCAGAGATGCAGGAGCTGTGATGTTTGTGATTGACTTTGGCACACACTGTTCTGCAAAAGGGTATAAAAATGTGCTGGACACTGGGCCAACTAGGCCAACTGGGCAAACTGGTCTCTGAGGCTGCAGGCCACTTCTGGGTAGATCCCCTCCTTGGCAGGAACATTTGCAGTGTATGTCCTGCCTAAAGACAGGGAGCACTTAACTTTTGAATGGGTGAGTTAAAGCATTAAGAAATAGTCAGATATGGAAAGAAAATAATAAATTAGCTATATAGGTGCTTCTTTTGTTTGTAATTGGGCATTTTATAAGGCCAAAATATGTAAACCGGTATGTGTCTAGCTGAACCTGTTTATATTAGAACCCTTTAGACCTGCTTGTATTATATACTGCATTGACAATAGTTAGATACTGTATTAGCAATAAATCTAATCAACCACAGTGAAAAGATGGAAAAGGAAAGAGTGTGATATGTAAAGTGCTTGAAGCACATCTAACTGCTGCTTATAAAAGTGCCAGGAGTGCCAGAGACTTACCAAAGGAAAAGGCTGAGACAGAAATTAAGAAAAAAGGGGTCATAGCAGAGAAAAGTCAATCAAAAGACAGAATAAGGAAGTTAAAAGAAAAAGTAGATGTTAAGGTAGAACATTCAGAGCCTTCAAATTTTCAAGCTGTAACATTGATATTCTTACCTGAAGACTGGGACAGAGACATTTAGAATAACTCTTAGAACGCAGAGGAAGAATCAGAACAGGAGGGAAAGAACTTACCCAGACCTATAATTGAAACAGAGACCACTGCAGTTATGGATGATAGCGCAAAGAAAATCTCATATACACCTAGGGAACTTGCAAAACTCCAAGAAAATGGCTTTATAAGGTGTTGTGCCAATGAGTCACTGGTCATCCTGGCTTTGGGGTTGTTTGTCCAAAGTCCCCAGTCAAAGTGTCAGAGCTCACTGGAATTTGTCCAGTCAGGACTTCTGCATAGAGTGACCCATTTATCCAGGCAAGGCACCAAGGTTGTCCTATCCAGATTGCAAAAAATTTTTGTCCTGAACAGTTACCCAGTGCACAGCACCAATTCAAACACTGATGCAAGGTATTCCTAATTTTTATTCTAGTTTGTGCAAAACAGGGAGCTGAGTGGTAACCCACAAAAGCCTGGCTCCCCAATCATCAAAACTTTACACTACCTATAAATTTTAACAGAGAAAGGCATCAGCATTCAGTGGTTACAAATTACATAACCTTTTCATTAATCCGTACTCAACCCCAGAACTGTTAGTTATATCTCTAGCTTCTCATCCTAATTAATATACATGCACAATTCTTCTCTCTATTTGAGTCAGCGGTCCATTTTGATTAGGCGGCCAATGAGTCAGTGGTCATGATCTCCTTGCTGGAATTATCTTTACCCCAGTTACTGCTCAGTAACTTTATCTCATAAAACCAGTGGTTAAATTTGTATATAATTGATGTCTTTTAATCAGATTAGACAGCTGTGGTATGACAAGCTGGTTGGGTTTACTATAAAAATATTTATCTGTGCTTCAACATGTTGAGTAAACTTGTGTGCTTTTTAAGAATCTGATATTTATAAGGATAGTGTTAAACTGATAAACAGCACAGCAAAATAAGTTATTGGAACTCTAGGTATATAAATAAAAATTTTGAGCCTATTTTTTTCCCAATAAAGGGCTTGATTTCATTTTTCCTCTACTCAGACAGGAAGTTACTCGGTGCAGAGAACCACTGTGACTTCTAGAGAATAGAAACATTCATCTAAATATCCATCTAAGGATTGTTTGAGTAGGATAGTGACACAGAGGTCAAGAGAAGTATTTGTCTCAGGACACCTGTAGGGGAAAGGGGAGTGAAAATAAGTTCAATGAACCCCCCAGAAATTGAGTTTACTATTTTGTAAAGGTATTAGGTGAAAAGGTTCTTCTCAGAATTGTTTTGTCATAGGTTTGGAAGTAAAAGTCATTTCTAATATGGAACAAAATCGTATTAACTTATTCCACAGTGTTGTTTTTTGATTTTGCTGAAGCTTTAAAAATACAGAACTCCTCAGAGAAAAAACACTATGTATGTGTGAAGGATTATTACTGGATTAGCACACAACAGTCAGTTATGGGAAATATCTTGCATACTAGTGTAGAAACTTTTACAAGTCTTGGTTTTTTGCTCCCTTTCCTCAAATAGTGGAAAATTAACTAGGAGTGAATTTTAAGGCAACAGCTACATATGGAAGTGGTACTGATTTCTATTTGTCAAGTTTGAGAATTTTTTTAGAAAAAAGTTTTATTTTTGTAATATACATGCTTCTGTATGCCTCTGGCAACTTGACTTAGAAGCTGATACTCACTACAGTACTGATCTCAGCTGGATACTACTGCAGGAGAAGAAAAAATGAAGAAAGTGGAAGAAAGCAAACAAAATTATTCGAGCAAGTCTCTAAGGACCATGAGCAGAACAAAGATGGAGAATACAAAAAAGGATGGAGAAATAGTGAGTTTTTCTGAAAGACTGAGCAGTGGAGCAAGAATAAAGTGGCTGATCAAGAAATCCATCTCCCACACAGCACCAGTTAGTTAGGCGTAATTTATACAGGAAGAATGATGAAGAAAGAAAAGGTAAAAATACCTAAAATGTCAGCCAAACTATATGGAGGTAAGAAGCTTTTCAATAGGAAGAACAAGAAATTCCCAAATGAAGAGAAGGTAGTATAAAAGAAAAGGAAGTCTTACTTGTTTTTCTGAATATAACAGGGTAGGAAATCTGAATAACCTTCTAATCTTACTAGGGATTCTTGATAGTAATTGTCTTGGTTTGAGACAAATTTGGAGGAAAAAGTCTGAAATGAACGTCCGTCTGTTAGAAGGAAGATTTCAACGGCTCCTCCCCTACCAGATTTGGGAAGAAATTCCTCGGAGGAAAGTGAAAAAACCCTATTTATTTAACAAGGAAAGTGCATGCAGGCACACACACACACAAAAAAGGAAAAATGTTAAATAATAAAACCTCTCACTGTGGAGAAGAAACCTGGGTAGATTTCAGAGTCCTTTCTGTGGGTGTGGCTTTGCCCTCCGGGCCACGGTGTGGAGCCTCCTGGTGATGTTGTTCCAGACCGGAGCAGAACAGTCCCAAGAAAAGTTCTTGCCTCAGCTAGCAGGCTAGCTAAAAAGCAAAGAGTTTTAACTCTCTGTTAAGGAGCCTAGAGCTGGGAACAAAAGCAGGAAGGTGCTTTCCTGGGCTCTGCAGCAGCAGGAATGCAGGGGAGTGTGTGTCCTTGAGCACAGACCTCTCTGAAAAATTCACCTGGCTTCTCTCCCCCTTCTCCTGAGAAACAGCTTAAAGACACAGGAAGGAACAGGATTCTGGCACAGGGCAGATGATAGGGAGTACCGTATCATACCGTCAGCCCAGGACAGTAATGAAGGCCAATTAAATCTGAGGATGTACACAGTAGAAATGGAAGCAGACACACTGACAACACTGACAAGTTCCAACTGTGGCTCAAGGAAATCTTTATAAACCAAGGAAAAATGTTTTGCATTATTTCCATAGGAGCCTAAAACACAAATGAGAATGGATTCTGAACATGTAAATTTCAAGGCAAGGAAAAAGATCAAAAATAACCACTGAACTGCAAATCTGAGTATATGACAGAAATCACTGCAGGCAGGTAACATAGTATAGTTCAGTGGTTGTCAGGTAAGCTGAAGTTTCTGTCAGAGATTTTTGGATAGTCTGAGTTTAAAGCAGCAAAACTCATTGGAAATCTTCAGGTTACTGTCAGGAGAAACCTCTGTGTAAAGACCTGTGGGGGATGAAGACGTGCCCCAAAGTCAGTGACAAAATTTTCCCTGATATTCACCACACAAAACATTGTAAAACAACCAGGTCACAATAGTAAAATAAGAAGGCAGGTGGCTGTGTTATTAGGAAATACAGTGCTTCCTCTCCTTACCTTTAGCAATTAGAATAAAGACTCCTAATTTATTTGATATAGCAATCAGTTATGTTGCCTTCTCAAGGCCCTTGATCCCATTTGCACAGCAATGTACCAGGGAAGGGATATGCCCCATCTCTTTTAGGAGGTCTTAAGATCTAGCAGTTTGACTGCATGTGGCACTGTGGCTTACCTTTTTGTACCCTCTGGCACAGTCCTCCGTTGATTCCTATTTCATAAGCTAAAAGGAAATGCTGAAAAACTACTCTGTTTTAGCAAAGCCTTTATTTGAGTCTTCTGTTGAATAATGTTGCAATCTCAGGAAATAGTACACCTCAGTCACAAGTAACATCCATTTGTCACTTTCTGGATAGCTAAAATGTGAGCTTCATAATCTTATCAAGCACCAGACAAGATAAAGAATATAAATTTCTTTTGATGTGAGTTTCATCAAGAAGAAAAAGGTTCATCCTGTACATTCGAGGGCTCCTATCAGTCTGCCAACCTCACTGCTTCTTCAGCACAGATTTGCATAGAATTAGACATTGTAACACACAGATATGCAACCACACAACAGTTGAAACATTCTTTTAAATGCATCGAAAAGCTAAATTGAAAGTGTATCTGTGCTGGTTTTGGCTGGGGTAGAGGTAATTTTCCTGCAGTCTCTAGTTAGTGGGAGGCTGTGCTTTGGATTTGTGCTGGAAACAACGTTGATATGCCAGGATGTTTTCACTGTTTCTGAGATGTACTTCACACAGACCCAAAATCTTTTCTGCTACTCGCAGCACCCCACCAGCAAGTTTGCTGCGGGTGCATGAGAACTGGGAGGGGACTCACCAGGGACATCTGACCCCAGACGACCAAAGAGATATTCCATACCATATGATGTCGTGCTCAGTGTAAAAAGCTGGGGAAAGAAGAAGCAAGGGGGTAGTGTGGCATGTGTATGTGGGGGAAGACATTCAGAGTCATGGTGTTTATCTTCCAAATCAAAGTTATATGTGGTGGAGCCCTGTCTTCCTGGAGATGGCTGAACACTTGCCAGCTCATGGGAAGAAGTGAATTAATTGGTTTATTTGCTGATGTGCATGGATTTTGCTTTACCTATTAAACTCTCTTTATCTAAACCCATAAATTTTCTCACTATTAATCTTCTGATTCTCTCCTGAGTCCCACTGTGTGTGAGTAAGCAAACGGCTGTATGATTCTCAGTTGCCTACTGACACTATACCAGGACAACCCACAGTTCATGTGGGAGCAGGACACTCAAAAGAGTTGTGGCTGTGAATAAGTCAACAGCAGAGCAGCTGCACTTGACATGTCTGTGGCTATGGTTATGTCTGTGCTGCAGCAGGTGTACCTCTGAAGGGATTTTGGCCCGAGCATAAGTCTCCACTGGAGAAGTTACCCCTCAAAGCATCAGTGTCTGAGTTCATACTGCAGGTGTACCTCGAAGCATCCGTAGCTTTGCACGGGATCATGCTGCAGCACCTTAAGGTATGTGGCCATGGATAAGCCCACAGCAGAGCATGTATTCTCCTTGCAGCAATGGGCAGTATTCTGCTTTTTCTCGAACTGAATATCTGCAACACATTTTGCAATGAAAACAAACACCTTTTGTATCTTAAAGTACTTAAAAAACAAGACACACAAAATCCTTTCAGCAGGTGTACTGAATAAAAATTGCTTTAAAAAACAAAGAATATCATCTACTCAGGATAAAATTCAACCTGGCAATTTATTTGCCAATCCTCTGCTCTAATGAAAATAATCATTGAATACCTGTTCATGTCTTTGTCATCCATTAAGACAATTATATTTTCTGGGGCAGAGCATGAATACAAGTACTAATACTAATGTGGGGAGTAATTCAAAATGGTGAAGATTTTCAGTATTTGTAGTTAAAATAAGATTACTATATCCACAATTAGCTAACTTAAGAAGTATTCTGATTTTTTTTAATCTGTTTTATTGGTTTTTTTTAAAGCCATTGAGTTCTAAACACTTTCCAAGTGATTCAATAGCCTCTCAAAAATCAGTCACTCTTGGAAAAACTGTATTAGTTACCTACTTTGCAAAGATTTTACTTCTGATAATCATTCTATGTGTTGCAGATGAAACACTCTGTGTCAGGAATATTCCACTGGATGCCAATCTACTTATATTTACTTTGGCAACAAATCCTGTGCTTTCTTCTCAAACATATGAGCATAATAAAGGGAGCAATCATTTGTACATCTTAATTTCCTGTGCTGCGTTTTCAGCTTTCAAGTAAGGGGTGGTAAAAATACCCATACCATTCCAACATCACTTGAATAGTTTATGGAAAAAAACCTCTGTATAATTAAATGTTTTACCTGTTACATATAAAATTCACTAATGCTGAACTGCAAAAACATTCTTTCAGTGATTTCATTCACTTTCTAGTGTGCTCGTGATTGGATTTTATTATGTACCAAACTTTACCTTGAATAGAACCAGTGCATCTTCATTTCTTTGTAACCTTTGTCTGTCCACCATTAACTTTTATTGCACATCAAAATCTATTTGCAACTATATATATATCCTTGCCAGAAGGCAATTCTTCTCTCAAGCTGTCTTTAACACACTGCTTTATTTCTTTTGACATAGGTTTTCTTGCAACTTTTTCCTTCACTACAGTAATATTGCGTGGGACCAGGAGACTCTGACACCTAACCATTTTTGTTCATTAAGCTGGTTTTCAATAGAATTTGAAGTCCCTTTTGTGTTTCCCATGTGTATCACAGGGATCTTAATTCTAGCCTTTCCTACTATACTTGCCTTTGATTTAAATGGTGTTGCATTATAATACAATTTGAGATGTATAAAGCATACAGCAGTGTGAATGTACTGCTGTGTGATGTGATGCATGTTATATTCTTTCTGCCTTGATTTTAGGGGTTTATCTGTTTCTTCCAGCATGGTATCTTGCCTAAAATTTTTCCCCATCACTTGAACAGTGCTAAAGTGGTTAGTCACAGCTTTGAGGACAGATGTACCACTGTAAATTCAGAATAGATTGGGAGTCAAACAGCTCTCTGTAGTAGTATGGTTTTAAGAATGTGCAGTCTTAAGAATAGATCTAATTGCCTGGAATCAAGAGATTACGGAAATCTATAAAACCTGCAAATAAACTGGGAAATGTATGTACCAGGAGCTAAGTATATGATTTGTAGAATAAGGGTCTTACTGAAGTTGGCTTTGCATTTTCTTACCCCTTTTATACTTCTGGCATTGGATTCAGTACTTCCCCCTTAACTGCAATGATTACAAGAAATTCTCTTCTGCCTACCCTCTTAAGTATTTTACCTTGGAATCGGTGTTAATGAGTACATTTCTTTACTTCAGGGAGCACTTAAAAAGCATTGAGCTGATTTCTTTTTTTATACTGCTCCACAGATTTCATAATATATATGGGTTGACTGGATTGCATAATTTCTTTGCAATTATTTCATTCAAAGAATTAAATTTTTTTACTGAATATTAACAGATGACTTCTTAATCCATGTAAATAATCTGACTTGGAATCTAAGGATGTTATGTTTGTTTGGAATAGGTACATTCTCAATCTGCAGGGCTACTTCTGGTTTACATTACGGTAGCCCGTGCAAAATGGCAACTAAGCCCACAACATAATGGAACAGTGGAATAGCTTTTTACTAATTTGGCTTGATAGCTTAAAAGTTTTGATGCTGACAAGAACATGTACTAAATACTAATTTGTATTTCCCTTACCTTTCAGTATGCCAAGTAAATCATCTGAACCTCTCTTATGAAGACATAAAATTTATAATGTGTAATTATAGTTTAAATAATGGTTAAACTAAACCATTTTCAGCAGGTGGAGGAATAATAATAAGATGAATGGTTGTTGTTAATATCTTTAATTTTAATTTAAAAAACATTTTAACTAGCAGTTCAATGTTAGTTTTTCTTACAAATACTGTGTTAACAAGGTATGTGAGCATATATAAACTCTGTCAGCAGAAAAAAAGAAAGGTGCAAAGAGGGCAGATGTTGCCAGCTCACTGCCTAAATACCTCATTTATAAAAGAGTATTTTAACCCTTTGAAACTTATGGACCTATCTTTACATGGTTATATATCCTTGAGATTCATGTGTGTGTTCTGATTTGTTTGAACACAAGTAAGACTGAAAATGAAAGCTATCAAGAAGAGATATTGTGTAATTACTACAAGTGTCTGTGGAGCTAAGGAGTCAGGTCTCCAGGAATGAGATTTTGAGATAGTGTAAAAAGGACAGAACACCTAAGGGCACCAGAACCAAAGGTAATGTATTGAAAAACAACACAGGACTATATGATTTTTGGAGGTTCCTAATGTCTCTCAGATATTATAGTTTATGTATAAATTATAGTGAATTTAAAGTGTGGGATTTGCCTTCCCATGCAGAAAATTTGTTTTTTATAATAAAGGAAGACTCTTTGGGACAAGCAAGTTACGCTGGGACCTGACAGCATATCCAAACCAGGGGAAACAGTTCTTTCTTTGCAAGCTGGCAAGATTTCTTGTGTGGGCTTTAAACTATGATCAATGGGAGACGGGTATGATACCAGGAACTGGGAAGGTAGGGGATAGCATGATGCTGTTTGATGGTGGCAATAATAATGGGAATGTTCAAGCTGCTCCAGGGAGCACTGTAGGTTTATGAACTCATCTGAGATGTGTGTACATCAATCCATGCAGTATGAGAAACAAGCAGGATGAACTGGAAGCATTGATCATTTCCCTATGATGTCCTCAGTGAGACTTGGTGGAATGAGTCCCATGACTGGAATGCTGGAAGGCTACAGGTAGGTCAGGCGGGATAGGCTGTGCAGGCAACATGCAAATATTGCACTATATGTAAAGGAGAGGCTTGACTCTAAAGCCCTTACAGTTAGGGAGAAAGATCTTTGTGAAGATTGGAGGGAAGGAAAACAAGGGTTGTGTCTCTGTGGGTGTACACTGCCAATCACCAGACCAGGATAATATGGCGGAATTACTCTGTAGACAATTAGGAAAAAAATCTCTGGATTGGTAACCTTTCTCCTCATGGGAGATTTCAACTTTCCAGATATCAACTGGAAATGCCATACTGTTGTGAGAAGCAGCTCTGGGAAATTCTCAAATGTTTGAAGGTAATTTCCTGTCACAAGTACTAAGTGAGTCAACTGCGAAAGGTGCTCTCCTACATTGTTACTTATAAATAGCAAAGGACTCAGAAGAGATATGTGATGTATTGTCCACAATGATCAGGAAATAGTTAAGTTTAAATTTTTTGGTTAAATATAAAAGGGTGAGCAGAATTGTTACACTGAGTTTCAAGAGAGGCAACTTTAAGCTGTTCAGGTACTTAGCAGTGTCTCCTGGGAATCTGCTTTTGAGGGTTTAAGGATAAACGAGTACTGGTCAGTTTTTAAGAAACACCATTTAAAAGCACAGGAGCAGATTTTAAACTTGTGACGCAATGAGATGGACATACCATCGTGTCACAGGTCAAGCAAGAGGGGGCCAAAGACTAGGCTGGCTCAACAAGGAATTCCTCTTGGAACTTACAAGGAAAAAGAGATTTTATGATCTCCAGATGCAAGACCAGACTTCACGGGCAGACCATAAAGTCCTTATTCACATATGCAGGGTAAAAATTCAAAAGACTAAAGCTCAGCTAGACCTGACACCGGCTAGTGTTATGTCAAATAACAAGAAGAAATTTTTCAAGTATGTTAAGTAACAAAAGGAGGCCCAAGGAATACACTGGAACTATACTTGATGGAGATGGTCACTTGCCAAATAAGAATTCAGAAAAAGTGGACATATTTAATCCTTTTTTCCCCCTCAATCTTTAATTATACTGATACACATTGGGCTGCATGGTTCCCTGAGATAGCAGGCCACGACTGCTGGAACAGTGACTTTCCATTTATGGACGCTACTGCTAAGTAGGGTTTATGCTAAGTCAAGGTCGTTTTCAGTTTTCAGTTTCCCATGTTCTGAGAACGAGGACTTGCGGAAGACGTCAGGAGGGAGCACAGCCAGGACAGCTGACCTGAACTGGCCAAGGGGATATTCCATACTATAGAATATCATGCCCTGTATATAAACTGAGGGCAGTTGGCTGAGAGGGGCCACTTGCTGCAGGGGGACAGGCTGAGCATTTGACAGTCAGTGCTGAGTTTGAGTTTTTTTCTTGAGTTTTATTTTTCGGTGTCTTTTGGAATGTCCCCTTTTATTACAACTATTATTGTTACTATAATTGTTGGTGTTGTTATATACTACTTTATTATTTTTAAACTGCTTTTATCTCAACCCCCAACTTTTACCTGCTTCCAGTTCTCCTCCCTGTCCCACCAGGACAGGGAGTGAGTGAGTATCTGCATGGCATGTAGTTGCCTGCTGCAGCCAAGCTACACTACCAGCAAAGGTGGCTGCTCCCCATAGGCATTCATGATTGTCTCAATCTCAGTTTGTTTCAAATGCAGACATGTTCAAAAGTCATGGTCAAACTTTGAGAATTCCTCACAAATCCCCTCTGAACATTAAAAAAAAACTGTGCTGGTTTTGTCAGCAATAGAGTGAATTTTCTTCGTAGTAGCTAGTGAGGGATTGTGTTTTGGATTTCTGCTGAAAAGATAGCAATAGCTTCATTACTGCTGAACACTGCCAAGACAGAGCCAAGGCCTTTTCTGCTTCCACCAGGAAATAGGCTGAGGGAGGAGAACTAGCTGGGAAGGGAGGCAGTTTGGAAAGCTGGGTCCAGATGACCAAAGAGATATTCCATACCACATGGCATCATGCTCAACAGCAAAAAATGGGGGAAAAAGAAGAAAGGGGAGATTCAGAGTTGGAAGGACAAGTTCACACAGTTCTTAAAAAGTAAGACAGATTATTGTTCTGCTGGTTAATTATGAAGGAAGATTAATCAGTTGAGCAATGTGCTAACATTGATGCTTAAGGGGTTTTCATATGTGTGTTTTTTCAGGTACTTTTCCTACGTGTAATGTAATTAACCTGGTACAAACAAATAGTTCTGAGTGCTTCTTGAGGTGTACCTGCAGCTGATTGGCCCTTCCTTTGGCTTCTCTTAAAACTTTCTTTACCCCAATCCCATCTTCTTTTTTTAAAGCTACTCTTTTAACCAAGCAACCTGTGGGGGCAGAAGGCTAGGGCATCATCTAATTGATATGACCTGACTAGGAACATTCTCTTTTTCTAAGCAAATACAGTTTTTCTTATATGCTTTGAAATATTGTCTTTAATTTACACAGTAAAAGTATATCAATGCAAGATCCTTCCACTTCTTCCAAAGTGTATTATGGGATTTTTTTGGATGCTTTGTGTGAATATAGTCTTCTATTAAATAGTTATACAATGTATGATGTGAAAGCAGAAGGAAGAAATTTAAAAATGGTTTACTCATCAAAAAAGGTAATTTTTAATTATGCATGTGTAGAATTACCAGCTATGTTTTTAATTCTCTTTGTTAGTAGAATATCAGTTTAGTACAAATAGTAAACATGAAATTGCAGCAGACACTGTTTGAAGAAAGAAGTTCTTAGCATACAAATCCATAGTGTAAAGGATACAGACAGTGAGAACAGATGGTCTGCCAACCATAGAGAACTGAAGCAAATGAAGAAAACAACATAAACCCAAAATTTTATTTTGCAGCTTCAGAGGAAAATTTAACAGTCTATTCTGAACTTAAACCTACTCTTCTAACTCTGTCCTCATCTCTGGTGTCAAACTATCCCTTCTTTAAGATTTTTTTCCTTTCAAAGTCTCCAAAAAGCATTTTATGAAGCTCCTTGTCTCAAAGTTAACACAAAATAAATCTCTGTATATTTACTTTCCTTAGGGTCAGACAGAATCAAGGCCAAACTCTCTTTCCTGAAGGTTAAAGTAAAAATAACTTAAGACACAACTGTTTCCAGGCAGTTTTCTTTCCCTAAGAAACTTGTTTACTCTTTCCCAGCAGAAAATTACCTTATTTCCATATTATTTCATCTTTGTGTAAACTTTCAGCCACTCATAAGTCAGTATTCTTCAGAGTTTTGTTTCCAAATAGTAATTCCTATTTAATAGCACTTAGATGTGGCCTGTTTCCTAACCTAGTACCCTAACTGAGAACTCTGGTCCTATACGAATAACAGACTGTCTAAGGTGCATTTTTATTTCAAAATGAGAATATTTCAAGACCACATATAAAATGATCTAATTAAGCCAAAAATTCAGATTTAATTAAGCTTTTATATGCCTGCTGTACCATCAAAGCTGTGACAATCTGTTTTCCTGTGTTTTTCAGGAAGAATGCTTTTCTTTTTTCTTTAATGCTGTAACAATTTTTTGGCATAGATGACTCTTTACAATGCAGATTTTCAGAGACAAGAATTAAACAGTGTTTGAACAAAGTTTGATTAAGAAGCATATGTTGATGGCAGGTTATATTTACCTGCACTCGCCCAAATGAACAGTAGACAAAGATATAGCTACTTGATCTTTTCCAGATGCAGATGACTCATTCATTTGAGCATGTAAATTATGATTTATGCACTTATTCCTACACTGATACAGATCTGACTCAAAATTCTGGATCTGGTCTTAGCAGATGTCTGAAACTTAGATGTAGATTTCTGCAGCTCAATGTTGTCTTCAGAAAAGCTTTTAACCACAGAGCATGTGAAATGCTGTGATGATTTAGAATGCTGCCATCTTCCTTTGGCAGACAAATGAAAAATGTGAGTAGTCTCTGATGTTTTCCAGACAAAATAAGGTGGTTTCATTTAACTGTCTGGTGAAGACAGTTGAACCAAACTGAAATTACCCGATTTAATCTGAGGAGAAGACATCTATCCTATTTTTAGGATCTTCTTCTTTTCCCAATTCTTAGCAAATAAAATTAATGTTTAATTTGGATTAGTACATAAGACACAGATAATTTTTAGAATAGACATGAACTGTTCTCTTAGGCAACATTGGTCCAATCAAATTGCTAATTTGTGCAGGTTTTTTTCTGTATTATGTGAAGCAGCTGCAAATAGAAGTTAATTACAAAATATATAAATGACAACATCATAAATTTTCCTTTAATACCAGGATTTTTTTTTTATTATTGTATTTTTTCTGACTCTTCTCATAGGGTAATGGGTTAAAAACTAGTAATTTTTTAAAACTCTACAGAAGTAATCTGAAATTTTCTTTATCCAACCCAAATGTTCTCTTAGCTCTGTAAGCAATCCTTAGGCTTGTTAACATTGTCTAGATAAAGAATTACAGCCATGGGTATCTCAGCTCTTTTCAAGAAATGTGCTTCACCTTTGAGCTGCTACAGCTTTCTTGGCCTCAATGAAAAGAGACAGCTCTGACCTCCATTTGGCAGTGGATGAAGGTATTCCTGGCATTTTGCTTAGAGACAATCTACACTCTGTCACAAAAATCAAACTAAGATTTATAAGATAATGCTGAACTGACTAAAACATTGTATCTTCATTAATGGAAAGTAACAGAGAAACCAGCCTAGCTAGCTGCATTCTGCTGAAGAAAAAGCAGCAACAAGAAAAATAGTAAAAGTGAGAAAAGGGATGGATGAACAAAGGAACAAATGAAGTGCAAACACTTTGACTCTTCTTTAGTATAACTGGGGTATGGAATAAAAAACAAACTTAGTTTTTAACCCAGACTCCTGAGGGTAGATCAAAGGAATTGCTACTACCTTGATGTAAGCTCAGAATTCCTACATTTATCCATATGCCGTTTTCATGGTTCTATTTCAAATCCTTGTTGGTCAGAGTAGGAGTAAAAAAAGCACAATAAAAGGATTTAAAACTAGGTTTTAAGCAGATCACTGAATTCTCCTCTGGTGTGTATTTCTCTGCTGACAGCATTTTTATAATTTCAGATTTACTTTAAATCCTCTTAGGATGCTAAAGTAAATAAAAAACATTTGCCAAATTTCCCACTCAAAACTATTAATAGAAATTGCACAGTTAACCAGTAGTAGCTGGAGGATTGTCTTATATTGCTTGAATATTATTTTAAAATGTACTTTATTCTCTGTGTAAAGTGTTCTCTGAAGTAGATTCAGCTGCACTGTTTGTGTACTGATGAGTGCTGTCCTGCTGAAGTTCACTTTTAAGCTATAGCAGCAGAAATTTACTGGACATACACAAAACTCTAATTCTATACCTATATAGATTCATAATAGGATTTCAGCTTCAGATTGCTTTATTTAATCTCCATTTCTTCTCCTCGTCCCTTCAGTTAAGCAAAAACCACTGCATGCACAGAAATACCTAATAGAATTATTACAGGAGAATTTCTGGATGTTTCAATTTGAGAAGCACTGTATGGTGAAGGAAGGCTATTTTAAGAGTGTGAGTGACCATGCCAGTCTGGCAGTTTACAATACCTGCAGCATAGTGGTCAGCTTTATGGATATAGGACACTGAAGCATGATGGAGTGCAAGTCTTTTATGCATAGCAAGTAGTCCTGCAGCTTTTATATCAAGGGACAAAGGAAAGAAGGTAATTGGATAACCTTTATGAATACTTCTTCATTTTGTGGTTTTGCAGGCAAGAGATCAAGATTTCTCCACATTAACAATTAGAGCTTTATTCGGGTTGAGGTTCACAAATTTGTTGTGCTTAAACACACAGTATCTCATGTCTTACCCCAGACAGACAGACTTCAGTTCTGTATGGTGCACTTCCAAATTCTAGAGTCCCCTTTTTCCTAATCTTATTAACTCTTTCAAATATGATTTGGGAGTTGGAAAAATCTGTGGAAATTGCAACCTTGATTATTGAATTCGCTCTCATCATCTCTGCTTCTGCCATATCCGCAAATCTACCTACTTACGGTGTGACCATTATTTTAGTATGTATCACCTTTTAAATTCTAAAAGACAAAGCTTTTGCATTTATCACAATATGTATGTGCACATGTTTACATGAGAGAATCATAAAATCGTTTTTGTTGAAAGGGACCTATGGAAATTGTCAGCAAATTTGCAGTCAACACTAAGTTGTTTGGGAGTGTTGATCTGCTAGAGGGTAGGAAGGCTCTGCAGAGGGTTCTGGGCAGGCTGGATCAATGGGCTGAGGCCAGTGGTGTGAGGTTCAACAAGGTGGAGTGCCAGGTCCTGCCCTTGGGTCACAACAACCCCAGACAGCTCTACAGGCTGTGGGGAGAGTGGCAGGAAATCTGCCTGGTGGAAAAGGAGCTGGGGGTGCTGGTCAACAGTGGCTGAACATGAGCCAGCTGTGCCCAGGTGGCCAGGAAGGCCAATGGCATCCTGGCTTGTATCATGAATAGTGATGTCAGCAGGACTAGGAAAGGGATTAGCCTTGAGAAAAGGATGCTTGGGACAACCCTACTGCTCTCTACATCTACCTGAAATAAAATTATAGAAAGCTGGGGTGTGGGTTTCTTCTCACAGGAAACAAGTGACAGGATGAGAGGAAATAGCCTAAAGTTACGCCAGAGAGGTCTTAAATTAGAAATTAGGAAAAGTTTCTTCACTGAAAGTCTGGTCAGGTATTGCAGCAGGCTCTTGAGGGCAGTGGTAGAATCACCTTTCCTGGAAGTGTTCAGAAAAAATGTCTAAATGTGGCACTTAGGAACATGATGTAATGGTGAACACAGCAGTGCTGGGAAGGTTTGGACTTGGTGATATCAGAGGTCTTTTTCCACCTTAATGATTCTATGATTTTGTGACTATCCGGTGATAATAATTGTTCACAGATGGGTCAAAAAACAACCTTTTGATCAGGTTGTTTAGTGTCCGTGCACACACAGTTTTTCATATATACAGGGCCTTATATTCTAAGGGTGAGGTGCATTCCAAATATCCATGCAACCCATCATGGTTTGCAAGAATCTGTTGGATAGACTTTAGAGTTTATGGATTTTAATGCTGAATTAGAATGTAGATCTAAACAAATAAACATTTTACAAATGGCCGGAAAGGAAGAGTTGTAAACACTTTAAAATGTAGGAATTTCCACGTTTCATTCAAATATTAAGCAGTAGTTTAGTTTAGGGGTTTCTAGTAGGGACAGTTCATCTGAAAGGTTTTCCTTCTCCAGTTTTTCCCAGAGGTAAACAGTTCTCAATAGCTCTGTTCTAGCAGTGGGTCCCATACGACATGCACCTATTGCCTTCCTTGACCAGCTTTAGGTGATTTACCATTGCTTTGCTTGCAGATCTGAAGCTTCTGTGATACCAGTTGCTGCTTTTCTGCACTTGACTCCTTGGGGACGTGTTGTTCTCATTGCAGGTCAATTTTTACTTAAACAGTTCAAGGTGGCACATTGCTCGATTTTGTGCTCATTGGTCAGCATGTCCTTTAGAGATTTTATTTTTGCAGTTTTCATGCCCTCTTAGCTAGGAGGAGAAAAGAACCCACCATGTTTATCCCAGAGGGGCAGAGCTCAGTGAGGGAACAGTTGTTGGAATTACAGCTGCTCCATTGCAAAATTGAATAAATTTAGAAATGAAAGAAGAGCTATGCAGTCTTAGGTAGGGTAGCAGAAGAAGTATAAGAGATCTGCATTTAAAATGAATTTATTTACCTTATCATAGTATTCATTCATTCTGGAGTTAGCTATATGGGAAGGTTGGACACAGAGCACAACACTGTGGAGATAAGCCTGTTTCTTCCAGTTGAAGATCTATATCGATGTCAGCATAATTTTGAAAAATCTCTAAAATTTTTGGTGGTTGAATAGATAATGAAGAAAGAAGTGTGCAACACAACTCTGGGCTAGACAGAGAAAATTTTTGCTACCAAAACTGCTTTTAAAATTTCGGTTGTTTGGGTTGGTCTCCAGGTTTGTAGAATTATGTTTGTAGAATAATGTCAGGGAGGGAAAGGAGTGTGAAAGTGAACAAGTCAATGTTGAATGAGCAAGGTAACAGACTTTCACTCTGATTGTCTAAATAAATATCAACAATTTTTTTCTCATCAGTATCTACCAATTACCAAAAACCTCGATAAGCTTTTTCAGTTTATGTAAAAGGAGCACTTGTAATATGCCTCAAGTGTTTTCCTGCTTAATACAGCCTCATGATTACACTTCTCTGTTTAGAGTAGAAGTAGTGGCTTTTACACAATTGTCAGAGCTTGCCCAAAATAAACTGTTTTATAGTAACTTTTCTAACTGGTTTTCAAGATCTGTTTTTCATAAGGAACCATTTCTGAAAACTACCAGCACTCAACTGAGAAGTGTTCATTTCTCTGTTTAGTCACAAACTGCTTATACGGCACTGCTAAGTCTGTGCTTCTGTAGGAGTATCATTGAATTCTTGCTCCTCTTCCTCTAGACTGAGCACTTGATAAGGATTGTTATGGTTTTATTCCTCTTTGGAGAAACAACCTACAATGTAGTAACAAGAACCTGATTCTGCCAATGTTCTGCTACCCAAGCATGTCAAACTTTCCAGATTTTTGATCAGCTAAGAAGAGGAGTAAAGTTATTTTATTATTTCTCTATTTTAAAACTTCAGGTTTAGCTGACATATATTGACTTCTCTTTCTTAAGAATATTAATATCTCTTTTCCAAGACAATATTGAAGGCACACAAGGGCCTGGTCAGTTAAGGGCTTCTGACTTCACTAAGATATGTATGTTTTGTACCCACACAAGGGAAAACATGATTTCACAGGTAAGAAAACCTTTTATAGAGAAATGGAATTGCATTCACAAATTCATAATGCATTGATGATTATCATGTTAGAGGAACGTAAGGAGGCTAAAAGTTCACCTTTTCCAAATGAGTATGATATATCTCTCTCATATCCTCTCATATCCTATTTTTTCTTTTTTTTTTCCTTAGCACTTACGTATTTTCCTTCTGTAATACCAAACCCCTACCTCCACAGATCAAATACTTCTGTCAACAAGAGTAACCAGCCTCATCACTCTGCACTGTAGCATTTAAAAAGCTTTACCAGCTAGTAAAGTGAGTGTTGCCACTCGTGTGGCTTCTCCTGTGACTGCTACTAGTAGGATCCCTGCTGTGTCTGCCATGATGCAACTTTGGTGATTCTTGTTTGCAGCTGTCCCAGTTACTTCCTACAAACCATGTAAACTCCAAAGTGTGTAACCGGGTTAAGGAAAAAAAAAGCATTTGAAACACTATTGCTGTGTTATCTAAGACTATTCTCAGGTTCCAAAACTGTAACTGAATTATTGTGAAATATTCTTACTTACACAAGTCTATTCCTCAAAAAGAGGTTGGATTTTGCTTCAGAATGATTGTAGCTTTGAAACCTAGTATAACAACAATACATTTGGTAAAGTTACTACCATATGATGCGCTTAATGTCATTTAGGTATTCTCAGTCTTTTATCCATTTCAAATGTATATACATGTATATATTTTTATTAACACCTATGCGCAAAATCTCTTATGTAAGAGAAATAATATTAGTATTCCCTGATTCACTAGGTTATCTGAGCTGTTTCTTTAGTATTGAGCTTTTTTTGAGGTTAAATATCCCAACACACCTTTCCAAATCAGGTGACCAATGTGCAGGAATTCTCAGACTCTAGACTCACAGATAAATTGGAACATACTCATAATTAAGTATATATACATATATATATTTCTATGCAGTACTTGCTTTATTAACTACTAGTTATAAATCAGTATGAATGCCGTTTTTGAAGAGCTTTATAACGTGTAATTTCCTTAAAAAAGGGTTGAGGCTGAATAGAGGAAAGAAGTAACTAGAACTTTGTAGGGATTGCATTGTATAAGAAGATTAACCTGTCTAATTCATTCTTGTCAGATGAGGATGGACTCCAGAAAGCAATTGAGTCTCTTGGTAACCCTGCTTTCCTTCTTTCTCTTCAACTTTTCTATGACTCTTAATTGTTTTGCCTAGGTATAAACTGTGAGTCTGTGAAGCAGTGAATAGAGTTAATTTATCACAAAGATGATCCCGGGGCTGGAACATTTCTCCTGTGAAGACAGGCTGAGAGAGTTGGGATTGTTCTGCCTGGAGAAGAGAAAACTCTGGGGAGACCTTACAGAAGCCTTCCAGTAGCTAGAGAGGATCTGCAAGAAGGTTGGGGAGGGAGTTTTTAAAAGGACATGCAGTGATAATGGCCTTGAGCTGAAGGAGGGTGGGTTTAGATTAGGTATTAGGAAGAAATTCTTTGCTCTGAAGGTGCTGAGTCTCTGGAACAGGTTGCCTAGACAGGCTGTGGACTCCCCATCTCTGCAAGTGTTGAAGACTAGGCTGATCTAGTGAAAGGTTTTGGAGCTAGATGATCTTAAGGGTCTCTTCCAACCCAAGTCATTCTATGGTGTTGCGATCCAGTCTAAACCCAGAAGAGCAAAGAAAACTGAGTCTCTGTGTATAAACCAGAAAGAACTTAGAAGGTCCAAAGTATGCCCAAAAACGAGATTAAAACCAAATGAGGTTAGATGCTGGTGCCAAAAAATTGCTATGTTTTATTTTGTAGTAAAAGAGGCAAGGAGAAAGAAAGAAAAAAGAAAGAAAGAAAGAAATAGGAAAAGAGGTGTGCGTGGGGGGGGTTGGGGGGACAGGGAGAGGTGACAGGGGTTAGGTGGAAGCATATCACCCATCCGAGGGTCCCAACGACGTCTCGTTGCTCCCCACTATCTGTTCTTCTGGTGGTGAGGGTCCCCTGTTGCTGCCGCCACATGCTGCCACATGCTGCCGCAAACCGAAGAGTACAGAATCCCGTGGATTAATATACGCTTTGGGCAGGTGGGAACGCCCACGTTCCTCCCTTGCAGGGGGCCAGTTTGACCCTGTCCCTTGCAACACTGAGGGTCTGTTGCATCATCTCTGGTGCTCTGGTGCAGGGTCTGGGGACCCCTTTGGGGGGAGGCTTTGATGGGCCATGTCACCCCCTCGGTCCTTCACGTAGATGCAGCTTCTCCTGGGGTGAAGATGCCTCTCAGCTGGGCTCCTCTGCACAGTGGAGGATGGGTGGTCACTGAGCCTCTGACCAGACGCTTTTCCAAGACACCCAAAGCCTCTTCTCCCCCCAGCCCTTGGTCCGAGGGCCCATTGGAGCCTGGGGCTGCTCCTCCACCCTGAAGGTGTTAAGCTTGTGATTTGTAAATATCCCCAGCCCTGAGTTGTTACTTTATCTTATCTACATCAGCAAGGGGTCCAGGGCCTCTTAGAGCCCCATTCAGGGTGTGGAAGTCTTCTCTGCAGCTTTTGTAATACAGTTTTAAAAATCCTTCATGAAAATGTTTGTCATAAACTATATTTCAGTCTCTGACATATGGTTCTATGATTCTATGAAAAACCAACTGTCTACGTATTACAATGGAAAGAACTCCTGTGTGTAAGGAGACTGAAAAAAATTTATTTGTACTGCAAGGAAATTTAAGAATTGAAAAATTACGGTCCAGCTCTGCAATTAACTGCTGGAGGTGATATTAAAAGAATAAAATCTTGACTGAATTTGACAAAGAGGGAGGCATCAAAATAAGGGCCTAGTAAAAGTGTTACGGGTAAAACTCAGGTGTAATCATAAAGATGATGTGAAGGTTTCAATGATCAAAGAAGTCAGGTTTTGGAGGATAAAGGTCTAAGCTAAATAGACATTTTTCCCCCTTCTCTGAGAACAGCAACGGGGTTGCTAGTCATAGTTTGCTGTTGCTAAATACTTCACTATCAAAACAATATTGAAGAAGTTTGTTTGGATTGTCAGAATATTTTAAAGTTTTATTCTTCGTACCAAAATGCCAAACACACTTTGAACTGAAGCCAGTAAAATTTGTTAATCATGTAAGCCTATTATTCTACTTTCTCAGTCTGGTTGTTTTACACTTGGCTTCTAGGAGAATATATCTTGTGTTAGGTATTTTCCTTATCTGACGCTTTTGCTGATAAAGACAGTTGACTTCCCTGGTGAGCTGCACAGTGACTGCAGATGTTCTCCAGGGAGTTTGTTTTTATCCAGTATGAGATTTTGCTGCTGGTGGCTTTTAGGTGCCGACACTCATAGATTCAGAGTTTCCTCTCAAGATTTCTTCCAATAAAAGGAGGAAGAATCTCTTCTTTGATGCAATTAGAAAACTGTCTGGTAGAAAGACATTAAAAGAAGAAAATGAGGCCTGGGAATTAAAAAGCAACCAAACCAGAAAAACAAGTAAATGAACAAAAACCCCAGACCAAACCAAAAGAAGAACAAAGCTTGTTGTCAATTGTCTCTCATAATAATGATCCTTTCTCTGCATTTGGTACAACAACAGACAATCCTGGAAGATAAATTTTTCCTGACGGCTAATTAATAAATTATAGCTCTACTATTCTACCAATATTCTACTACTTCCTTATTTCTTTCATTACTTTCTGATAGCATTCTTCAGCTTCAAATATCCTGAACTCTTTACCAATACTTAATTTTAGGCTTGTCCTGGTTGGATAAATACAGATCTCACCTGCACTTGCTATTCTGGTCTTTGGTGCTCCATATGTTCTGTCTTTAACTTTCAGGTACTTGAGAAGTGCCTTTCAAATGTGTATTTTGTTTCTGGAATGAACAGATACATACTGTCTATTCAATTGCTATTAACAGTGATGATCGTCTATCAGCAAATAAAACAGTAGTGGCAATCCTCAAGAGAATGCAAATTGTTTGTCTTTTACCCTACTGTCCTATGCCTCTTTTTCTCTTCTGGCAGAAGGACTAGCATAGATAGGGTTGTATTTTGACAGTGGTTTACATTCCATTATTGCAGCTATAAAACATCTGCCAGACTTGAGCTCCAACAATGTTCGTGTAAGCTTGATGCTTTCAGAATAAGTTACTCTTAACATAAGAATACTAGTAAGTCAAAACACAGAACAGTTTTATATTTTATCTTATTTTCAATGCTGGGTGGGTAAAAATCCCCCACATTTTAAAATGGAATGTATTCCCACACAGGCATCTACAATTTCTATATGCCTTGAAGGTGGTATTTGAGGTTTATCAATTTTAATAAACTGTAACATCCTGAGGCTTATATATTACCAAGAAACAAAGGATGATACTTTTTAATAATAATATTTTTAATACTGAAATTCTCTACTATATTCGATGGATTAAAACAGCAGGCAATGAAAATGTAGTATTTTAAGATATCTTACAATGCCTCGAGAACATGCTTAAGGGTCACATATAACTTGATTGAAAAACGCTTTTCAGAATGTCCCTACAGTTCAACAAAGTTATAAGGGGCTAGTAAATTTACAGTAACAGAAAACGCTTTTAAATCAAATTCCTCCTGTTGTATTTCTTTTCTGCAGCGTGTGTAATCTTGAAAATCATAAATCATTGTGAGTGTCAGGATGAGAATCAGGATTAATTGTATCGCATTGATTTTGCTGCTTCTTAGAGTAGCATCTGCTGTGGTTATGAGCAAATCTTTAAATCACTGTAAATGTGAACAGTGATTACAAAATTATTTGTCTCTGTAATCCCAATCCTGTTGGAGAGTAGGCAACTGACCACAATGAACTTCCCAGCCCTTTTGTCTACCTGGAAAGAAATCAGTGAACATTCTTCAGAAAATGCAGGAGTATATTCAAATAATGGACATAAAAGGGATCTTAAAGGAAAAAAATAAAAAAGCTATTACGACCCTTAACCTCAGTTGGGTGCTTAACCTTACTGTGCAGTGGCAACGAGTACTGTATATCATGTTGATATTAGTGTTCTGTGGAGAAGTATGTGGGAAGACAGAAGTTTTGGGTTTTCATCTCTTGGCAGTTAATAAGGACCATTTTAATTTCCTGCAGGTATGGCAGTCTTTGCCACAGTCCTACTTGTACCAAACTACAAAGTAGCACCATTTGAAGTCTTTCCTACAAGTTTAATCTTCCTTTAATTTGTATGTGTTATACAAAACTAATGCCTATTGGCTTAATATAGCAATAGGAACTAAAAAGTTCTGGTTTTATTGAGGGTTTTTTTGAGTTTATTTACTAAGTTTTTACTGAGTATATTTGCTCACATAGGTTTTTGATACTTTGACAGATGGCAGTGAGAAATAGAAAATCCTTTCTCTTCATACGCACCATTTTTATTTTAAATAGCTAAAATAAATACTAATATATTTCTTTCCACCAAAATCTATTTACACATACATTGATACAAGCTCAGAAGGGAGCTTGACCCAACCTCACCAACCTGTTTCTTGGGAAAGGACACATTTGTATTGCATGAATTCTCTACTGACAAGGTAGCTGATAACTCTTCATGGGACACCCAGCATGAGGAAATGCCTAAGATTCACTCTGTTGTGCTAAAAGAAAATGTGTTCTCCAGCAGTTTTGATGAGCACAAGTCGTACAGTATTCTAGTGCATTGATAAGCAAGACTCTGGATTACAGGAAATTCCTAGAAGTTCAAGTTCTTTATTTTTGATTACTTTCCTAATGAATAGAGACATTCATATGGAAGGGCTTTTCTCCAAGTAATTAGCTCCTGTTCGGAGACACAAACCCTCAGGATATAGCTCACCCAAGGAACGTGACTCAGCATTTAAAAGCTACAGTTTTGTCTTGTGATCTCTCCTAAATGAAAAGCAGATGACAAATTGAAATCAAGTCTCCTATTAAGGTACACTTGTTGGTTTGGCTTTTCCTTTTTCATATAGGTTTTCCTGTAAACTGGGTCCTAGCTTACACAGTGAAGTTCATTTTCCTTCTTTTACCCGTTTCAGTTGAGTGTAAATAAAGATTTCAGGATTATCTGCCAAAAGCTGAATTCACTAGAGAATAAAAAGTGTAAAAAAAACCCAACAGTGGGTTTCTCTTCAAGTGCTTTTTAATATACGAAACTTGTTGGATTTAGCAACGTTTCCTTTGTGACTACAACATCAATAATAGCAACTTACTAGTTTGAAGATAATATCAAGTCATGTGAAAGTATTAGAAAACATATATTGCATGCAACAAGTGAGGGGGTTATGAATCTGGCCCTTAGGACTCATCTTAATAACTATGGTTTAATAAAGCTTTCCTCTGTTTTAGGTTTGTCAAGTGTTTACATTTAGCAGGCTGCAGTCTTGTAAACACGATGGAAATTGTTTGTCCAGTATGCACTGTCTTGGTCTTCTTGTCCCTCGAACAAAACTATGTGTATTTCTGTCAAATAATCACATTTTAATGATGGCCTTTTCAGTTTCAACTTCTGTGATTAATTCAAACATTATTTCATCTATGTGTGCATAGATACTTATATAATTACACATACACAAACACAAACTCCCTTGAGTACTGTTGAGGATGTTGTAGGTATTATTTATTTAAATTTAACTTTCCTTCTCCTCATAGTGATAATGCTGCACAATACCTTATTTTATTTTTAATATTTACTTTTTAAAGAAAATCTATAAGTTCAAAGTAATATTGATGTACTTTAGCTAATATGGCTGTGGAGAAATAGCCAGATGATTGTTCTAACTTGTCTTGCTTTCATTGTAAGATTATAGAGCAATTAATACTGATGGAGACAGCAAAGAGGGATATAATTAAGACACATGAGTAGTTTCACTGAGAGTTTGAAAAAGTGGCCACAGTAAAAATTTTAGGACGGAAGTTAGAGTTAAACATTTAATTAAAAATACTTCCTCAAATTTGATCATGGTGAACCAAAATATAGAACATGATAGGTTCACAGGTGTGGTTGAACAGAAAACACAGGTGCATGCAGTAAACTCTGCCACTTATTTCATGACAATTTAACACACTAGGAATAGAATAATCTCTCAACAAAGGAATCATGGATGAACACTAGGGAAGAAATTGTAATTTCCACTGAAGAAACATCAGGTGGTGAAATGAGGAAGAAAGATTTTCCTGAAGACAAAAAGAAAAAGGAGAGAGGAAAAAAACCCCCAAGACGTATTGTTGTACAAGGACAACAGGTTATCATAGAAGTGATGATTTCCTGTCTGTCATAAGGATCAGCAAAGGAGGTTATCCTGTCCTTTCGTGAGGACAGTTAGAATAGGACAGACATGTGGAATGAGAACAAGGAAGTGAGGAAATAGATATGGATTAGTACTCATATCCATTTTCAAGGAACTCACAGTAGGAGTTGTGAGGAGGGGTAGAAAGATAATTACAATCAAGTAAGAAAGCATTTATAATAAGGAAAAAGATCAATGAATGCAGAGGAAGAAGCTAAGGAGGGATAAAGATTAATGGTAAAAAGAAAGTGAGGAAGAGAGCACTGCAGGTCAGGAAACATGAGAGGATGAGGTCAAGCTGAATTAGATCTGAAGTAGGTCAGTGAATTAAACTTCATTTACATATAGTTGTTTTGATGGTCTTTAAAGGAAGTTATAATTCAATATGACAAAGCAGGAGCACACCAAAAAATGCTATCTCTGTTCCTTCAGAGAAAGTCTTTCACGTATGAAATAGAAGACCAAAGGTTACCTCATTTCAATAACTACTGTGAATAGCATTTGTCTAGATAATTAAGGCAAAATCAAAATAATTGCCTGTAGTAAAACAGAGAATATATTAAAATTTTTTTTTTGAAATTCAACTAAAAAGGGTAATGATATTTTATAGAATATCTTCCAGAATCTCTCAGTCTTTTGTTGTATTTTAGTTCTCAAAAGGGCCAAATTCTTTTTTCATCTAATTTGTAAAGACCACTGATCCCTACCTAAATGTCTTTGTGACAGGTTCCTTCATGAAGAACCTGTCAGTTTAACATAAGAATCTCCAAGAGAGCTTTTGGCAGAATGATCTCGGTGTTCCTTTCTAGGTACTGACCTGGGCCTTTTTTTTCTTTCCATGTGTAAGGTTCTCAAAACATGAATGGAACTCCTCATGACAGGATTTTCCTTAATTGCCCCAAAGTTAGTATTCAGGAAGTGATATGTTTTATAGTTTTCTAGATATCTATATTTGGACAGATACATGTAAAAAGATAACTTCAATCTTCATTGTACCTATTTAAATTTAAATCAATTTTAAAATCAAATGGATCAGAAGCTAATGATGGTCCTTTCTTCTGTAATGCTGATATGAAAAAATCTGGGATACCACCAGCTGTTCCAACTTATGAGAAGAGAACTCATTGTGGCCTTCCAGTACTTAAAGCAGGCTTACAAATAGGCTGAACATTTTGCACACACAGATAATAACAGAACAAGAGGGAATGGCTTTAAACTGAAAGAGTAGAGTTTTATATTAGGTGCTAGGAAGAAATTCTTTAGAGGGAGGTGAGACACTGGAACAGGTTTTCCGGAGAAATTGAGGATGCATCATGTCTAGAAGTGTTTAGGATCAGGATGGGTAGGATTTGAGCAAGTTGGTCTGGTGGAAATGGTCTCTGCCCATGGCAGGTGGGTTGGGACTAGATGACCTTTAAGGTCCCTTCCAACCCAAACCATTCTATGATTAATTTTTTAGGTAAGAGGTCAGTAGACTACTGAAGAACTTTGAATATGGGCAGAAGAAAACACTCCTTCCCTCTTCAGCTTTTAAGCAGAAAATTTCTTCTTATTGCTTTTCTGCACTTATCTATAAAATATTTTGAACTATTATGTAGATTTTCTACCTGAGATGCTTTTAACATAAGAGAAAACTGAGACTGCTAAACTATATAACATTATATCTGCGATATAATCTTATTGTACAAACACGCAATATTTTAGTAAATCATGGCAAACATGTGGCTCAGGTGATAAAGATGATGATGTTATAACTGACACCAGAATATTGGGTGATGTATTTTGACTGTCTTTGCTCCAAAGTATTTCCCCAATTATTTGTCTGGTTTACACAGCATTTGGAAATGTAAAAAGAAGGACAAAAGTGAGTATCTGAATGATGGTCTCTTTTTGGTTATGCATGTAATATCGTTGGGAGACCCTTAACCCTCTTCAGCTTGATTTCTATCCCTCCCTTACTACCATATTTTAAATCAATAAAGCTGAATTTGTCTTTGTGCTTTATACCTGGTTGATTTTCCTCGTTTTTCATTCAGATGGTGTAAGTGACGAGGCCCAAGTGACTTTACCATGTGCCTGAACAACATGCCAAGGGAGTCTTCCAGAATTTCTCTCTGTGTGTCTCTGTCTCCACCAAACAACCCTGTTGGGAGGTCTGATGGGGAAGAATATCCCATTAAGTTATAAAGTCTCTATAATCTGACCTGGTTGATCTCTTGCAGATTAGGTTTATTTTACTTGTAACTTGATAGTTGATCACCTATGTACAACATTTTAGCTCCCTAATAACTCACTGCATTAATGTGGAGTGTAAGTGTACTTGTTGGTATATTTGTCTTCTAAAATAATAGAGAATTATTTTAAGCAGGGGACTTATTCTTCCATTAACCTTGTGTCTAGTTTCTAATTAGTTCAGCCCTTCTAGTGCTATGATATGCACTTTTGAAATTTTATAAAATATTTCAGTATAAAAGAACAAGGAGGAGTGAGTGCCTGAAAGACCCATTTAGCATGAAAAATATTATGAATTTGCAGATATAGATATTAATAATTTTAAAAACTAAATTACATTCTTGTGTCAGCTAAGGTTACACAGTGATAATACATTAGTTTGTCAGCTCTGGAAATCGCCTGCTTTCCAATCTGATTTATTATGACTCATCTGCAGAATGAATAAGGTCTCTAAGCAGTTGCTGGCTAGCTCGCCACATTACAAAACACAACACACTTTACAGATAATCTTGGAGATGTTCAGGAACAGAATGGATGGGATTGTTGCAAGATTGTTGCAATGAAAGAGTAAGCAGATTTGTATCAAATAGGATGTGCTTTGTTATGCTGGTATAGACCCAAATTACATCCGTCTTGGTCTGATGTTAAAGAGAGCAAAGCTCAAAAGAGCAAGTTAGTTAACACTTTTACCAATGTGAATGTGGCAGGAATCTGTGCTATTTTGTCTGATTTATTCTATATTCAAATCAAATGTATAAAACCTATTCAAGTTATTAAATATGCTATACAAAGACCTCTCTTCTATATCCAATATTAGGATTGGTTGAACAGTAGAACTAATGCAGAGAGATTAAAATTCACTTTCATTCATCAAAAAATGAAATGTGTGCTTCTAATTTTTTCATCACTTCTATTATTCTCTCTAAAGGAGATACTGTCATAGTTTTTTTGTTTTAAATA
Organism: Ifrita kowaldi; assembly: GCA_013398055.1. Classification (NCBI taxonomy): domain Eukaryota; kingdom Metazoa; phylum Chordata; class Aves; order Passeriformes; family Cinclosomatidae; genus Ifrita; species Ifrita kowaldi. The sequence goes on from VZRS01002174.1 coordinate 138,998, forward strand.
AATTGTTTGGGTTTTGGGGTTTTTTTTTAGAGCAGATCCATGAATACCTTTTTGAATAATATTTGTATTTCAATAACATTGTGATTAAATTGTCCATCACATTTTTTAGGAGTGTTGGAATTGAAATATACTTTACATTCCTATAGCATAGGAATATAAATAGCACTCTTTTAGGGGTTTTTCTGCTTCTGTTCAAGACTTCTGAACTTTTAGTGCAATCTTTTCTTCTTTTTGTCATTACTGGTATAATTTTTCACTATCTGGAAAACTGCTTTCTTTCTTCATCACTCCCTTCCCTAGCAACTGGTAGCTTTTGAAGAATCTCCTTATATTGTCTTTCCTAATGATATGTAGAGAGATCATAGAACAACAGAGGTGAGGTCAGAAATGGTTGTTGGACAGGTCCAAGCCTGTTAGAGCTCGTACAACTACAGCATGGTATTAAGCACTTTTTATTTAAATTCATTTTGAATTAATTAAGGAGTTCAGCAGAAAAATATATTTTCCCCTTCAAAAATAAAAAGGCTTCACCACAATAGTTTCAGAATTGAACACTTTTCTTCCATAGTCAGGGGATTTCTGGGTTCTTTCCATTGAACCCAGAGAGTTTCATGATGGCTCTGAAATGTTCTTGCCGTTCAGATAAAGATTTTTTTTTCTTTAAAGGCACCAAGAAAAAAATTCTGTTAAGTTTATACAAGGTTTTCTTCACTATTTTTTGAGAGTGGATGTGTTCCAAGTTTCCCCAAAACATTACTCTTGAATAGTTATATCATCTGTTGAATACTTTCATACAGTTTTAATCTGTAGTTGCATTGCATTGAAAGTAGAGGGGTCCTATTAGGGATTAGTATCTTGATTATTCTAATTAAAATAAACAAAAATCCAAGTAAGGTCTAACCTCCTGCAGTTGAACAGAACTTGGTCCATTTGTGCTGCTGTGCCTTTCACCCATCCGTGCTATTGCATCTTGGTTTAGCCCTTTGTCGTGTTTTGGTTTGTGGTATTTGTGTTAACTTGCATTTTTCTTCCATGAATGGATTCTGTTCAGAGCTTTAAGTCTGAGGACACTTGAAACTTGATGGGAATCAAAAACCAGCTCCAGATTTTGTGTCTCAGATTTTTAATACAAATTTATCATTAACGTTGTTTACTTGGACTTCATTATCTTTTATTCTTGAAATGATTTGGACTACCCCCAAAACTTAAAAACAATAGAATAATCTGCTTGTGTCTCTTGAGTCCCCTTGGTCTCTGTTGGCTGGCTCTAGTTGCTGTGGTTTTGCATTTATAGGACAAAGTGCTTACAAGAATAGCAGCATTATAAAACTTAATGAGGCAAAAATATCGGAGAGGTCTGATCACCACATAAAATACCACCTTTTGGGATTATGTTGATGACTGAAATAATTACCTAGGGTTTTCATTGTAACTAGACTTCAGTTGAAAAAAGAAGTCACTTTTTCCTATTAATATAAGCTTTTCTTTAAGTAGGTCAATGAAATGTTTTAAATGATTCATAAACATTTAGAGATTTTCATCATCTGAAACAAAGGTAGATTTAAAGTAAGTAAGACGCAAAACATAATTTTAGAAGAGCTATTTTCAGTACTTTAAAGTGCTGTAATAATAAAAAATGCGGAGAACCTTAAAGGTACAAGGTACTTTTTTTAGAACACACTTATCTTTCTGTGACTCTGTGTAGTGCCTATGAAAGTGTAATATTATCTTAGTAATTCACAATATTATGTTAGTAGGCCACAATAGTGAAAACTCATAATCCACAAATACCTACTGCACTACCATGACACTTTCTGTCCTTTCCAGCATACCTGCCATGTCTGTGGAATGAGTTGTGAGTAACAAGTATTCAAGACAGCTGTGTTTGAATTTGGGGACCTGGGCTACACAGATGCAATCCAACAAATATCTGTGTGTTGCTGTCAGTAACAAGCAGCTTGTATTGCTGACATTTAATGATGGTAAAAGAGCTCAGTATAACAAAAACAAACAAGCAACCCAGATAAGGTTCACCTCTGACTTCTTCAGTCCTAAGAGGTCAATAAAGAATAGATAATTTGTCAGGAACATACTGTGAAGCTCAGCTCAGCAAGAAGTTCAAGCTAGAGAAAGTACAAATTATTTTTCTTTCTGATAAAGGCCTGATCCCTTCAGGTCATCAGTGATATTTCTCAGTATCTGAGTTTTCAGTGTGACACTCTATACTCACTCTGTCTGACAGAATGACTTGTAGAAAACTTTTTTTTCTTTAGACAAAGTTTGCCTTGGTAAATGTAATAATGTTTAGGAGTTTCTGAATACACTATAGAACTGGTCATAGTGTAATTAGATATACTAAAGCGGATCATATTCTAAAGATTTAAAAACTAGACCATTTGATAGCAAAGTTAAAAATAGTGTTAAGTCTTGTCTGAATTAATAATTTCATTTGTATTTCATAGTTTTCCTTCCAAGAATTCCTCAGAAAGATTTTAACATTAAGCAGTATTTCAAAGTGGCTAAACAATTTTCATGAATAAATACCTTTGACTATCCTGATGCAAATCTCTTGTAATTCAATGGAATTAGAAGACTTTGTAAAATAAAATTTTGTCCATTCACAGTATATTCAACAGGGGACCCTGATAGCATTGCTTATCACAGCAGATCATTGAAATTGTTTATTAAAGAGAAATTGTTTCACATTCTACTAGTTGTATAGAAGACTTTGATTCTGGGCATGCTCTGTTTTGATGAAATTTCAGTCCACAAAATCAAAAGCAAGATTAAGAAAGTACATAGGTATTGTATGATTAAAAACATCAAGCTGTTCTTCATTTTTGGCTGAATGCTAGTCCTTCCATAGTCTAGAGCAGAAAGAAATAAGTTTTTGTAAGGAGCATATTCCCTTTCTTCCTCATGTCCTTTCCTCTGAAAATGTACCCAGCTGGGCTAAATTATGTGCCTTGGAAACAGGGAAGTTCATGGATATTAAAAAAGTAATTGTAGGTTTTGAATTTTCCACATAGCTGTTTCCTGTTAAGTGTATTTGATTTGGGGCAGAAGGATAATTTCAGCACAACTATAACCCTGCATGCTTCTAATGAAGGCAGAGCAAAGGGTCTTTCTTCTCTGGAAACGAAATAGTTTATTCCTCTTCTTGGTGTTAGAAATATGGCAGGGAAAGCCTTGAAAGCAGAGAGAATAAAGCACTGACATGAAACACAAATGGGCAAAGTAGTAGTAAACTGGGGAAAAAAGGCTGTTTCCTAGCTAGTTTCTGTTCTCAAAAGAGTTTGATTGTGTCCAGCTCCCCTGGGATGTGCAGAGACAACTCTGAGGGGCTTGAGGAGAAAGATGGGAATAGACTGGAGTGCTTGGACGAGGGGCAGGGGTAAAATTTTAGCTGAGCTGGGTCTGTGGCTAGAAACTGGGACTTTGAACCAGGAGACTAGAGACAATCATAAAGTTAATTGTTTTGACAATACAGGCATTTTCAGTTTGATTACCTTTTTCTTAGAGAGAAGGGAAATTATTACAGTTCTAAGATTGCTGACTGTCATCAGCAGAACTAGCTAGCTTGTATCTCAGTGCAAAAAAATACACTGAGAACTAATATATTCCCTTTTAATTCTTTGGAGCTTTGTAAAATATTTCTGGTTTTCCCACATCTCAGGAAGTAGATATCTCCCACTTTTTTCTCACTTTGTAATAATTCTAGAGCAGTTGTTTTCATGTTATCATTCCTCTAATTTCTTAGTCTGTATCCTCTGTCTGCTTTTTTTCTCTTTCCTTTCCCCCCCTCCATATACTAAGTGACTAGTCATTCTGAAGAAAGAATAAACTCTCAAGACATCTATTCTAGAGGACAATGAGCTTTGTAAACCTATTAACTACCACAGTGCGTTTTAGCTTTTTTGAAACTACAAGATGTTCTTTTACATTTTTGTATTATCACAAAGACAGAGAAGTAATGTTTTAAGTATTTCTTCTGTTGGAAAGGACAAATAGGCAATTCTTGTGAATTGTTATCCTGGAAGCTGTGGCTGACACCCACGTTCATTTTTGACTTATAACTTGGTAGTCGTGACTTCACAGAGGACACTGAAAAATACAGCTTCAAAATTTCCTTGTTAGCTTTTCACCACCTTTTGTCCTTAAGAGAAGTGGAGAGTCTTTAATTAGGTGAAGTCTTCAACAGGACACCTGTCTGTCACTCTAGCATAGGAAATGAGAATGGGAGACATGTGTATACAAAATTGTTTTCTGGATGACATTGGAGATTTAGAATGTATCCATATCCACTTTGAGACCATATTTGTAGATGATTAGCAGAAACTAACTTTCAGCTTGCTGACATCTAATTCAGCCGAATCCTACACACACTGCTAGGTGAAGGGTAAAATATTTTCTGCTTGTGATATTAACCAAGGAATACCAAAACTCCTTGTACTGTAAACACACTAGATTTAACCAGAGTTAATCTTATATTAGAAAGTATGACTTTCTAATTTATGCAGCAGACTTTATACAGAATCATACAGCAATGTAAATTACTTCCAAAATAATCCAGTAGCCTTTAGTTCATTGAAATAATTCAGAAAATTTAACAGTAAAATGAGACTATAATAGTGCATGTTATTACTTGTGTAGAAACAGATGGAAAGCATGAGCACTGCAGTAAGGACAATCTCTTGAGACAACTTGCTAGATGACAAATTAATACACACGGTGATAGCAAGACAAAATGAGATGAAGCAAGCAGAGTTTGACACTAGTTGGATGACACTGAGTGCCTGAAACGAGGTTCTGTCACTGGAGATAGTCTACAGGCGGCAGGAGTACCCCGTGCCCACTCACTGTGCTGCAGTGAGCACCCAAACGTACACACGGGAGCTCTGCCGTGGGAGCAGCTGCACAAAGCTGACACTTCTCTTCCTACAAGTGAGCCAGAAAAGCGTAAAAATGCAGAAATAGAGAGGATACAATTGAGAAGTTGTCACTGTAGATTGAAAGGAAAAAAGTTACTAGTTTTATAATGTAATTAGACTTTTGTATCTTACTGGGAAAAAAATGAATTAGGTCACTGTGAAAATAGCCTCAGAATTACATTATATATTGCACTCAGCTAAAATTACCATACCAGTTAAGATATTCATTCAATGCTACAGTAACAGAAATTTGAGTCTGAGCCAGATTTAATTCTTTACAACAGGATTGTGGGATAAAAATAATTTTTTGTTTTATTTACCCATGAACTTTAAAACTCATACTTTATATAGAAACCGCTCATATAAAATCTGTTTAATTTAAGACTGTATTTATAGCTTCATTGCAATTTTAGAGTGGGTAAAATAACATTGCAGGAGTACTCTTTTTCGAAAACCTATGATGAATGAATTTGATATTATATGTTACTTAAAATAATGTTTCAGCAAACAGTCATAATACATGTAAGATTTAGGAGTGTTTAAATGTTTATCAAAATGTAAAATCAAAACAAGAGTTTGAATCATTTCCTTAAGCACCACAAGTTTTTTTTTCAGTTTTACTTTTATTTAATTATTTATTTCTCATTCCATCCTAACACTCAACCTTACAACTAATATTTGTAAACATTGAATTTCAACGATGATATTACCAACTTTAGTCAGAAATTAAAAATAATTCTGATTTTAAAAAATCCTCAAAGCATAGTATAAGGTGTGCTTACCAATAGTGATGAGTAAAAGAAAATGAAAGGAAAGTTCAAGAAAAAAATTAAAATTAATGCTGTAATTAAATAAGTCAGAAAGTGGAATCTTTAAGCAGATAATGATAGTGTGAGAAAACTACCTTAGTGACAAAACTGTCTCATTGGCCTGGCACACAATTCAAATATTGGCTAGATGTTTGTTACCACTGTTTTCTCTCACCATCTGTAAAAATCTCAGTTAAACCTCCAGTGCTTTACCCCAATTCAGAATCCATTTAGTCTAGCCTTCCTTTTACAAAAGGAAGCCCCAGGCCATCTATGAATAAAACAAGCATCTGAAAGTCTGCTAATGCAGCACTGGCCCCATGCATACTCTCATGAGCAGCTTTATTAAGTGGAGAGAATGTGCTACTGAGGTGATGAAACATTGTCTTGCTTTATATAACAAACTGGCACAACAATTAAGTGTGGTAGATCTTCAGCTTGCACTGGCAGGGACATGACACACTTGTGGAAGCCCATCCAAGGGCTGCTGACATTGTGCCTAGCCCTGTAGAGCCATACCATTCCACATTCCCATGTAACATGTACATAAGGAATACATCAAATTCTTCTGCTGCAGCTGTGTGACTAAACTGCAGGAAAGATAAGCAGTCATCCAAGTTCCAGGGAAGCATTGCTATTCTGATGCTGATCTTGAATTTAAGTGAGTGAGAGTCAGATCTCTTAGCAAAAACATGTAGAAATAAGGAATATCCAAATGGTGTATGAAACACAGATGTTCTTAAAAAAATGTGCAATTATTTCCAAATGTGGCTGTTAGTTTCCCCTTCTCACTTCAGTATAGTCCAAATAAATAAGTTCTAAATATCACTATTGTTGTGTCAAACTGATACTAAGCTTAAGAGGGAAAACATCAAATATTGATTAGAATAGTTGATTATAATTAACAGCTGGTGTTATCCTCACCAAAACAAGGAATAGTGACTTATAAAAATATCAGCATTTATTGAAACACACCATCTGAAGTGGGAAACTCATTCAAACAATCTTTTTTCCTCAAAGGAGGAAAACTTCATAAACTATGAATATACAAATTACATTTGCCAAATTAGTACCTGTATTTTTTCTTGCAGTACTATTAATTACCAATATTTGTTCACATTATGTCAATTTGCAGTGTTTTCACCAGTTACCATGGTATACTAAACAAATAAACAGGAATTCCAACTGACTATATTGCAAAAGGATAGATGACTAGAACAACTTCTAATAAGTCAAAATGCAACAGTGACCCGGTATCCCAGATAAAGCTGCTTATATTTTGAGAAGAAGGTACATTGTGATTTCAAATATAAGAAAGAAATGCCTTCCTTTTTGTTTTGTAAAAAGCATTTTACCATGAGGTTTCCTTTTCTCACTTAGTCTACTTCAAGTGATGGGATCTATAAATATTTTATCAGTACCTGATGGAAGAACAGGAAATGCCAATAAAATGTATCCACTGGGGAAATATGTCTAATAGCAGACTGAACAGCAGCTCCAGCTCCCATGTGATATGGCAGTTAGAGTAAAGCCTTTTGGAAAAGAAGCTTAACCTACAAATCTGTGAAGTTTGCAGCAAATATCTAGTTGGAGTGCAGGGAGCTAGTGGAGGGTGGGAAAGGAATCTGCAGATCTCTGTTGAGCTGTCAGTGGCTGAGGACATCTGCTTCCAAAGAAAATGACATTAGGAGTATCCGTGCTGTGCAAGGGTAAGTTAGGGGAAATGTCAGTTCTGTTTTGCTTACGGACCTTGCCATCTCACTTTGGCCTTGTTTGACGCTCTGTTCTGAGCGGTAGTTTGCTTAGGGGCGGGGAGTTACAGTATTGAACATGTGTTTCAACAGAATCTGACTACGTAATTTTTCACTAATAAGGCCTCTTCCCCTATCTGTTACATAGCTGTAGTGGTGACTGCTATTTACAGCCATCATCTCTGGTGGTTTATTTAATTTCACCTTGATTTTGAGAGATACTCAGATTTCTTGTTCCCATACAGTTAACTAAGAGTTCCTGATGATTTTTAATCAGCTTCTTAAAAAATGCAAAGGCCAAAAGGTGATTACTTTCTTTCATTAGAAAGTATGATATTTAAAGTCTCATCCCTCTGAAATTTCTGGAAACAGCCTTGCAGGGAAGGTGATGAACATATTGATTATTGATTATTGATGGGCATTAGATGTTCTAAGCCACACTGGCCTGGAAATACCAAAAATATCACAGGTGGTGTGATAATCTCCCAAGCAGCATCAAAATATTCTGTATCTCACAGCTGAATGAGAGTCAGAGCCAAATGTTAATTTTCCCCCACTCCAAGAGGCAGCAGTGAAATAATGGCACTGGAGACTCTGGGGTAGCATTGCAGTTATTATACTTGGTGATATATTAGTTATATTTCATTTTTCTGATATTTATGGGTCTAATATGCATTTGTAGGGATCTGAAACATCATGTCAGATATGCTTGTAGTCAATCATCAGTCAGGGCTTATATACTGGTGTTTTAATCAACTGCTGATGCAACAGTTACAATTATTGCTACTTGAAAAAAGTGAAAGTAATTTAAGAATATTACTAAATTTCTAAGAAGATGGGAGAGACTTTCTCCTCTTTGTAAAACCCAATTCCACCATGGAAATTTTGGCCTGAGTATTAAACGTGTCTTAATTTTTATGTTTTCTGTCTATGTTAAACTAATATGTATTTAACAGCACTATGAATTATTACATAATCACTGACTTAATCCAGAGAGTTCTAGTTTGAAGACTAAATTAAAAAAAAGGTTCTTGAGTTCTAAATATCAATCTTCTGTTTCACTCAATTTCACTTATATACTCAGATAACATCCTAATAACACAGAGAGATAAGCAGAAAGTTGGTAATATGAAATATACCTGTAGCTGTTGAAAAGGACACAAAAATGGACAGGAGGAAACAGAAGTAAGAAAATAGCTCCACTTCATCAAAGTAAATACATTTTTCTCGTAAAGGCAGAGTTAATTAACAGAAGGATTAGAGGTCATTATGTGTAGCTAATTAGAAGGTAGGATAATTGGACAGCTGCAAAGTACACTTTGGTTTTAAAATAATGTTAATATTTACTCTCTATGCATTCAGCTAAATTGCCAGATGGGTTGAAGGTTAAAGGGTAGCACATAAAGCTCACTGTGATCTGTGGCAATGAACACTGTTGCCAGGTATTGCAAATGGGCTTAGTGTATGCACCTCTCTGCTAAGGGCAACTCTAAACCTGGGATGAGACCTGCTCCACATAATACAAATTGAAGGAGATAAATGTTTTTCTGTGGAGTGGTAACTATGTTTCAGCCACACATTTACTTCCTGTTTGTGAACTCTGGTAAAGCCTTGTACTTCCTCATGGAAACAAATGGGAATTTAATAGAAATTTAGAATTAATTATTTTACATTACTTTGGCACTTCTATTTTCTTAGAGCAGCTGAAGATACCAGGGTTCTTTTGGGATTTCCTCTGGTGCTTTCTTGGCTCAGTATATTTTCACATTTCTCAGAGGAGGTAACACAGCTCTTGAACAGTGTCCTTCACTATTCCACTATCTGTATCTTTCTCTTTGGAATGCTGTCACATAAGGGGACATAAGGAGAAATGGTTTAAACAGAAATGTGAAAATATGATTTTATGGATTTACTTTGTTCTGTAAGGAAAGTACTATTGCCCTAGGAATTAAAATATGAAATACCTCATTATTAAAACCTTTAGTAAGGACACATTTTTATTTTCTGATCTGAACTATGAATCTCTAGGAATTAAAATATGAGATGCTTCAATATTAAAACCTTTAATAAGGGCACATTTTTATGATCTTCTTTGTGGATCTCATGTACGGAAGAGGCAGAACTGATCCAAAGAAGAATTAATAAAGTTGTTGTTAATATTTCATTAGGTATTGTATGATTATTTTGATTTTTTTCAGATTCCAATTGTAGGAGTCTGTTCATAATGCTAATTAAAAAGAGTAATTTGTCAAAAACTCCTTGATTTAGGAAAATAAGGATGGTGCACCCTGCTGAATTTGTAGGGAGTAGGATATGTATATATTTGGAGTGCTTTCTTAATAACTTCAAGAAAGACAGTTTTTGATGAAATATGTCAAGAAAGGAGCTTTCCTAGTAATCTAATCCAAATATTGCCTGATACTTATATTTTGTTTTGCTGATTCAGCAAAAATTCTGACAGTTTAGTTTTTCTTATAATGGAAGAGAACGTTTTTTAAATTTCTAAATGTTTTTACATTTTCTGGGATCCCACTTGTTTAAGGCTTATCCATTTAGGTTGATCATATTAGAATGACACGTCTGATAGATATTTGTAGTTTTCTACTGGTAGTAGAAATAGCTGTCTTAAACTATTTGTCCTATTTGGGTGTTTAATGGTAGCTGAAAGCAGTCAGGTTCCAAAAAGCAATTTGAATGCTGTTAAACTAATTAAGGAGCTAAATGGTTCCATAATAAACAGAAGATCTTGAAAGTTACCTTCATCAGTTACAACAGTCATTAATGTGATGAGAAGTACCTGAAGAAGTGTCTGCCTGGAGGCAAATCGTGTCATCAGGGCAGTCTGCAGACTCAGAAGTATTAGTATGAACACTCTCAAAGACTCCTAGGTCACTTTCTTTAATTTTTCATTGGAGAGAAGGTTTTGGTGTTATTTAGGTTGTCTAGAAAGTACTTGTTCTTTATTTTCCTTATGTCTCTTGTAAGCCTATAATATTTAATCTGGCATCAAGGAGAAGGAACAAAAGCATGCCTAGATTTCTCTTATTTCCTCTCTGTATGGAAGGATTGAGTACATACATATATCAGTTTATTTCTGTGTACATTACTTCCCAGTACAAATAATCTGCATGAGCTGAACAGAACTATAGTTCCCTTGTAACCTGAATAATCAGAAAATATCCTGTGTTGGAACACACCACTAAATAAAAGAATCTAAGTTCCTTTCCATTGTCATTATTGTTAGCTGTCTATAAAAATGCAATTGTTTGATTTACATATTAAGATATAGATGGATGCACTCATCTGCTTCATTGTGGTTGTCAGGCTTTGGGACAGGCATACCAGCATATTGTGAAAAAAAATGAATTATTAATGCCTTCATGAACCAGCAATACAAAGTTATCAGACTCGCATCTTAACAGTTAACAGATTTTGAACATATTTTAAAACTTCTTTATATCAACATTCTGCAATAAATTTAGTCATTACCTTAATCTCATAAATTTAGCAAGATCAGTAGATCTATCAAATATAATTGGTACGCCTAGAAATTTTTCTATTGGTAATAAAACACAGTTGCTTCTGTGATAAGTACCTTCTGTAATTTTCATTCAGTTGCCAGATAAATTGGTTGGAATATACTGCAAATTGTCCTTTCTTAAGTCATTGACATTTTTGCTTTAGCAGAGCTAGTTTAATCTGATCTGACTGGGCAGATGTGTCCACCCCTGCAGATTCTGTTGGAGTCAATGGAGCTTCACACAATTTTATAGTCATTATTTGATACAGAACTGGCATTGCTGTATAAAGTGTGTGATACAGAGACTCTTATTCTTTCTGGAATATAGAGCAAGTGAACAAAAAAATGCCAGAATGAGTCTGATAAAGAGGTAGAATATCTCACTTTTCTTTCTTTCATCAATAACAATTTGTTGCTAACTTAAAATTACAAATATTTTCTTAGTGAAAATAATACTAATTTTTGGGATGACTTATTAACTTCTGTGCCAAAAGCAAGCACAGTGAAGATGTAAAACAAGTGCATATTTCATGTTTTCTGTTAATTTATTCTGTTTCCAGGATTATTGAATACAGTCGTCATTAAGGTGTTAAATCTTTGGAAAATTTGACTGGATAAAGTACAAACATTAGGGCGTTCTTCATTTCTTGGGGGGTGTCAGATGGGCAGGCATGAAGGTCAGGGAAGGAGAAAGAACCTCAGGAGGGTTTACAGTTTTTAAATCTAAATCTTTGGTTTTGAAAATAGAAAAATAAATGCAGGTAGTGATTACAGTTTTTCCTCTCCACATTTGCAAAAATGTATAATAAAAAAAAGATAAAAATATGTCATCAATGCTCTTGATTAATAAATACATTTTATAAGCCTTTATCTAGAGAGACCACAAGTAGTATGTAAGCAGAGATCTTCTGAAATAGAAGATACACAAGAAACTTGTGTTGCTAAAGAAAGCTTAGAAAGTTAAAGCCTTCATTTTCATGTTAATGTAGCTAAGGCCTCCTGATATTAAAAATGTGGATGCAAATGTAAATCTCAGAACAGTGCAATAGTTTTCTGCAGACCATGTTACAAACATGGAAATTAAATTCTATATTGTATGTAAGCTATATGAGGCTATGCAGAAATTAATATTATGTTAATCATAGATTTGTAATAAAGTCACTCAATCTAAGCTCTTACAAACCACATAAATAGTTTTGAAAAAACTTTTGCAGCTACAGTAATATAGTTTGAAACATCATCTTAATATAGCCATCATTGTTATTTCAAAGATAATGTATTATGCATAAATATTATTAATTTTCTCCAGAATCTGACAATGGAGAACCATGAAAAATATGTCTAGCTTTTACCCCTGTCTTTATTGTTATGAGAAACCCTAAAAAATTATGTCTGGTAGGGAAGATAAACTTGTGTTGTAGTCAAATGTCTTTACTGGAAATTAAGTTTAATCTGCTAATTGATTTTCTAAGCGCCACTGATGAGTGTCTCCCACAGCCACAGAGTTTTTGTGTTCATTGCTATAATTCTTTCAACATTGTGTTGCATGCACTTAGAGGGACTTCAGAGTCTCAGAAAAATGCAAATATACAAACAGGTAATAGCAATATTGTGTCTTTTCAGGAGAAAAATACCACTTGAGTATCCTATTTGACGTGTTATCTTCCGGATCCAAAATAGAGTCTTGAAATGTATTGACCTGGGCTGTTTCAGAGATTCATGAGTTTATAAATCTGCTTTTAAAGGGCAAAAATAACTTTGAGGGGTCCGTTACAAGAATACTTCATTTGAGGCCTGTGGTCAGTCTGCTTTGAGACTCCAGCGGAAGCAATGTATTTCATTAACAGTAACAGTGGGAAGAGATCAGATAGAAGATCAGTAAAGTCTTGATATCTCTGTGCATGACACCAGTGCCTCCTGATAGTCAGCTTAATGAACACCATAACAACACAGACTTGAAACTTAGAAATTTATTTTATTTTCCACTTTTGGAGAAACAGAAGGAAACCCTGTTAACACTGAAGTGGGTGAGGAGAGGAATCCAACAGGTCTTCTTTCTTAAATTAGGAAGAACCATGTGGTTACTCCCAGACATTCAGTTCCCCTAGATTCTACTGCTAGCCTAACCCGTCTTGGTCTCCCTACCTACAGCTTGGGGGTTGGAAGTAGATGATTTTTAAGGTCCGTTGCAAGCCAAACCATTGTATGATTCTATGATTCCCATTCCTAAACAGAAGGCCTTGAAAATATTTGGGCTCAGAATCAGACCCTCTTGGAATAATTCCAATCACCTAAAATTGTATATATTTTCAAACACATTCATCTATTCCTCCTGGTTCTTAAGCACACATATTTTTTGTTAAAGGAGTGTGCAGAGTCCAATTCTTGGTATGTTTTTTACTTAACTAAAAATTCTGCGTGGTGAGTCTTCCTCTGTCTAGAACTTGATAATCTCTTTAGCAATCTATCACTCTTTTCTAATGCCATTACCCTTGTTTTCTTCACTTCTCAATGATAGTTCACACTGCCATCAGTAATATAGTCTGAACCTTAGTATGGATGTCCTCTGAATAATTATTCACTGGAAATTTGCCTTGGAACACTGACATCCTTATAGGTGTGTGTGTACGTGCAAATGTATGCATATAGATTATTTAACATGTGTGTATATTTATATGCATACACACTTACACATAGGTACATTATACACACACACTCAAACATGCACTAGAGTGAACACAACACGAATACATGATTCTGTGTGATTCAGCACTTGTGGGAGGGCATCTTAGTTACAGTGTGACTCCCAAGTAGAAGGAAGAACTTGACAAACCAAAGCAACAGTAATATGGGGCCATCATAATGATTTGAGGGCTGGAGCACATTATACATGAGAGTAAGATGAGGATGCTCGGTATGACCATAGAATGGTATGAACCTAAAGAGAAGTGGGCTGATGGCAAAATTTTGGGCTTGACTTTAGCTTTCTAATAGGTGATTATGAGCACAACGTTGGATACTATGTTTAGGTAAGGATAAGAAATTCCACCATAAAAGAGCTATGTTGTGTTGCCCTGATGAAGTTTGGAGAGGTTCTCCGAACTTGAGAAGGAGAAATCTCTTCTAAGTGTGAAGGCAGTCCTCTTTTGCGTAGAAGTATTGGTCAGCATGACCTGCAAGACCTCTTCCCAATTTAATTATTCTTTGATTCAGAAATTTGAACTGTTTAACAAAATGTTAAAATTCAACACTGAAGAGTAATCATGATGTTAGGTAATTGGAATGGCTTTAAATAAGAGAGTAGTCTCACAAGGAAAGAAAATACTTGTTTGAAATAAGATGAAAACAATAATTTAACCAATGTGCTTTTATCCATTTACCCAGTGCAATACACATTTCTATTCACGTTTTACTAAGATGCGTATAGTTAATTTCTGGCTCTATTTTAGCCTTAGCAGAGGTTTCTATTATGAACAATGTAATTTGGTATTTTGCTTCTTTGTCAAGATAATCATGTGTATTTTGGGGAGGTCTCTAGGTATCATGTTCAAAATGACAATGGATCACTTGGAAATTTGGTCGTATTTCATACCTGAAATTTTTAGCAAATTGCTGGACTGTAAGCAAGTAATAATACATCTGAATCTTGAAACTTGGAACACCCATTACAAATGCAATTATATGTTTTGGGAAGATGGAAACAATAATTCTATATCACAGTTCTGAAACCCAGCCTATAGGTTTTCCTTATCTGGAAGAGAGCTTTTATTTTCTTGTGCTATATACCTTATCTGATTCATTATACTGATTTAGACTTATTAAGAAATGTTTTTCCAACAGGTCAACATGTTAGTAACCTATGCCTTTTTGTGATGTAAAATCTATAAGTGCAGATGTGGCTAAAGTAGATGCAAATAGCATAAAATTATCTTGGTGCTTGCAAAGGGTTTAATGCAGGGTGCAGGATCCTATGAAATCCTTGAGAGTCTGAGAAAACCATATTAGAGAAACAATCCAGAGATGAGTACTAATAATCCTGAAGAATTTAATATGAAACCTCTCCAATGTGCTGAATAAGACAATAGAAAGCTTGATGAAAAATGTGAAGTTATACAAAGCTGCGCAGATCAGATGCCTGCACTCCGTAGTGTTATATATTCGGAGGAGAAGCGGGTACATCAACGTGGACCTGGCCTCAGGCAACTGTGCTCAACCTGTGGGACCAAGTGTGCTAATCT
This sequence comes from Ifrita kowaldi, assembly GCA_013398055.1. Classification (NCBI taxonomy): domain Eukaryota; kingdom Metazoa; phylum Chordata; class Aves; order Passeriformes; family Cinclosomatidae; genus Ifrita; species Ifrita kowaldi. The sequence goes on from VZRS01002174.1 coordinate 154,247, forward strand.
ATATCCAAATCTTACATCTTCATATGTAATTCCGTCCATATGGCAAATGCCAGGCTATTCCCCTCCCTCTTTTGTCTTACAAAGTGTTCTGACAAGCCTTTCTGATGATCTTTAAAAAGCTGACGTGATCATATATATGTAAACCAATTTAAATAATAAATCTGAGCTGGGGAAAAAAATTTGTCTGCAAATTTGAACTTGACAAGGACTTGACTTTTGAGACTGCTGCACTAAGCTTTTAAAGGTACTTTGAAAAGTACATTTCTTGACGTTTGCGAGCACCAACAGAACACTTACAGTTCAACAGTGTATTTTAAATGTTTTAGAACACCTAGAAAAGTGTGCTTTTTAGCATATGGTAATGATTATGTTCTGTCTCCTGGAAAGGCCAGTAGCTGCTTGATGGTTTCAAGTATCCTAGAAGCAGATGTGTGAAAACGAGTACCGCAGGAATTTAGTTATTTATTGAGAGCCAGACAGCAACATCCTGCATATCAAAACTGCACAGTACAAACTTTTGAGTTCGCTCACATGCATGATGTTCCTCAGAGCTGGTTGGCCTCTTTTTATGTATTCCCTTCCTATACTGGCAGCTGTGGATGTCTGGCTTCTGCCCATTTTGCTGACCATGACCTCAGTCACTGCTCCAGAGCTGTGCGAGAATGCAGAGAACCATTTTTGCGCTGTTCTAGGCACATGGTGTGGTTCCTCCATACAGAGAGGAATTTTATACTGGATATGTCTAATCAGTCTTCAGCAGTTTCAACATCTCAGGTATTTGTAGATTACTTTAATAGGACATTTTGTAGGGAAATTTTGTTCTCTTACACTCAGTTATTGGAGAAAGGCTACACTAACTTTCTCTTGATGCTTGAGTAAAAACAGTATTTTAAAGAGACGACATTTCTTGTCGAGTATCTTTTAAAATATATTTTATTCTTACAGGATTTACCCTGGAATTTAAAACATTGCCAAAGTGAATATATTTAATATGTTTTGTGTTAGATTTATCCTACCCTCTTTCATATTTTTACTTTTTCATCCACTTTTATAAATAGTGCCTATTTTTTGAAAGACTTCTAGAAGGAGTCCTATTTTCACAGATCTTTTAAACTATTCTGATGAATGTGCCTTGTAAGTTAAATCTATGTTGCTCAAAGAATTTCTGTAGAACTCCACAGGCTGAAAAGATTTTGTCTAGCGTTCCTCATCTTCTGCTGATAAAATTGTTGCCCCTATTTGCCATAGAATTTAGAGTTGGATTTATTTAAAATTAAGTCTAATTTTAAGCACTGCCAGTTACTATATTAAAAAGTGACTAGTTATGCCTTAAAGTGAGAAGAAACAAAAAGGCAGTCCAATTTTCTTAGATATTTCAACAAAACTACTCTTGAATAGCCCACCTGATGCCCCAAAATGCTTTTCACATTACAAAAATATGACAAAAAGGTCTGTTTCAGTAGTTCTAAGGAACAGATGACCTTTTTTTCTTTTAAGCATTGTGTACCAAAGTAAGCTAGGAGATAATTTTTCCAGAAAATACTCTTAAATTTGCCTTTCATTGAACATTTTTGTTTGAAAATGATGTTTAGTTGCATCAACTGTTGTGTGCCAGTAAGTCTGGATGGAATCCAAATCCATTGCAATCTCTTTCTCTTTTCATTAAATGTGGCTTAAAAACAATGATTGTATCTGGTTTCTCCTTAGCTCCCTCAAGAATAAAATTCTAAGGTTTTTTAGACTCTTCCTCCATTTTCTCTGTGAAATTGTGGATCCTTTTCCATGAAAGAAGAAATAATCTCTGAGCTTTCTCAAGGTTCTTTGCAACATAGGTCATGATTTTCTAAACCTATAGATCCTGCAGGTTTAAAAGTATGTTATAGGCTACATTTTCTCCTTGTGGAATTAGCAACTCACTAAAAGCACTGTTCCTGCTCAGAATAAAATTAATACAATACCTTGATGGTAAGAAAACTTAATCCTGTCAAATTTAGCTTTATGAATAATTCACAAGGTACAATTTCATATTTATCTCATTATTAAAGATAGAAAGTGTGTGTATGCCATCCGTGCTTTTTAATAACAATTTTCTAGTACTTGTAGAAAAAAACCCATGCTGTTACCGCTGCAATGCATTTTTGTTTGTTCTTATTTGAATTTTGATACTAAATGTAAAACTATTGTAGACATTCATATTATAAATTATTTTCTTCCAGAATATCTCAGTCGAGTGTTTATTAAAATGTATGAAAAATATTACAAACCCAAGAGAAATAATAATATTTTTTAGAAACTAATTGCCTGTGAATCTTTTAGAAGTAGCACAGGAGTTCCAGAATGTTCAAAACTCAGGTTTAAGTCGGTGGAAATTATGTTAGAAATGTCAAGGCAAGATATTGCAGATAATAAACAATGTTGTGTCTTAAATATACTCAAAACAGAATGAGAACAACTCAGTCCTGCTGTGTGTTAGTTTTTCCATGATCAAGGGTAAAAAATATGCCCTAACTGTTGAGAGTGCAACACCTAGAATATTGTCAGGATAATGTCAAAATTCTCTTCACTTAAGTTGTGAAGGACACTCTTATACTTTTGTCCTATGTCCTTATACAAGTATGTTATTTTAGTAGTTCTAGTGCATTGTGAAAAAATGTTGGAAAACTATTTCAATTAAAACCCAAAAAATCGGAAGAAGCCAAAACCAGTAGTAAACACAACAGTCACCATTGAAAATAAAATAAAGTTAGCTTATGAATGAATGGCAAAAAAAATTTGAAGGAAACAATGTAATAGAAATATTTAATCTTAAACCAAATGGGTTAATAAGGGAATGGTGGGAAAAAAGGAAACCAGAACAGTTCATTCTCCTTTTTCTTGCATATTATCAGGTCTGTTTATTAATTATAACAACTTTAAATGGTCTCCCCTCAAGAAATTTTTCTAATACTTTATTTTCTAATAGTGTGCCTTTTTTATGCATCCCAATCTCCTGTTACTGATTGTCTTCAAATGCCCATGTTGATCAGTACACAGGTGCTGTGTTGCTATTGTGTTTCTAGTTACACAATTCTAGCACAACTGCAGTGTGGCTAATTTGTTGAATGAAAAAGTAAAAAGAAGAGTTTTAGTTGTGTAGAGATATTTGCCCTATAGATTTGCAATATTATAAACTTATAGAGGTCTTTAGTCTTAAAGGTGTCTCAATTATGTTGTTCTCATCACTGAATAGTGTTTTGTAAACTCTGAATAATAAGCCACAAAACTCATGCTAAACCAGACTAGAACTAGGCACAAAACATAACAGAGAGGCTTTACCTATTGAGTTTGGCTCACAATCAGAAAAAATGCTGAAAATACCACTATATGAGAGAGATTTCAAATAATTAACAATTTAAACCAATCTTTCCATATTGTTCCATATCCAGGCCAAAAATAAAACTCAACTACTGTCAGCCTTTCAGGAATATCCCTCTGTACAGAACTTTTGCTTTTGGAGACAATATGAAATACTAGAGTCCTCTCTAGTTGTGAGTGTGGTATAAGAATCCAAGTTTAGCACAAATTCCACTTTGTTTATGGCCCCTCATATTGTTCTCAGTTATTATTTACCCATTCATTTAGCCCTCCTGCTATATTACCATAGACACTAATCCTTATATTTTTGTTTTGTCTGTGCCATCATTCCCTCTTAGGACAGGTTAGAATTCTAATCCCCAAAAATAATCTCACTCCAAAACAATTAGACTTCTCCCGAGTTAAAACTCGTTTATCAATTACTAATGCCCTACATGTACTCTCATGCATATATTCTGCTAGACAATTAATGACAACTTGTATGCAGGTGTGTGTAGAAAAACTATGTACTGAATCTTAACCCCTTTGTTGCCACAAGGATGTAAATGGGGTTTATCATAATACAGTTTCATTTTTTTTAATGACTTGATGTCTTTCATCTTCCACCTGGGTATATTATAGCTCTAAATCTGTTCTTTGTCTTTTGTCCCTTGATTTCTTAATGGATTCTGGTTTTAGTAAGTCCTAACTATGTTTTAGCCTGGGTATAGCTTGATTCTTATTTTAGCCTGTACTTTGTATTCTCACTATCAAAACCCCCACAACATTAGAAACTACTTTGCAGATGTGCTGTGATCTTGATGATTTGTTGAACCAGTTGCATTTGGCACATCCTCTACTTAGATTCCTTCATCTGCTTTTCATGCTTCCACTACCACACATTCCCATTCTTTCTTTGTTAATACCAACTTAAAATTTTCACTTACTATAGCATTTAAACCAAATTTTTCGAAAACAGCAACGAAAAATGGTAAACAGTACCGACTGAAGAATGACACATTCAAAATTCAACTGGGAAAGGATCTTCAGTGTCTGTGTAGTCTAGTCTTTTCCATGCCTGCCCACCCTGTCTTTCCCTAAAGACTCTGTATGTCTTTGTAGCAGCACTCCATCCATAAGGGTTGTTCTACCGTGTCTCTGTAATCCCAGTGAGGTTGTGGACCCCTCACCTAGGCATTCTCTTGAAGCCGTTCTGCTCTGCTGCTCTCTGCTCTGAGAATGGTGTCAGCACCGGTTGTTCCTATGAGAGCTTCCACCCCTGTTAGTATTTCAGGTCTGTGAGACTGTAACCCCCAAACACTGAATGAAAGAGATGTTTAATTTAGGTGCTGTTGAGTGCTTCTGGTAACTGTCAGACCCTCTGGGCTTTCATATTTTCTGCTTTACAGATTAAGATGATGGTTTTTGCACTTTGAGTTACTGCAGAGAATCACTCCTGTTGATTAATGACTCCTTGTGAAAACTGGAATAAAATATTAATTAATATCTAGACTGAGAGAAATCATTAATAGTTTAAATGTTTTCCATATGTACCTTCAAACAAGGCTATAGTTAACAGACAAAAGGTTAATGTAACAATACTGAAGGAGTACATCCTGTAGTAGAAATGGCAGTGTAAACTGTGCTCTGTTTTGTACTGTCTAGGTTCTCTGGATTGTTTTCATCTTTAACTAGTAGCTATGGTTATCACAGCAAATTTCTTTGGAAAGGAACAAGAGCTAGAAGGGTCTGAGAGACAGGGGAAAGGAGAACAGTTTACTCCTTGTTGCAGCTGAGAGTTACAGTTTGTTATAAATCTGGAGGCTTTTATATATCTGAAGATTTTGAACCTTTTGGGAGAATGTATGCTTTTAAAAATGTAGAATCCTAGAATTATAGAATGTACAGAGTTAGAACGGGCCCATCAGAATCATTAAGTCCAAGTCCTGGCCCTATGCAGGATACGCCCAAGAATCACACCATGTAGGTATGTGGAAGACTATTGCCATGCCTATTTCTTCAAAGCACTTGTCTCTTTTGGTCTGAACAAGTAGTTGGTGGTTATTTTTTGGGGGGATGGTGGTGGTTTGCTCTTTTGGGGGGTAGAGGATGAGGAACCTTTTGGGGGAGGTTCGGAGTTGAAAATGAACCAGCTGTGTTGCATGTAGAGTTAATTTTCCTTAAAATTTGTCTCATAGTAACAGATGTCATTTGAGTGTCAACAGGAAGTTGAATACATGATTGAGTAACACTGACATGTTGTTATTGTTGAAGTCAAATGATGAGTGTTCTTGTTTTTCTACGTGAGCTTGCATGGATGGTGAAGATAATGACTGTATTGTGTGTATCCTCCTCTGCTATCTTTTTGATTAAAAGAGAGATTGCAAAGAGTACTAGGCCACCTACTATTGCAGTAGATTGTCTGCTTTGTGAAAAGAAAACTGTTCTGCTCTGAAAACTGAATGAAAAATGTTCAGAATGGTTTTTTGAGTTCTGTAAGTGGTATTATTCTGAGCAGTAGTATTAAAGTTGTGGGTGTAGTAGAATGGTCCATAGTGGTTTATAGAATCATAAAACAAAAACCATAAAACCATTAAATTAAAAAAAAAAAAAGGAGTAAACATATGTGATGACCTCCAAAAGTGAGGGATTATTTTTGTTCTCAAATGTTTGGAAGACATTGTTCTAGGTAACAGTGACCTAGACAAGGAGTCCTTTCATGGAAGTTATTTCCTAAAGATGGTGAAAAATAACTTGAAGGAAAGCAGTAATCATCTTTGGGGTCCTGTTTGAGTTTTGGCCACCTATCAATCTAAATGTCCTAAGTGAACTAAAATAATAGAGTAAAATACCTGGTTCAATTGCTCATTAAAACCTTAATTAGAATATTTTTTCCATGTCAAAACACAGTGATTTGAAAATATATTTTAAAACCAACTTTCACTTATCTTGTATCCATGTATACACATTGAACTAGAGCTTCCAATTTAATTGTAATAGTTCAGGTAGGTCAGGGCTCTAAGTTTTCACAATTTTTGTTGTAGCTTGGAATGGCACTCCTGCTCCCCTCCTCCCACCCACTCTTGTGAGAGAGACAAAAGGCAGAGATAATGGGCTGAGGTAAGAACAATTTACTGGAAACAGCAATGAGGTAAGAAAACAAATAGTCATGGCAGCAACACTGATAACAACAGTGTACAAAAAGAGGGTGTTTTACATGTAAAATGCTCACTGACCTAACCTGACATGGCACAACCCTGAGACAATGAACAAAACAGGCAGGCAGACCCACTTCACCCAGATGTTTTGCACTCTCAAAGCTATTCCTCTTCTTCTCAGAAGTGAGGGCCCCAGACTTCCACCCCCAGCAGTGATGTGAGGTGGTATAGTGTAACAACCCAGACATGCCCTCACAGCTCCAGGTTCCAAACCCTCATTGCTAGTTTGAAAAATTAACCCTGTCCTTGGCTGAAGCCAGGACAGCATAGAAAGAAGCAATATCAATCCCCAAAATATATTGTATCACTTTTGATTGATTTTTCTAGATCAACTGTACTATCCAGCCATCGAGCTTGGAGCTGCAACTTACTAGCATCTTATACTTGTATTCAGCATTTTTTCTTGCTGTCTTTAGTGATAACCTGCAAAATAAAAAAGCTAGTTTACTAACATTATTACTATACATTTACTAACATGTAGTAATAAAATCCTTTTATAATTTAGGAAGTGTGTTGTGAAGATGCAGTAATATAGACAAAAGATATTCGAGTACGTTTGTATTTCGGTTTTTTTGGTTGATTGGGGTTTTTTGTGTGTGAGGGGTTTTGATTGTTTGATTGTTTTCAATTTATTTTCCTCCCTCCTGACCCCTTCTACTTGATTCTACTTTTATCTTCTGCATAACCTTATGTGAATGTACAATGCAGTCCAGTCTTTACTTATAACTCTCTACAATTACTGTAATTCAGTTATTGAAAATAAGTAAAGTAACTTTAAAACTGTGCATGACACAAATACTGGCATGTGATCCAGCATATGAAGACACTGCTGTTTGTGTTGTTACATACAAAATCAAAAGTATTTAAAATATCCGTCTTTAAGCAGAGGTTTTGATCACGTTATTCCCATTCACTTTTAGCTGTATGACAAGTGGATTGAGCACTTCACTGGTAGATTGCAACTTGTTGAATATTGGTGCTCATACTGGTATGTCTGTTGAAGTCTGAATTTCCAGGATTCTGAGACCTTTTTGGATGGTTCATCTCATGTGATATATTTTTTGGATCCAAAATTGTGGATTCTGCTTTAAATATTATAGCCTGCATCTGTGGAACTGTTATTTTTTTTTTGGCGCATTTCTGGAGGAGGACAGGGTGAAAACGGTTGCAAATCATACTTCAGAAAAACTAATTATAAAGACTCAGAAAGTGTTCTGTGTAGGAAATTGCCTTTTCTTTACATTTTATCTCCTATCAGTTTGGCACTGCATAGAAAAATAAAAGGAAGCTACTTCTTTTTTTGCTGATTCAGCATGTGCTCAGCAATGCTGACACAGCTCCAGAATGCGCTCCTAAATGTACGATACCATCCTCCCCTAATAAAGAGAATTTCAAGTAAAAAGGAAGGTTTTCTCAGAATCCTTCATTCAAAGAAATGTAACTCATGAAATAAGTTCACATGCAATACTGTCTGACAGGATTCTCCTTGTAGTTCCAGCTCAGGAAAGATACAGTGCATAATACATCAATAATTTGTTCTTAAACCATAGGCCATCACCTCAGATAAAAGTCTTGGCATTTGGGAAAGATATATAAGTGGATCAAAATCCTCAGCTGGATCACCAGTCACAGGAATGTCANCCACCCACTCTTGTGAGAGAGACAAAAGGCAGAGATAATGGGCTGAGGTAAGAACAATTTACTGGAAACAGCAATGAGGTAAGAAAACAAATAGTCATGGCAGCAACACTGATAACAACAGTGTACAAAAAGAGGGTGTTTTACATGTAAAATGCTCACTGACCTAACCTGACATGGCACAACCCTGAGACAATGAACAAAACAGGCAGGCAGACCCACTTCACCCAGATGTTTTGCACTCTCAAAGCTATTCCTCTTCTTCTCAGAAGTGAGGGCCCCAGACTTCCACCCCCAGCAGTGATGTGAGGTGGTATAGTGTAACAACCCAGACATGCCCTCACAGCTCCAGGTTCCAAACCCTCATTGCTAGTTTGAAAAATTAACCCTGTCCTTGGCTGAAGCCAGGACAGCATAGAAAGAAGCAATATCAATCCCCAAAATATATTGTATCACTTTTGATTGATTTTTCTAGATCAACTGTACTATCCAGCCATCGAGCTTGGAGCTGCAACTTACTAGCATCTTATACTTGTATTCAGCATTTTTTCTTGCTGTCTTTAGTGATAACCTGCAAAATAAAAAAGCTAGTTTACTAACATTATTACTATACATTTACTAACATGTAGTAATAAAATCCTTTTATAATTTAGGAAGTGTGTTGTGAAGATGCAGTAATATAGACAAAAGATATTCGAGTACGTTTGTATTTCGGTTTTTTTGGTTGATTGGGGTTTTTTGTGTGTGAGGGGTTTTGATTGTTTGATTGTTTTCAATTTATTTTCCTCCCTCCTGACCCCTTCTACTTGATTCTACTTTTATCTTCTGCATAACCTTATGTGAATGTACAATGCAGTCCAGTCTTTACTTATAACTCTCTACAATTACTGTAATTCAGTTATTGAAAATAAGTAAAGTAACTTTAAAACTGTGCATGACACAAATACTGGCATGTGATCCAGCATATGAAGACACTGCTGTTTGTGTTGTTACATACAAAATCAAAAGTATTTAAAATATCCGTCTTTAAGCAGAGGTTTTGATCACGTTATTCCCATTCACTTTTAGCTGTATGACAAGTGGATTGAGCACTTCACTGGTAGATTGCAACTTGTTGAATATTGGTGCTCATACTGGTATGTCTGTTGAAGTCTGAATTTCCAGGATTCTGAGACCTTTTTGGATGGTTCATCTCATGTGATATATTTTTTGGATCCAAAATTGTGGATTCTGCTTTAAATATTATAGCCTGCATCTGTGGAACTGTTATTTTTTTTTTGGCGCATTTCTGGAGGAGGACAGGGTGAAAACGGTTGCAAATCATACTTCAGAAAAACTAATTATAAAGACTCAGAAAGTGTTCTGTGTAGGAAATTGCCTTTTCTTTACATTTTATCTCCTATCAGTTTGGCACTGCATAGAAAAATAAAAGGAAGCTACTTCTTTTTTTGCTGATTCAGCATGTGCTCAGCAATGCTGACACAGCTCCAGAATGCGCTCCTAAATGTACGATACCATCCTCCCCTAATAAAGAGAATTTCAAGTAAAAAGGAAGGTTTTCTCAGAATCCTTCATTCAAAGAAATGTAACTCATGAAATAAGTTCACATGCAATACTGTCTGACAGGATTCTCCTTGTAGTTCCAGCTCAGGAAAGATACAGTGCATAATACATCAATAATTTGTTCTTAAACCATAGGCCATCACCTCAGATAAAAGTCTTGGCATTTGGGAAAGATATATAAGTGGATCAAAATCCTCAGCTGGATCACCAGTCACAGGAATGTCAATTTGACAGTTATTCATGCGTGGGTTGAAGTCATTTTCTGGATAAAAGGTCCTTCTATACTTGACCTGTATGTAGCTTTCCCCTTAACAATACAAAGACACAATTTCTTTTACACTGCACTTTCTAATTTCCTATTTGGAAACTTAGATTATATAGAAAAGGCAGTCTATGATAAATTGTTCAGTCCTGTGTTCTTCTCTCAGATGACCTTTAATCAGTTCTTGACTTTTTTCTGTGGATTAGATTCCCCTTAGAAAGGGTGTTTATTTAAGTCTTTTTAGGGGCTACTTTTATCAAGGGCTGCACCATCACTTTTGACCCTCTATCGGTTTCTCTTCTTCAAAGGAAAAAGATATTAAACCCCCTTCAAATCTTTTATAGCTTAAATATGTGTTAGAGGGGAGAGTTTATAGAATTAAAAATGACAATAAAAACTCATTCAAATTAAATGCAGAGTCCAGTGCATGAACGAAATTTGTCTGAAAAAAAGGTATAAATACATGTTTCTATTGCCACAAGCAGAGTCTGTACATGACTCTAACATTTGCATTAAACATTAGTTTATATACACTTATTGAAAAAAAAATCAGAAAATTTGCATTATTCATGGAGAAAATTCTCTGACTATGCTGCCAATGCTTGTGAAACCAAATAAAACCCTCTATCATACAATTCTATTAATTTTGCCTTAAATGAAGCACCAGAAACTAATGAACCTAATTTTGGTATCCTTATATATTGACATTTTTCTCTGCTTACTATGCTTGCGACAATACTTCAGGGTTTATTTTTGGTTTTGGCAAGATCACCAAATTTTTTCCCCTCACTAGTTTCCGATCTCAACTTAAACAATTGATGGTGACCAATAAAGTTGCAGAATGTTCCCCAGAGCATGGTAATAAAACAACTCAGCACTTTCTCCCAAATTGCTTAAAAAACACTAAAGCTGGAATTTGTCTGTTGCTGAACACTCACATTTCATTGGCACGAAGGCTGAAAAGCTAGCTGACTCATCGGAGCCTTATTTTTTTTAATACCTGTACAGTTTTGCTGGGCCAGAATAGTTTTGACACTGAGACAAGATTAAGAAAAAATCCAGATCTGTAAATACATTTTCCAGCTAAAAAGTATCTGATTTACATAATCTCCCTATCCAACTCTTCCTCAGTACTCCAGGTGGAGAGTTATTATATGACGTTAGAATAATGCAGTCATAGAACAGTTAGGGCTGGTCATATAGTCCAACCCTCCCTGGAAGAAACAGGAACATCTTCAACTAGATCAGGCTGCTCAGAGCCCTTTCCAACCCAACCAATGAATGGGTCATCCACCACCTCTGCAGGAATCTCGTGCAATCCTAGAATATTTCAGTTTGGAAGGAACCTTTGAAGGTCATGTAGTAAGCAATGCAATTAGCAGCAACCTCTTCCACTACATCAGGTAGCCCAGAAACCTGATCAACTTGACCTTGATTGAATGTTTCTAGAGGTGGCACATCTGCCACTTCTCTGGACAACCTGTTTTGGTGTTTCACCACCATCATCACAAAGAACTTATTCCTTGTATCTAGTCTAAATCTACCCTCTTTTAGTTTAAAACCATTATCCTTTGTCCTATCACAGTAGGACACACTAAAAAGTCTCTTTCCATCTTACTTAGACATCCTCATGAAGTATTAAAAGGACAGAATAAGGTCTCACAGAGCCTTTTCCAGGCCAAGCAACCCCAACCCTCTCAGCCTCTCCTTGCAAGGGAGTTATTTCATTCTTCTGGTCATTCTGCAGGGCCTCCTCTGGATGCACTCTAACATGTCTATGTCTTTCCTGCGTTGGAAGCTGTAGAGACGGGTACAATACTTCAGCTGGGGACACACGGGAGCGCAGTAGAGGGGGAGAATCACCTCCCTTGGCCTGCTGGTCATGCTGTTTTTGATGCAGCCATGGATATGATTGGTTTTCTGGGCTGTGAGTGCACTTTGTGGGCTTATGTCCAGCTTTTCATTCACTAGGACACCCATGTCCTTCTCCAGTCTTCCTCCAGAGGGCTTTCAATTCCTTCACCCCACAAACTGTATTGTAACAAGGGTTGGTCCAACCCAGGACCAGGCCCACTTCTTGAGCTTGTCCAGATTCTTTTGAACAGCATCCCTGTGCTCAGAGGCCCACTGAAGGACTCGAGTAACTGTTTTTCAAAGTACAACACCAAAACTCTCCCCTGTGGTTTATTGTAATTAGAAATCTTACAACACATCTTAATGGTAGACGAACATCTGCTAGAATAGAAGTGAGACAAAGAGAGGATCAGAAATTAAATTACTCATCAGAGTCCATGTTTATCAATATCTCATAAGATTTAAATTAAATTAATTACTCTTATTACAATTAAAATACGATTTGGGTTCGCAGTTTCTCAATCCTGTACAGCTGTCCTGAGATGGTGCTGAAATCAGTCAGATTGAACATTAGTTTATTCAACCCAATTGAATAATATGCAAATGAAAAGTCGAAAGGAAACTGACTATAAAGTCAGATCACACTTTACACAAATAGTGAGCATAATTTGTCACCTGAAAAGGAAATGAATGGGATTAACTGATTAACTGTAGATAAAACACTGAATTTTTGAGGAATACAAATTTAATGCAGGACATACGGACGAGACAAGTACTTTGAGTATAAAGAATGACAGGTAACTTGATGGCTATCACAAACAGAAACTGAAGATCCGTTTATTCTTAGAATTATTTTCACTTTGACTCATCCTCTGATTCAGATATGAAGTCTCAAGTGTGAGGGAATCAAAACTATTCAAACTGCAATTATTGTAAATCATGGTGGGAATCTGGAGTAGGAGAGAAGACCTAGTAAGGTAACAGCATTCCACAAGAAAACATACCAATCATGAGTTTGCATGATAAATCAAAGAAGATTTCTCTAAGTTAATTAATAACATTACTAAAGAAGGAAGAGAATAGTTTAATGGATAATTTAATGCTGGGATAATAAAAGCAAATAGTCATATTCTTGCCAGATGTTGTTGAAAACATGAATTTTGAAGCAGCTTGGAAGGAACCAGTGTGAGTCAAGTGTTGCTAATATTACCACTGAATTGTGAAATTTGAATTTCAGTCTTTGTAAAGTAACTTTACTGGTTGAACATTATTAAAAATATCTAAATTAATAATTTAGACAAACCTGATTTTGAAAAAAAATCTTTTCTAATGCAGGAACGATAATTACAGCATATGGAATTCTGGTTTTGATTTTCAGAGCAACATGGAAACAGCCTAATTCCTAACCAAACACTAAGTTTTCCTTTGTCATGTGGTGGTGTTTCTTTCCTCACTGTTTTTTTCAGTCCATTTCAATCTTTCCGAGTTCCCAGGACTTTCAAAAGGGTCCAAAAATTTGAGGTTTCTTTTTGTGACTGTTCCAAGAGAAGAGAATGATATGTAAATTTTCTTATTTTTGCTGAAATGTGTACTAGTGAGAGTTGTTCAACCTTAGGCAAATCACTAATCCTCTCTGACCCTCTATGTAGCTACATGCAAAATAGGCCTAATAAAAAGTCCTAGTAGCAAACATGGAATTTAAGCTAGACAAATAACTTTTAGCAGTAGAAGAGTAAAACTGGCATAATTAATTGAAATGCAGTGAAACTAATCCTACTGGCAGCAGTAAAATTAGTCAGTCGCGTAAGTTTTATTTTGTTACAGTCACAAAAATGCTCTAACTGAAATAAATATAGTGCCACTATCTTTCTCCCCAGTGAAAGGCAGTGGCAGAGGCAGTAAGTATATTTTTGTTCATGTTGGTAGTTATATAACACTTAAGCAAAGGGAGAATAAAATTTACAAATTCGGGTGAACCTGAGAAATGTTCTTTTAGGAAGCTACTCAGTTACCATTGCAATCTCAATTACAGCCTAGTGAAAAGATACACAAATGAATTCATAAATTCTGATTGTATTTCTCTATTCTTGTAATCTCAGAATTTTAACCTTCTTCCTTGGGAAGAAGAAGTCCATAATCATGATGTTTATAAGCACTACTATACTTAGTAGAGCTAATAACAAGGTGAGCAAGAAAACAACCCACAAACTTCTTATCAGCCAGTTTTATTCTGCTTACTTTTCATAAAATAACACTTTAGTAGCGGCTTAGATTTGCTAATTGAGAGCCCTCTGAGAGCAACTGATAAACCAACTTATTTGAGAAAAATCTTGAAATATTTCTGGTAAGTTATAAAGCATTTAAATATGTTACTTAACAATACCTTAATTAGATAACTTACAGATGAAAAAAAGGATGCCAAGGAGAATTAACTGCTGGAATTCCATCCACGAGAAAAAAATTGAGTCTAGCTTTTAGGGTTCTTGCATATTTCTGATTTATTAGTTTACATTCTGCAAATTCTTAACTGTTGTTATAGACTTCTGTAGATGTATTCATCTTTTTCTCTTGCCAAGATGCAGGTATCAAGCTATGATACAGATGTGACCTGTTGTTGACCTATGCAGACAAACAACAGCTCTTTTGTTAAGATTTTGAGATTGCCCCAGGCACTCATACCAAAATGAAAAGGATAAACACATAGATGATTAATAATATAACCGTGGAAGTCTTTGACATCAATACATTGATTCTACAGTCAGTGGGCCATAAAATCACAGACATACATTCTTAATTAAAAAGACCATAGCAAAAGTCACATGCACAAAATAGAATTGCTAGGTGCAGCTCTGGACAAAGCATCAGACACATGGAGAAAAAACACAGTATTGTCAAAGTTTTTCTGTGTATGTCATACAACAAATAAGTTCACTTTGAATGATCTTATGATGCCCAAAAAATCATCCAAACCACTTTGATTCTGGTACTGAAACACAAGTTTCAAACATTTGAATTCAGATCTGGAATTTTCCACAAACGTCAGTGTCTAGCTGTTGGCAAGACTGATCAGTAATATGTCTGTGTTAATGTGCTGAGACTTAACTCATGCTGAAAAAGAATACAGTGTTTAAAAATACTAGAATCACAGAACCATAAAATAGTTTGGGTTGGAAAGAACCATCAAATATCATCTAATACAGGCCCCCCTTTGCCATGGGCAGGGATACCTTCTAACAGGCCAGGGCACTCAAATCTCCATCAAAATTGGCTTTGAAAACATCCGACACTTCCAAACACCTCATATTCTTTATTCCATTATGAATTTTCCATGGTTTCCATATAACCCCAAAAATCTATTTACCCAATTACATTGGTGTCAGGCAAAGAAAAGAATTCCCATAGCAGAATGTAGGATATTTATAGCATTGGAAGAAATCTCAGGCTAGAAAGGGTAGGAAGGAAATTCCTAGAAAGGTAAATTGTATGGTGGTGGAAGTTTGAAAGATACTAGATACTTCAGGGCTTTTCTTATTATAATCAGTTAATTTTAATTTTATCCTATTAAGCTTAAAAAAATATTGTAATTGTTAGAGCTGTTTCTATTGAATATATAACTCCGTAAAAGATGTTTTAAAAAACTCACTTTGCTGGGGAAAATAACTGTATTTCACACTGAAATATGTTTACAAAGTAGGGAGGGGAATGGATTTCGGCACCTGTATTTGACATTGTTCAACTTTGTATGACTTAATGTTTCTAGGTCACTCTAAATCTTAAAATGGTTTTAAGTCATTCTAAAAGATTCTACGTAATTCTAAAGACCTAACTTTGGGTTTTTTCAGACCAGTGCTCAAAGCAATCACATTTGATATAGGAAATTCTCCATTCCATCCCTTACCATAAGTGACCATAGTCTTGGCCTTCTTCAACTTTTCCTGACCATGCTTAGTTCCAGATTTTTGACTAGGCCAATTCATATGTACCTGAGAAAATTATACCCTTTTGGTCTTGTGCAAAAAGCCTTCTAATCTTGGCCCTTTCAACAACAATTAGCCTTGAAAAAGGAAATCACTAATGCTTGAAAGATTAGTAACAGCTTTGCTGAGACTACCCTTGAGATTGCCTTTTATTCAGATGGGTTATATTTTGTTCTCACTGTTGCTTCCTACTATGTCCATGCACCATGATAAATCTCTGAGAGCTGTGATATCCACTCCTTACCAAACGGTCTTGTTCTGCATTTTAATGACTTTCTTTAAGTTTGGTTGGATGGGATGCATGAAGAACTTCATACAGCTGGGCCCAGGAAAGGGAACTTTTTATCATTAAGGTCTTCAGTGGCTCCTGTATACATGTAAAAGACAGGACTTTAGCTCCGTTGGTCAAAGGAAGGACAAGGCCCTTGAATTTTCCAAGGAGCTAGCAGATAGTCTTCCATCCAGGAACTTGTTTCCCTTTAATAAATCTGAGTAAGGGTATTATGAAGTTGCTTTGTCCATTTTGGGGTCAAAAAAGTATCAGTAAAACCTTCCTATATGGCAATATACACTTGGTCTACTATTGTCAAAGCACCAGCTACAGTAATAAAGTTTCTTCGACTTCTTTTTTCTGACAATCAGCTGATGCAGGTCAAATGTGAGAGTGAGTTTGCATAAGTTTAATGATACATAGAAAATATTTTTCTTTCTTTAGGTGATGGAAAATAAATGCAGAAAAATAGCATGGTACAGAAAGAAAAACAGATTAAGAGGAATAAAAGAACACAGTTATAAAAAACTATAAGCTTTTTCTGCTGTATTTTTAGAAGGGTTAAATTGGTGTAAATCCACTGTTATAAAGAAGAAAAAAAACAGCATACAAGTTTCAGAATAATTATGTTACACCACGGATCATCATAGAGTCGCAGACAGAGCTGAGGGCCTGGTAGATAGTTAAATCAGCTTAGTACTCATTCTTACCTGATTCCTGGAGGCTTATTTGGATGATGGCAGTATGGTCCCCTCTTGGATTTTCCAACCTAATAGATCATCAGAATTTCTTGACTTATGATGACAGATTCTTCCTTTGTTCTGAACATTTCAGGGGTTTTTTTTGGTGATTCCACACAAACATATTATATTGCTAAATTAGATACCTTAAGCTTATATTTTCATCATCATATCGATTGCCTTGTTTTTTTGATTTAAGAGTTGACCAGATTTTATATTTTCATACTAGGGTCTGAATTTTATTGTCTTACAATTCTAAAGTACAATGTTTTGGAGTAAATATGTAATTGATTAATTATTCCTTTGAAATTCTTGAGTTACTCAAAAGAAACTGTTGTGGAAAACTCTACTTACTAAGGTTCAACTAATAATTGCTAGTTTGTTTATGTTGAATATGTTTTATATTCCCTGGATTGCATGAAATACACCTTTGAATTTGTTGCAAATGCATCATCTGATCAACTTTTAAATTTTAGTCAAGCATTGAGTAAGAGGGGGAGATGTAATAGCTTTTCCCTCCTGACATGTTTTTGCTTAATTTTACTTCATGAAAAATGTTCTTAGCCCATTCCAAAGAAATATAGTAATATATGAAAACGGGTGTTAAATGTAGCAGTTTATGCACAGTTTTCAATTTTTTTTTTATTCAGGAATCAACTTTTTTAGTATCTTGAGTCTGCTTTAGTTTTCACTATGAGGAGGAAAGAGAATGATTAAGCATGATTTTACATCTTTTAGCAAATAAAAGCACATAGTGTAGACTACTGCACTACATCAGTATGAATGATGTATTCTGGAGATATGTATCTGATAAGCTGTCTTGGTTTGACACAAATTTGGAGGAAAAAGTCTGAAATGAATGTCCCTCTGTTAGAAGGCAGATTTCAACAGCCACATTCCCGCCAGGGGAATAATGTTAAATAATAAAACCTCTCGCTGTGGAGAAGAAGCCTGGGTAGATTTCAGAGTCCTTTCTGTGGGTGTGGCTTTGCCCTCTCTGGAGGTTCGGTGGGGACCCCTCTGGGCCACGGTGTGGAGCCTCCTGGTGATGTTGTTCCAGACCGGAGCAGAACAGTCCCAAGAAAAGTTCTTGCCTCAGCTAGCAGGCTAGCTAAAAAGCAAAGAGTTTTAACTGTCTGTCTCTCTCCTAACAAAAGGAGCCTAGAGCTGTTGGTACCCAAAGTGCAGGAGACATTGTCCTGCCAGTTTTAAAGGATTTATCCCCCCTGGACGGCACTTATTTTGACCTCTGTCCATGGAAAAAATTGCCAACACTTTGGGAAGAGTTTGAATCTAGAAAGGTTTGAACCAGATGATAGAATAGTTTGTAGTGGTGTCACAAGGTGAAGAATTTAGAGGTTTTGGGGTTGTTTATGTAGTAAATAGATAAAAGCTAAAAATGCCAAGATGGAGGACAGTTGTTGTTCTCCAGGGCTTCTTCTTCTTCTTCTGTACCTCCATGTCTTGCGGCAGAAGTGATTTAGAGTGATTGGATGAAAAATTCCGCAGTTCCTGTTCACGCGGGAGCTGGGTTTGTTGGGCATTGGCAGAAAAGTGAAAATATGTTTCATTTCAAACTTCTATTGGGTCCTTTTACCTTTAAAAGGGCCAAGAATTTGTGATAAGCTCTCTTTCTGCGCGCATCTTTTGAACTCTCTGCAGGGTGCTGTGTCCAGCACTCTATTTCTCTGATAACGCTAATTAAAACAACTATCTGAAGCAAAGAATCAGAGGCCTCCTCTCGTCTTTTCAACTTTCTGGCCAGGCCTCTCAGACCTCCCTCCCTGCGGGGGAGTCCCACATAGAGCTAGGAAAAAAAGCAGGAAGGTGCTTTCCTGGGCTCTGCAGCAGCAGGAAGGCAGGGGAGTGTGTGTCCTTGAGCACAGACCGCTCTGAAAAATTCACCTGGCTTTTCTCCCCCCTGTCCTGAGAAAAAGCTTAAAGACACAGGAAGGAACAGGATTCATGTCTGGCATAGGGCAGATGATAGGGAGTACAGTATCATACAGTCAGTCCAGGACACAAGCGGATATTATTTGTGTTTGGAGCATGTAATTTGAATGCAAAATTAATCTCCCTATGCAACAAAGCTCCACCTTTTCTAAAAGAAGCATTTAAGCTTGTTATTTTGTTTCTGATATATTTATTGACAGGATACTCTTTATTCCGTCTCATATCTAGTAATATGTATTTTCAGCAATTAGGCTTTCACTTGGATGATTCTAATTGTCCTCATACTGTCACCTGAATTCTGATCCCTGCAGACAGTGAGCTTTTTGACTGATTTGCTTTCTGGGATTATCAGGAACAGTACAATCATGCTGGGTGGAAAAAAAATCCAAGCCTTAATGTCATTTTTCGGTGGTGGTACCTGAAAAGTAGTACTTGGTCTTTAACATACCAAAAAGATGCTGACACAAGTACCTTCACATTTAATTTACAACAGGCAAACAGATGGATTTCTAGAGACCCAGGTTTGCGCAAGCAATCTGGATTTCAGAGGATCTTGTAGCAATCAGATTGTTTGCAATTAAGTCCTGTTGACACGGCGCGAGCAATCATGAGAGAAAAACTTTCTGCTGGATTGAAGATACTATGTAGATCCCCTGGGTGTTTGAGCCTGACCTAGTGAGGGTGCTCTTTGGAGTGTGATTTGCTGTGTGATTTTCTTACAGCGGATGTTTTTATTCATTTAAAACAGTGAAGACTGAAAGACAGGAGGCTGGGGCTTTCTCCATGTGAGTCTAAATAGATCTGGCTGGTTGTAAGGGTAAATAATGAAGAAAAGCAAAACAACAGTGAGAAGATAAACTTCCTGATGTTGTCTGTGATTGGATACAAAATCATAATATCGAAATTGGTATTTATATACTTAACCATATGAAGAAGAGAGACACAAGCTACATAAAAGGGGTCTAAATGGTAATTATTTCTTGGATATGTCCTTTCTAGAAAGTTATAAAGTTTTTGTAATACAAGTAGTGAGTTGTAGCAACTACAAATATACAGAAGCATGTGTAGGCCTTACATGTACCAAAATACTCTGTTGTATAGTCCATTGGATATACTGAACAGGTGATGTAATGAGGACTTAAATTATAATGTATCTTACAATCAGCAGGTTGCCTTTTCAGTAAATTCACTGTATTGACATATTCTGGTTTTTTTTCATGAAGATACTCCGACCAAAGTCATTGTATTTGGAACAAATAACTCAACAATTCCTCTGGAAAGGTTAATGTCATCCAATATAGCACTGTTTAATATATCACTGTGCTTTAAGTAAAAACAATTATAAAATCAAAAATTTAAGACCTTAGAGGTTGTAGAGAAAAAAAGGTCAATGTTTCTTGTCATGATCTAAATTTACATGTCTCTTGAAAAATAGAATTTCACTTAATGGGAATAAGTTGATTCAAACCTTCTGTGTTTTTGCCATTTGAATAATTTAGTTATCTAAGACACTTCCAAAAGAGTAGTAGCTTTTCCCCTCAGGGTAATTCTATTCACATCATTGGGAACAAGTCATTAATATACCATTTTACAATCTTGACCAAAATTGGATATTTTAATTTTGTCAATTTACCCTAGACTAAATATCTGTAACGCTTCGTTTATAGCAGTTTTGATTTAATACAGACACAGGACTTAGGGAACAATCAGCATGAGACAATAACTTTAAAAAAAGTTATTTTATTGAAAGCAAATAGTAGCCTAGTGTTAGTTTCATGTACTTCAAATAAAGTAATAAAAGGAAGGAGAAAAGAAGATAGGATTTCCACTGCTGGCTGAATCCATGAATTTTACTCAAATTCTGATATTTGTTTGCACTTGTTCCCCATAATGATCTGTTAATTGCAGGGAGAAGACTGGAACTGAAAAGGTTGTGGTTTGAGAAGTTTTGTGCAGTACATCTTCTGTAACATTATTCTACTTAGGCACGTATGTGTTCACACAATGTATGAGAGCAGAAGTAAAACTATACAGAAAAATCATTGACTATAAACCAGCAGAATAACATTTTATTGATGACCACCAGAGAATACGTATATTTTAATGGACACCATTACATTAATAAAAACAGTCAGAATTGTCCAGTTGGAAGCAACCACCTTTTCTAACTGGAACAGTGAAAAAAATCCATTTAATTCTAACTGGATCTATGTTGGGATGTTGGGTTGGAGGAGTTCCTGAAACTTTTCTCACAGTGATAGGCTGATAAATACTTGCTATTTCCATAAGCACTTCAAGATACATTTACATAAATGTAAATGAAGTAGACCACATACTTGCAGTAAGCCTGATTGTTCTGACTTCCATGCACTTACAGTCCTCTTCTGTCTGAGGAAGAATCTACCTGTTCTTTGTTCCCTAGGAGCAAATGTACCTTGAAATGAGTTTCAAGAGCAAACCTGTCCTCAAAAAGCTTGACTAGTAAATAAATTAAACAAACAAACAAATTCAAAACCAACCATCCAACCAAAACCACACACACACACACACTCTCTACCCCTAACCAACCAACCAACCAACCAACCAGAACAAAAACAAACAAAACCTGAGAAAATAAGCACTTATGGCAGATGTCAAAATACAATAAAATACTAATAAGATATTTAGGCTTAAGAAAAACCTTTTTATGATACATAATAAGCAAAAAAATGAGTCTCTAAGAAATGTTTCACAAAAGATTTATTTAAAGACTTATTACATTCAGTATAAAATTCACTACAGAATTCAGTAAACCTTTTATCAGACTCTAAGAATGATGAAAAAAGGTGTGTTCTAGGATTCCATTCTTTCTTGGAAAAAAATAACTTAATGAAGTTTTGATTCCTCAAGAGCACTCTAGAGTCCAAAGAATGAAACAAAGGTTTTGCTATGGAGAGGTGAGAATATATGCCATAGTGGACAGTTTCCTGAAGTATTTGTTCACTTATTGTAAAAATAAGCTGAGAACCTTTATTTATACAATGTGTCTTTCAATGATGGATCATGGAAAGGTAAGAATTCACTGTTCAAATGTGAAGACTGAAGGTTTTGTGACATTTAGTCACAAACAAACTTAATCCCAAGGTTTGGCACTGGGTTGAGAAAATGAAAAATAACAGTAATTTCTAGGATGATGTAAAAACAGAAATGGAGGAACAGAACTTAAGAACTTTTTGTCTCTGCCCCATCTTTCTGCAAGGGCAAGTGTTAAAAAAACCCATGTGGTGATTTATCAGCTTATGTTAGTCAAACATACTTTATCTAGCTGGACAGTCATGCAAATTGTTGTGAACGTTGGAATTTTTACAGAGTTTAGTGACAAATAATGTTCACTTAAAAAGTGGACATTTCAACTTTTGTTTACTATGTCTCTGCTAGTATTTTTTTAAATTTCTTTTATTTGAAATTTATCAGCAATATTTAGAGGAAAAGAGAGTAAATAATTGCACATAATAATTTCTGACTAATTATTCAACAGCTATATTCAACATATAAATGCAAATAAAAGTATCCAGGATTTAAATTGTCATAAATATAGATATAATTTCCTTTCCAGATGTTGCCAAAAGCAGAGAAAGGCTGAAATAGATGAGATATAATATTGTTGGAAATGCCACATAGAAGTAAAGAACAAGAAAAAAAACCCTGCTAAAAATATACTTTTGAAGGACTTTTATCAAAAAAGCAGAATCAGATGCTTTTGATAAGAAAAGACATCCAGGAAGGCACTGAGACAGCTTCCAATGAAATGCCAGTCCCAGAAGATTGTCTAGAAGAAGAAGGACTGTATATCCAAGAGGACAAGGTAATAATGAAACGCTGTTTAAAGGCTTTAACTTATTCAGGTGCGTAACAGCATTATGCTGAATGAAGGATTTACCATATCCTCACCATTACTGTCAGGATCATAGCTGCATTATTTTTTTATACCTACACACAGTGGAAAATACAAGTATGTGTAATATGAAATTCATATTATTGACTCTAAATATTGCCAAATAAAACAATGCTGCATTTCAAAATCTACTTATATTCGTTTAAAAAAATCGCTGCAATTCTGAAAGCGATTGTGCTGTCAATGCAAGAAAGGCTAGGAATAAAAGACTTTACCAGGAAACTATATAAACAGGAGGATAATTTTAAAAACCCCTCAATTTTTGTGCAGATTCAAATAGATATATTTATAATATGTATATACAATTTTTGTAGGTTTACTTTAACAAAGGTATTTGAATGTTTAAGTCAAGGTTGAAAGCTGACAATAGATGTTAAGGTACTGAACATGCACTGGTGGTTTGTAGTCCTGAGGGAAAGGGGCTGGTAACGAGTAAAATTAGGCCCCCAAACTTTAGGAAAGCAAACTGCCGGCTCTTCAAGGAGATAGGCAATAGGATCTTCTAGGACACTGCTCTCAGGGACAAAGAAGTGGAACAGAGCTGGCAGATCTTTAAGGAAGTCTTCCATAGAGCACAAGAGCTGGCAATCCCTTGGAGAAAGAAATCAAGAAAGGAAGGCAAGAGGAGGGATCTGGTGGTAAAAATAAAGGGAAAGAAACAAATACACAAGTGGTGGAAACAAGGACAGGTGAACAAGGAAGATCAAAGAAGGTTGACACCGCTGGTCAACACTGCTGGAAAACTGGTTACAAGGGACGAGGAGAAGGCTGAGGTACTAAACCACATTTTTGACTCTGTCTTCACGGGAAACCTCTCCTCCCACACCTCTTGAGTAGATGGACAGCAGGATGGGGACAGGGGAAGCAAAGTCCCTCCTACTGTAACTAAAAATCAGGTTCATGACCACCTGAGGAACCTGAATGTGCATAAGACTATGGGACCCCATGAGATGCACACCAGAGTCCTGAGGGAATTGGCTGATATAGTTTCCAAGACACTCTCCGTGGCATTTGAAAAGTCATGGCAGTCAGGTGAACTCCCAAGTGACTGGAAAAACAGGAAAAGCTGTACCCATCTTTTAAAAGGATGGAAAGAACGACCCTGAGAACTACCAACCTGTGAGCCTCACCTCTGTGCCTGGCAAGACCATGGAACAGATCCTCCTAGAAGCCATGCTAAGGCACATGGAGGACAGAGAGGGGATTCAGAACAGCCAGCATGGCTTCACCGGGGGCAAGTCCTGCCTGACCAGCATAGTGGACTTCTATGATGGAGTGACTCCATCAGTGAACAAGGGAAGGGCTACAGACGTCATTTATCTGGAGTTGTGGAAAGCCTTTGACATGGTCTCCTACAAGATACTTCTCTCTAAAGTGGAGAGAAATGGATTTGATGGGTGGGCTGCTAGGTGGTTAAGGAATTGGTTGGATGGTGACATCCAAAGGGTAGTGGTCAACAGCTCAGAGTCCCAATGGACATCAATGACAGGTGGTGTCCCTCAGGGGTCTGTGTTATTAACACTGGGTCCCCCCAGTGTTATTTATCATCTTCATTAATGACCTAGATAAAGGGATCAAGTGCATGCTCAGCAAATTTGCAGATGACACCAAGCTAAGAGGTGCATCTGAAGGACAGCATGCCTTCCTGAGGGACTTGGACAAGTTCAAGGAATGAACACACACAAATCTCCTGAGGTTTAATAAGACCAAGTGCAAGGTGCTGCACCTGGGTTGCAGCAACCCCAGGTACCAGCACAGGCTGGGGGATGAACAAATGCAGAGCAGCCCTGACGAGAAGGACTTGGGGACGCTGGTGGGCAAGAGGCTGGACATGACCCAGCCACGGGCAACAAAAAACATCTGAGATAAGCACTGGGTTGTCACCACCAACAATTCTGATCTGCCAATCTGCTTACTAGCTCTCAGTAACGCTGATCTACAGAGAAACGAATAGCCATTTTAGAGAACTTGAGGTCTTAGCAGAGGTTTCTACACAAGAAACAGTGGAGGCACCTCATAATTGTGGTAAATCTGCATGAAGTTTAGAGGGGTAATTTAAGTTTAGAAAATATTTCTACTATGTCTCCTTGATAACTAAATTAATGTTTCCTTATCTAGGTAAGGAGATTGATTGTGCTGGCAATAACATCAACTATATTTGGAACAATTCTTTCTAGTTAATCATTTTCATGGGTTAAATCTCTAAGTGAAGTATATCACAAACGCAGTGAAAACATATTGTCTTGATAATGCATGTCATAGCAATAAATGGATCATCAGTCCTCAGAGGAATCCTGGAATTCTTGAGGTTCAAATGTTCAACAATTTAATATATGAATATATGCTAATAAAAGAGTAAACAGAAGTGTATCAACTGAATTTCAGTTCTGTAACTCTGAATACCTATCATGCATACATCAAATCTGACCCAGACACCTGAGGTTTCCATTGCAATCGATGTAGAAAAGAAGTCATTATTAGAGTGCAGTTCATCCTAAAGCAGAAGTCTGAAATACTTTAGCCTACTTTTAGATGTACTGATAAAGGTAAGAGGGATCACTCCCATTAAGTGCCTATTGATTGAAAAGGGAAGCTTAGACGACTAGGTGAGGTTAGAAAGTAGACTTTCAAATTTAGTTGAATCTCACCCACAGTATTTTAAAAATGCCTCACAGTATATTTAATACGTCTTCATGTTTACCATTGCTTCACCTGCAGTGGTCTAAATATTTCTATAGCTAACCAAAATCCATCCTACATACAACTCCAAAAAACATTCTAAAAATTTACTGCCTGAGGTGATACATACAGACTTTTAACATTTTTTTTTAGTGTTGTTTCATTGATTACAGAAGAAGGGATTTTATTCTTCAATGTATTTCATCCTACTCCCTGCATTTCTGACTTTTATTACACAAAGAAGAAAAACAGATGAACAAAGCAAAGTATTTTTTCTCACTCTGGAAAAAAATCTCTGAGTTGCTGGAGATGTTGAGGGATATTTATATGAATCATGATCAATCAATTGCTACCTAAAGATGTTAAAAGCCAGCATACACACAATCACTGATTTGGTTTCCAAGAATAATATTGCAATTTCATACTGCTGGATTATTTATGTATGATTTGACTTATTAAATTACTCTTTCCCTAGAGAATTTTTGCCCTCCAATATCATGTTTGCAAAAGAATGAAAGTTCTTGCATTTGAAAACTCATTTTTAATTTATTTTTATGACGGATGTAAGGTTATTTCCACTGACCTCAGTATATTTCCTACTAGAGTATTCATAAGCATTGTAGTAAATGTCATGTCATTAAAGTAACTAATTGAAGGAAACTTGCAGTCACTCATATAGTTTTTATTTGCAGAGAAAAAAAGAATGGATTGTATCTTCTCTTTTTTCCCGTCTGTATTTAGGAATTAGTCAGCTACTGAGCATTTTAATTAGTATGTAAAAATTTTATGAGTCAGAACATTTTTTCTCAGCAATTCTAATGTCTTCAATCAAAATATCTATCAATTCACTGAATTATTAAAATCTGGAAGTCAAGAAATATACCAAAGGTAAAGCTAATGATATTTTATAGTCCACTTTGGGGTCTATAAAATTTGCATCAGTAGTGGAGTTGCACTTGTAGTGCAGCTGTGAAGGTGTCTGTGCAACTGTTGAGTTCTATGTTCAATTAGTTAAATAAGGGGGAAAATATAATGTAGGTACACTTGCTCTTCAAGATTCACTCAATAGAACTCTATAAAAATACAATACAATTTTAATTTCCTTGTTTCTGTATTGGCTTATGAACACCTTTACCGTTATACGAAATTGAGTTATTGTCATTTAGGAACACTGGCTTTTTTCCTGCTTAGAATGAACTCCTTAAATGCTTTCTACCTCTTGCTTGAGCAAGTTTGATATATGAACAAATGAGTCTGTTTGGAAATAGACCCTAACCCTTTGCATCTCTTTAGAATTAAATTTAAGCTTAATAAATACTGATTACAGAACTAATGTACATGACAGCAAATGCAATGTACATGTCAGCTTTGAAACATGTTAGCATTTCTTTTGAAACTGAATTTTAGAAATATGGTGAAGGAAAGGAGGAAGAAACAGACATTTTAACTCTAAATTTGGGCCAAACTCAAAGGGTCAGTAGTGATTGAAGACAGAGAGTCAGTATATCCTGGGTCTTCATAGATCTCATTTTTACTTTAGCATACACTAATAACTGTCAGTTAAAATTTCATTATTTTATGTCAAAAGAATGACTCTACATTAAAAAGTCCACACATTATTCAGTCGCTGAGGCATGTCGAAGTTTTATTTCTCTTGGTTCAAGTGTAATAAATTCACCTTCTTATAAAGGCACACTGTAATCATTAACTGTATTATGCCATTGTCATTATGTCTTTGTAATGCCATGTTTCTTTCATTCAAGAGGCTATCTCACGTAAGAGGAATAGGATTTAACAATTGTGGGAAGTGACCTTATCACTCCCTACAACCGCCTGAAAGGAGGTTGTAGCAAGGGGCTGTTGGTCTCTTCTCCCAGGTGATAGGATAAGTGATAGGATAGTTATAGGATAAGAAACTGCATCAAGCTGCACGGACTGCTAGAAAAAAATTGTTCGCTGAAAGTGTTGTCAGGCATGGGAACAGGTTGCCTAGGGAAGTGGCGGATTCACCATCCCTGAATGTGTTTAGGAGATGTGCAGATATGACACTTAAAGGCACGGTTTGACATGGTATAGTGGTGGACTTGGCAGTGCTAGGTTTATGGCTGGAATTGATGGTCTTACAGATGACCTAAATCATTCTATGACTCTGTGATTCTATGTTTCTATGGAGAATGTGATAGGAGTGAAACTAAAAAACATGTTCAGTGATCACGTATTTTTACAATGTTGTTGCTTAGCTAAGGTTCCCTCCACATCTCCAACGAAGTCCAGAAGTTTTTATTAACTCTTAAAATTCCAGGCAAATTTTTAAAATTTGTATGTTGTTGCCAGAACCCATACAGAAACCATATTTTAAATTTTCTAAAATATCAGCCATGAATATTTAATATCTGTACAGAATTTTCTGAATTTATCTTAAACTACACCAAAATTTGCCAGCCTTAAGTATAATCTTGGTTAATTTTCTGAATTAGTAAAAAAGTACTGCTTTTTAAAGGGTGCAAAACAGGACACCTTCCTGACCTCTGAAAGGAATATTATATAAGTTTAGCATTTGAGTGACATCTCTCATTCAGAAGTTTAGGGGAGCTTCAAGATTACTATGTGAAGATTACAGGAGACTGTTAAAGCCAATTTAACCTTTATAGTACTTTTATATTTCAGCTGTCTCAATCAGCTTTCCAGCAACTTCATTATTTATAGCAAGTCATTGAAGTCTACAGCCAGGACAAATGGCAGCCTGAACCGTGTTTTAAACTCCAGCTAAAGCAAGGAAACTCACAGAGAAACTGCCGCTGCCCTCCACTTCCTACGCAGACTTTATCAGAACTGAACTCTACTCTATAAGAAAACCACAAATTTACACATTTGACCACAGGCATTAAGTGGTTCCTAGGAGTACTCTGAATCATTCCAAAATCAGATAGGTTATTTTTACAAAGAATTGTCCACATCTTGTATTCTATTAGTATCTTGAGGATGACTTAATACAAGCTTTGTGGCTAACCACAGCCAAAATACAAGACAAATATGAAACCATGACCAAGAGTATGTCTATTTTACGTTTTCTAAAATTTGTTTTAAATCTTGATCAGAATGTAATGTTTGAACTTATAGCTTTGTAATAAAAAAATCCCAATTATAGAACAATTTCTCAGATATTATTGTACTTATCAGACTCTTTTTTTTGCTAGATGGAAAGTGTTATGAGATCTTGAATAATGTCTAGACCAACCAAAAAACAAATAAAAAAGCAAACCTGAAAATATATTCTACATATTAATATTATGTACTGGAGTACAAAAAAGAGAGACTTTTAAAATGCATATAGATAGTCAAATCTGACTACTTTACTATTCATAATTTACAGTAATTAAGAAATCTCAAAATAATTTTTGGATTAGTGTTTGTTTCTCTCTTCCTCAGGGTTTTGGAAATCTGTGGCAGATGCCAACACATTTATAAGAACCACTTAAAACGGTTCCCTGTATGTGAGTACAAGATAATGGGTGCATTAAAAAAAGAAGAGCACAGAAAATTTTGGAAACTAAGTCCTTTTACCATGCTCTAAAGCAATCTCTTTATGTGGGGCAAAAGTGTTTACAAGCACCGCTGGAGATGTTTTGGATATCTTTCTTCTTCCTGACCCCACTCTGCAAAAAGCCCATCTCGACTTTTGTAACATTATCATCTCTAAAGAGTACAAAAATCTGTTTGAAAAAGGAAGGACTTACATTTTTAAAACTCTGTACTAAATGCCAGTTGCAAAACCAGAAACATGCAAATTCCAGTTCTCTGTAAACTTGCACAAAAGAGGCCAAATTACTCAGTAAAAGTGAAAAGACCCTGTGAGAATTTGAACATTAAACTTGTGCAGGATCAAATGACAGTATTTCAACAGACTTCGTAGAAGAGATATAGCAAGAGAAATTACAGGAGGAAAGTAAATTTGCAACTTAATCTGAGGTTTGATAATAATCAATCTGATACTTCTGAAAGGAGAACAACTAGCTAATTAAAGGTTCACTTTGATGTGATTCTGCACTCAGTTCCGTAAGTGCAGTCTACATACATATCATTTAAATTCCTTAATTCCATATCCATTACTTAGGAAAATGATTCTGTGCCCAGTGCTTCATTATAGATAGACTTAGTTTGTGTGGGCCAGTTTGAGACAAATTTAGAAATGGGCAGTTTTTGTTATGCAAATTATTTAAAAAAACCCAAACAGAGAATTGTTAGAGTTGGAAGGGACCTCTGGAGATCATGTAGTCTAATCACCCTGCCATGGCAGGGTCACCTAGAGCAGGTGACACAGCAACTCATCTGGGTGGGTTTGGAATGTTTCCAGAGAGAGAGACTCCATGACCTGCCTGTGCTACCTGTTTCAGTGTTCTGCCACCCTCAATGCAAAGAATTTCTTCCTTACATTGAGACGAAACTTCTGGTTTAGTTTGTGACCATAACTCCTTGTCCAGTCACTGGGTACCATTAAAAGACCCTGGCACCATCCTCTTGGCACCTGCCTTGGAGATACATGCATTTTTCAGATCCCTTCTCAGTCTTCTCTTTTCTAGATCAAAGGTCCAGGCTCCAAATTGTCTTTAGGACCCTTGACCAGACCCGCTCCAGCAGCTCTTTGTCTTTCTTGTACTGAGAAGCCCAGAACTGGACACAGCAGTCCAGACGTGCCTCATGAGGGCTGAGTAGAGGGGGAGGATCACCTCTCTTAACCAGATGGCTACACTCTTCCCAATGCACCCTAGGATACCACTGGCCCTCTGGGCCTCAAGGGCACTGCCAATTCATGGACAACTTGTGATCCAGCAAGACTCCCAGGTCTTTATAAAATAAATGTGTTACAGTTGTAAAGAACACATAGCCCTTTGAAGTATTTTGGAATAGATAGTTTTATGCCTCAGGTGACAGACTCTTAATAGGAATGTTAATTGTAGTATGTTCTGAAATCTATAGATAGCATGACTTACAAATATGCAATGCAATTATTATTACGGAATCATAGGATCACAGAATCAATCAGGTTGGAAAAGACCTCTGAGATCATCAGGTCCAATGTATGACTTGAATACCACCATGTCAACCAGACCATGTGGCAATAAGTGCCACATCCAGTCTTTCCTTAAACACCTCCAGGGATGCTGACTCCACCACCTGCATCATCAGCCCATTCCAATGTCTAGTCACCCTTTCTGTGAAGAAATTCTTCCTAATGCCCAACCTACACCTCCCCTGGCACAGCATGAGGTTATGTTCTCTTGTCCTGTCACTGGTTGCCTGGGAGAAGAGGCCGACCCCCATCCCGCTACACCCTCCTTTCAGGTGGTTGTAGAGTGTGATAAGGTCACCCCTGAGCCTCCTTTTCTCCAGGCTAAACAACTCCAGCTCATAAGACTTATGGTCTAGACCCTTCACCAGCTCTGTTGCCCTTCTCTGGACATGCTCCAGCCCCTCAACATCTTTTTTGTGAGGTGGCCAGAACTGAATACAGGTTTTGAGGTGTGGCCTCACCAGTGGCCTCAGGTGTGGC
Source organism: Ifrita kowaldi (assembly GCA_013398055.1). Lineage (NCBI taxonomy): Eukaryota > Metazoa > Chordata > Aves > Passeriformes > Cinclosomatidae > Ifrita > Ifrita kowaldi. The sequence continues at coordinate 185,220 of VZRS01002174.1, forward strand.
TGAGTACAGGGGGCCAATCACTGCCCTGGTCCTGCTGGCCACACTACTGCTGATACAGGCCAGGATGCCATTGTCTACTTGTCCACCTGGGAACAGCTGGCTCATGTTCAGCCACTGTCAACCAGCACTTCCAGGTCCTTTTCTACTGAGCCACTTTCCAGCCACTCTTTCCCAAACTGGTAGCACAGCCTGAGGCTGTGGTGCCTCAAAGGCAAGAGCCAGAACTCATATATTTGGCCTCAGCCCATTGATCCAACCTGTGCAGATCCCTCTGTAGAACCTACAGACTGATATTCTCACTCATCTTGGTGTCAAACTGCCCAAGGGTGCACTCAGTCCCTCATCCAGACAATTTACTGAACAGAACTGGCCCCAACGTTGAACCCCGGGGAGCAGCCATCAACTGCTCCAGTCACTGTTATCTCCAATCACTATCACTCTGTGCGCCCAACCATCCAGCCAGTTTGCTCAGTGAAGAATACACTCACTCAAGCCACAAGCAGCCACTTTCTCCTGGACAATGCATTGGGAAACAGTAGCAAAGGCTTTACTAAAATTTAAGTAGGTAACATGTTTAACCTTTCCCTCATCCACTAGGTGGATCATCTTGACATGGAAGGAAAATTAGGTTGATCAAGCAGAACCTGCATTTCACAAACCCATACTGGCTGGGCCTGATCCTCTGATTATTCCAAACATGCCATGTAATGGCATTCAACATTATCTGCTCCATGACTTTCCCAGACAGGCCTGTAGTTTTCCAGATCCTCCTTCCAAACTGTCTTGTAGATGGATGTCACATTTTCTAACCTCATCAGCTGGGACTACTGCAATTAGGTCTGATGGTAAATGATTGTAAGTGGATGTTGTGGTTTAGGAATGGTGCACCCCAACTTAGTGTTCCCACTGAAACACTCCAAATCATGTGCTGCTCACTCCCTCACTCCCTCCCTTCCTTCCCTTCCTCCTTCCCCAATTAGCAGGCTGGAGAGGAGAATTGAAGGCACTGAAGGTAAAGATCATGCTTGAAATAAGAACTATTTACTGGAAACAGCAATGAAATAAGACAATGAACAGTAACCGCAACAATGTTAAGGACAGAGCATACAAGAAAGAGATGAACAATTCACACGCGATTGCTAATCCCATGGAAACCCCTGACAATACCCAATCCCTCCTGCTGCTACATGACCTGGAAGGGAGCCCTGAATCCGGAAATGACATGAGGTAGTATACAAAAATGTCTGGGTCCTGGCCATGCCCCCTCCTGGCTACTGCAAAAATTAAGTCTGTCCTGGACAGAACAGGACAGTGGCTTTGTAAACCCTTCGGCCAGCTCCCTCAGTACTCTTAGGCAGATCCCATCTGTCCCCATAGACTTGCAAGTGTCTAGATTATGTAGTAGGTGACTATCAGTTTCACACTGGATTACGGGTTTTAATTCTGCTCCCCATTCCTGTCTACCAGTTCAGGAGGCTGGCTGCCCCAACAATAACTGGCCTTGCCATAAAAGATGGAGGCCAACAATGCATTAATCACCTCAGTCTTTTCCTCATCCTTTGCTACTGTGTTTCCCTTCACATCCAAAAAATTTAGGACTGTGTTCATAAGGAACCCATTTGAAGTTAACAACTGGTTGAAAGCCTACCTAGATTAATTACAAAGGAAGGTTTCTGATAATGTAAAGCTGAAAAATCCCTATTTTAGATAATGGTAAATGTATATGTTAGTACTGGATATGTATTATTGCCCGCTTGATTGACTGAATTTCTGTGATTTAAGCTCTGTGAAAGCCAGATAGAGCCCAGGTGATAAAAATTGTAATGTCTTCTAACTCATCTTCTTCATAGCCATTAAAGATTCTGTTTATTGAAACCGCAATAGTATAAATTATTTTGCAGGTAGTAAGACAGTGTCTGACATCTTATGCTTGAAGTCAGATGAAAGACTGCCAGCAACAGAAATTTCTCTGCTGTAGCTGATTTATTTTCCCTGTTTCCAGCTTGTGATGAAGTTCAGTATTTGGAAGTTTTATGCTTGCAGTAGTTAAAAAGCATTCAGTATAAACAACAGGACTGCAAAAAACAAGTTAATAAAGTCTGTATTCTCTTTAGAGGAAAATATTTTCCCATGTTGACCGAGATTCCAGCAATGAAAGTATTTTGCAGGAAAGTTATCTTGCTGTAATTGGGTGGGGATTTTTTCCTTCACTTTAAGAACTGTATCCATAAAGAAAACTCCTCAGATTAATCACTCTTTAAATTTTCTCCCAAGCTGGCAATAACTTAGGTAACTTAGGTTGTCTTCTTGTCCTTTGGAAGGAGCTTTACAGTTTTAGATTAGGCAGGAATTTATTTCTGAAGCCATACCTCATAATAATGACTATAGCCTCAGCAAATGTTCCTTTTCTGTATTGTTCACTTAGGACATGAATGATATTGGAGGGTAGGATTTTCTTTATAATTACAAATGTTTGATTTTCATGGGACAAAAAAAGTAATGGGTGAGTAAAGCTGTATTTTGGAAATGTCTTTTTTTTTTTTTTTTTTTCTGAGGTAATAGTTACTGGTCGAATATCAGGATGTCATACCTTTAATTAGGACCATGAATTATTTTCCAAGTAAGTTTTTACTTTAAAGAGATAGATTTTGTTAAACCTCCCTTCTCCTGCTGCTTGAGTAGTCATAGTGGGTAATCATAGGAGACTAAGCGGATAAAGTCCTACTCAGTTGAAATAGAACTGAGGGCAGTTCCACAGCCTCTGCTTAATATTTTAGGGAAACTTGTTAGAAGCTTTACAGACTACTCTTTTGTTGCTTTGACTGGTCCTGCACTTCACTGATGGTAAGTATTCTTGGTATCCACTACAAATGCATGAGATATAAGACCTGTCTCTGTAAACCAACAATCTTTCCTCAACATTGATTTAAAACAAATTTTCTTTTAGTGATTTAGAAAATAAGTGTATATTTGTAAATCTATAAAGAAGTGGAAAGACCCCTAATTTGTTAGCTGTTATAATGCTTATCCATCTGACACTGTCTTCATCATCTCATCTTTTGTTCAGTGAAATCTGAAGTCCTTTTAATTACCTCCCCACCCAAATTCAAATAGGATCCCACAAATGATTTTCTGTTTCATGAAAATTGTAACAATGTAGTAAATTGAAAATTTGAACTGCTACTTTGACAAGTACTCCTTGATATTCCCATCTATCAAAGTTCCTTGTTGTCTTAAAGATCATTATGTATTACAGGTTATGCTGTTTTCCCATCATGATGGGAGTGTCGTAGATTCAGAGAAATGTTTTACTGTGATGAAAAGAGACAGGCTTCTATGACTAAAATGCACAACTGTATGACAGTGATTTTGTTCTTTATTATAAACTCAAAATTTAAAACTACAGTAGTCTCTTAAAGTAGCTTATAAAAATCTACTCATACAGTTGAGTAGCACAAACATGCTTGCACTGCAAATAAAAACCCAGACCCTAAATATGTCTCACCACTCTGTGCAAAGGACATTAAGAGATTACATGAAGGCTGTTGGTGTTTATATTTTGGCGTATATGAAATTGTACATCATGTTTTTATACTCTTCGTTCTTACAAATCTTCAGACTTTGAAATTCGTATGTCTTAATCTGAATGATCATTCAGTTGACAGAAGTCTGCAAGATGATTGTCATTCAAGAAAATAAGACTATTAGAAACCTGTGCCAGTCCATGCTCCCACAGAAAAGGAGCAGTCCTTCTATCTGCTGTCTGGTCATATTCCAACAGCTAATCTTGCATGATGTCAGGAATACGGACAAACAGGCACTGATAATATAAAAACAGCTTGAGGAATAGGAATATTTGCTCAGAATATCTGGGGTGTATCTAAAACTGGGATCGCCAATAGAGGTGGTCCCAATAACATCACAAAAGCTGTGAAGAATTTTTTTTCTCCTGTTGCCATTATAAAACACGTATTAGTGAGCAGCAGGATAACAGACCAAAATATGGCCTGAGGTATTAGATTGACAGACAGTCTCCAGTGGTAGGTATTTCTGAGGTCTCAATTTTAGGGCCAGTTATTTTCAGTGTTACTATAAGTTACTTAGACATGGGAGTTCAGTGCAGACTAAATAAGTTTGCTGACTCCCATGAAATTCCTTAAAATGATACAAGTAAAGAAAATTCTTGTTTCCTCTAGAGATTATTCTAGATTCAATAGTACCTGTGACACACCTGAGATGTCAGTGGGACATTTGAAAATGCCCTAGAGTTACACTGCCACACAAACAAGTATTGTAAACATTTCAATTATGGAGCAAAAAGGACCAACATCTTTGGAAATCTAAATCCATTACAAAATATAGTACTTCAAGAGCAACTGGTCACCCTCTCCCAAATAAATTGCATCCCTTCCTCTTTCTTTTTTGTTCACACTATTCCCTTCACTTGACCTGATGAAGAACATTCTTACAAAATAGTGCGGGGGGTTTTCTGTACACCGAGCTAAAACCCATACCTTCAATTTGTAGTTAGAACAGATGGGAGTCTAGTGAATAACACTAACATGTGCTTTCATTCACTAATTAGAGGCAGACAGAAAACCGAAATTTAACATTCCTTCACAAAGATAGCATTTGATATGGAAACAAGTAATTCTCACTTTGAGTGGGAAGATCTGGCAGCCAGTGAAGTAAGTCAGATACCAAATATTTTGGACTTTTCACATGATTATATTAAAAGTGCAAATTATCTGTCCAAACTTTATTCTTACAGAATTTGTTTATATTTCCCTACTGACACTCACTGTCCTTGACACATCTTTTTCTTTTTATCAGCTGTGACTGTCTTCCTGAACCAGACTGATCTATTGAACTTTATTGTTCTCCAAATTATTTTCCACCACTTTAAAATTTTGTAAAGTACTTTAAATAAATTTTTATGTTCTGCAAAGTGAATTGAAGATTGGTAAAATGTGCTGAGCCGACAGAACAAGTTACAGTATGAGGAGCACAGTATGAGGAGCACATTAGATCTTCATCACTGCCTTTCCTGACCATTTAGATTCTGACATACAGGTAAAGACCACACCATGGTAGTGGTGTGACATTGGCTGGATGCCAGCTGCCCACCAAGCCACTCTATCACTCCCCTCCCCAGCAAGACAGGAGAGGGAGAAAACAGGATGGGAGAAAGCTCATGGGTCAAAATAAAGGTCAAAAGAAAAAGCAAAAGCTACATGTGGAAACAAAGAAAGACAAAATATTTATTCTCTGTTTCCCATCAGCATGCAATACCCAGCAACTTCCTTGGAAGCAGGGCTTCAGCACACATAATGGTTGCTCCAGAAGACAAACACCATAAAAATGAATGCTATTCCCCTCTCCTGTGAGCTTTCGTGTTCGGGCTGATGTCATATGATATGGAAAATCCCTTTGGTCAGTTTGGCTCAGCTGTCCAGGCTGTCCCAATGGTACTGAATAACCTATATTTCTTTGAGAAGAAACCTATGCAGCAATGGGGCAAGATGCTGGAAAATTCTTTTTACTTTAGCACAATAGCGTATATTCCCAATATTTGTGGTTAATGCTTAGCTTTGTATCATACAGTGCTTATTACCAGAGATTAATGTTTACTCCCTACATCTGTGACTAACAAGTCTCGTGACAGCCAATGCTTCCTTATCAACTTAGGGATCAATATGTAACAGTAGATAACTTAGTTCTGAGAACAAGGATTTTTGATTTTGATTTTTTGATTCTGATTTTTGATTTTGATTTTGAGAACAAGTCAGAATAAAGATTGATAAGAAAACTACATATCAGAGTAGACCTGACTACATATTTAAAATACTCTCAAGGAGAAAAGATCTATCAGAAGACCTGGAACCGTATCCAAATAAGTCCACGGAAATTGTTATATATGCATGTATTCAAGAAATGAGATGAATTTGAGTTAGTTTCAAGAATATAACCTGGTCTGTCAGGGCATGCATGTTTTGAGGAGAGTTCCTCATACAGCTCTCACCATTAGTAAAGTAATGTCAGCTTTCTAATCTAGTAAATTATTTGGAGAATTTGTTTCCTGGTTTTCGGTGACATCAAGTGTGCTGATGAGGGGGGAGGGTTGGAGAGACAGTCTGCTCATCAGTAGCCAAAACCTGGTGTGTTATCAGCCCTTCTAGCTAGCAATGCAAATGAACAGCACTATGAGGCACCCATGGGGAAGGTTAACTCCATCCCAGTCAGTCCCAATACAACCACTATGGAAAGAATAGTTCAGACCAACTGATTCTCGGAAGTTCTGTTCCGGGGAGTCCTTTTTGAACCATAACATTATATTGTGTGTATGGTTATACTCATACTACATACGTGTGAGTCCATTTACACATGTGTATGAACTCCTAATTTATACTTTTAAATAAGACCTGTCTGTGATATTGTCATCATCTATCAAAGATAGTCTCCTGTCTTCAAAGCAGAGAAAATTACCTTGTCCTTTCAGTCAAAATGAGTCTCTGAATGACCATAGCCTTATGAATATTTTTGCATAACCTAGTAGTTTTTCAAGAATAGTCTCAATCTGGTTTTGTATAGTGATTTATTTAATTTATATGAAAAACTATATTCATTTGACATGCAGTGGTATGTGGTAATAAAACCAATAATTTCAGGTACATAATTACGTTTCTGCTGGACATAGTTTTATTTACGTATGCTGTATATATTTATTTTCATTTTAAAATTCTCCTGTTCATAACTTTGAAGCAAAAAGTACAAAAATATTGTATGTTTCAAACTAGACTTACTGAATGCAATGGTCTCAGTAGCATATGCATTACGTTTCTAATGACAATGCATAACTAGAAAAAGAAAATAGAATAAGTAAGGAATGTCATGCACATAAGCTAATTTTTTATGCTAACTTCAAGAGGAAACATTCAACCTTGTCTAATTTATGTAGCCATAAGAGAATACTGCATTTTTCTTTGGTTTTTTTATGTGTGCAAAAATGCATCTGTTTTACTTTACAAATCAGTGTAGTATGTTTTTCTTGATATGAAAAAAAGAAGAATTTTTCATGTTTAATATGAGTCTATTTTAGAAGTGTATAGCTGTAAAAGCGTTGATGCAGCTATATTTGGGCACCTTTTAAAATTTTTTTAAACAATGCTAATAAACACAATCATATCTATTTATATATTTAAGAATTCAAAAAATACTGATTTAAACCCGTAAATATAAAGATAACAGAAAAGTCAAAAAATGTAATATAATAGGCCAGTAAACACTAAATGTGACCACTCTAAGTGCAATTGTCAGCTAAAGTGCTTAGGGTGTTTTTAAGTGACTCCCAGTTCTTGTTTATTTCTANAATGCTTAGCTTTGTATCATACAGTGCTTATTACCAGAGATTAATGTTTACTCCCTACATCTGTGACTAACAAGTCTCGTGACAGCCAATGCTTCCTTATCAACTTAGGGATCAATATGTAACAGTAGATAACTTAGTTCTGAGAACAAGGATTTTTGATTTTGATTTTTTGATTCTGATTTTTGATTTTGATTTTGAGAACAAGTCAGAATAAAGATTGATAAGAAAACTACATATCAGAGTAGACCTGACTACATATTTAAAATACTCTCAAGGAGAAAAGATCTATCAGAAGACCTGGAACCGTATCCAAATAAGTCCACGGAAATTGTTATATATGCATGTATTCAAGAAATGAGATGAATTTGAGTTAGTTTCAAGAATATAACCTGGTCTGTCAGGGCATGCATGTTTTGAGGAGAGTTCCTCATACAGCTCTCACCATTAGTAAAGTAATGTCAGCTTTCTAATCTAGTAAATTATTTGGAGAATTTGTTTCCTGGTTTTCGGTGACATCAAGTGTGCTGATGAGGGGGGAGGGTTGGAGAGACAGTCTGCTCATCAGTAGCCAAAACCTGGTGTGTTATCAGCCCTTCTAGCTAGCAATGCAAATGAACAGCACTATGAGGCACCCATGGGGAAGGTTAACTCCATCCCAGTCAGTCCCAATACAACCACTATGGAAAGAATAGTTCAGACCAACTGATTCTCGGAAGTTCTGTTCCGGGGAGTCCTTTTTGAACCATAACATTATATTGTGTGTATGGTTATACTCATACTACATACGTGTGAGTCCATTTACACATGTGTATGAACTCCTAATTTATACTTTTAAATAAGACCTGTCTGTGATATTGTCATCATCTATCAAAGATAGTCTCCTGTCTTCAAAGCAGAGAAAATTACCTTGTCCTTTCAGTCAAAATGAGTCTCTGAATGACCATAGCCTTATGAATATTTTTGCATAACCTAGTAGTTTTTCAAGAATAGTCTCAATCTGGTTTTGTATAGTGATTTATTTAATTTATATGAAAAACTATATTCATTTGACATGCAGTGGTATGTGGTAATAAAACCAATAATTTCAGGTACATAATTACGTTTCTGCTGGACATAGTTTTATTTACGTATGCTGTATATATTTATTTTCATTTTAAAATTCTCCTGTTCATAACTTTGAAGCAAAAAGTACAAAAATATTGTATGTTTCAAACTAGACTTACTGAATGCAATGGTCTCAGTAGCATATGCATTACGTTTCTAATGACAATGCATAACTAGAAAAAGAAAATAGAATAAGTAAGGAATGTCATGCACATAAGCTAATTTTTTATGCTAACTTCAAGAGGAAACATTCAACCTTGTCTAATTTATGTAGCCATAAGAGAATACTGCATTTTTCTTTGGTTTTTTTATGTGTGCAAAAATGCATCTGTTTTACTTTACAAATCAGTGTAGTATGTTTTTCTTGATATGAAAAAAAGAAGAATTTTTCATGTTTAATATGAGTCTATTTTAGAAGTGTATAGCTGTAAAAGCGTTGATGCAGCTATATTTGGGCACCTTTTAAAATTTTTTTAAACAATGCTAATAAACACAATCATATCTATTTATATATTTAAGAATTCAAAAAATACTGATTTAAACCCGTAAATATAAAGATAACAGAAAAGTCAAAAAATGTAATATAATAGGCCAGTAAACACTAAATGTGACCACTCTAAGTGCAATTGTCAGCTAAAGTGCTTAGGGTGTTTTTAAGTGACTCCCAGTTCTTGTTTATTTCTATTCTTAACTGCCAGCTTGGTGACACTAAAAACTAAGGCATACTCACTTTATTTGCTTTAAATTGACTGTTGAAGTGTATTAAGAGTTGTATCCCTACTCTAGATGTTCCGTGCAGAAGGACATTCTCACCATTTCACTCAACACTGTCCAGTAATCACTATTTTGCTCTAGCCACTTGGACTACCTCCTTGCAAACAGATATTGTTTTTTCCTCATCTAATAGAAAGGTGGAAACATTAGTTTGGGATTGAAGGGATTAATGATGCTCAGGCAGTTTCCTGTGACTGCATAGGATGACAAGTGGGTAATGCATTGAGCACGATTGTAACAAAGATGAAATGAAAACCATCACATTGTTGAAATAGTCAAATGAAGAGAAGCATTGAGCCTAATTTACCAAGCAGGTGGTCTCAGGAAATGGATATGGTGGACTGGTGTCCTGAAAGAAGAGAAAATAAGGAGACTTCAAGTCATTAAAATCTCAAATTCGGGTATGATGGAGCTGAGTTCAATTTAAAAATTTTATTCAGATGATGATGGAAGGGTTTCATGAAGAACTTGTGACATGCTTAAAAAAGAGATGAAATGGAAGAGGCCATTAAGAAGGACTTATGTTCTGGCTTGTGGACATAGCTGCAGAAAAGATTGTCAAATGTGTCAGCTAGGACAATAATTGAAAGAGGGAGCTGGAGGTGCAATGGTGCTGCGAATCTTTGTCTAGGGTGGGCTTCAGACTAAATAACAGCTGCTCTCCTTTTTCCTTTGCAGGACAGAGGAGATTTAATTTAAATCTGTGTGCCTTGAAAATGCTGGGAGATGTATCACTAAGGTTCACTGGGAGTTATGGTATTTACAGATAAAGTTATATGGCAGAGTTAGTCATATGCATGTGTCTTTGAATTCCACATAGCACTACTGGAGTCTTGAGGTATCAAAGTAGACAAAGAATGTTGTCCCCGTCTCTCTTACTGTGGGAAAAGAAAGTAAGATCCTCTCTGTTTGTTCTCTGCTTGTGCTTTTGTCATGGACATGTTATCGATATGGAATGGCTGCAGCTGTAATAAGGTGCTTTTCTGTGATGGGAGCTCTTACAACAACTCTGAACAAGCCAGGATACTGCCTTGGAGGTAAAATTTTAAGAAGGGAATGCCACTGGGTCACCCTGGATTCACATCTCCTAAAAGTATCTCCCCTTAATCAATGTAAAATATGCAAGCATAAAATATATATTCAGGTCTAATAGATATTTGTTTTGCTAGGGTTGGTGCATTCTTTAGCCTTTTGCAAAGTACTACAGCTTGAGCTAATGCTTAGTTTCTTCTGGTATGGGAGACTAAGATGTGACTGCTTTAAAACAAAAACTCTTGGTTTAGGATATCCCACTGTTGTTGAAATAAGAGAGTTTAAAAAGACTGAATCCCATTTGCAATTGAAGGACCTATTTAAGAAATCTTTCAGCTGATCTATAATATTTCCATTTTGTTCTAATCATGCTGCTCTCAGATTTGGTATAGTGACTGCAAATGATCAGTTAAAAAATATCTGATTACACAGTGATCAGATTGCACTGCTGTTGCAGTGCAGAGGGAGCCAAATAGGAGGAAGATTTGTGATCAGTCATTTCTTTTTATTTCTAAAGAAACAGGAAGTCTGAGTTCACATCATTTAATGAATAATAAATTTAATATCATGTGTCCAATACTTCAGTGAATATCACTGTTTTTCTTGGATATATCTACTGATACCCTTACAGTACTAATACTAGGAATGAGCTTCATAGAAAATATCGTGGTATTGACAGCAAAATAAAAAGAGACACTTTCAGAAATGAATACTTTAAAATTACACAATATTGTTTATAATCTATTTTTCAAAACTGATTATCCTTACTTGCTCAAATGAATGGCTCCTTTGCTAGAATGTACAGATCCAAACTGCAGGAAAGTAGAAAAATACATCAATGTCCTTCAGCTACATGTAGATTTCAGACATTTCCATTAAACACCACTAGTAAGATACAGTATATCCCTGCTTAATTTTTTTTTTAGTAGAGTATAATATAAACTTTATTTCACTGCTGTTATAAGACCAGATGGTAGCTCAGGCTGACTGCCAAAAGACTGTCTCATTCGTGAATATTTTCGTATGTTCAGTGTCATGTGCTTGCTTCATTAAAAAGAATATCAAATGTGATTCACTTTTGGTGTGAACAGTGCTTGGAAGGCATTCCTAGCAAAGGATGAACTTTAGGATATCCATTCTGTTCACTGAACTGCTCCTCTAGTGTTAGATGATAATGCTACTGAAAAGGATCCTGCTCTCAAAGCATAAAAATTGTAAAGCTTTTCTTGATACAATAATGTTTGAAATTATCAAATATATAAGAATTACCTACATTGAAGAGACTTTTTTTCAGTCTCTCTCAGGAACCTTTAGCTTTCTCTTAGGCCTTGCAATTCCTCACTGCTATAACAAACAAATTGAAGTCAGCACCTTAACACCATTTCAAAGACTGGCTCTTGAGGCTGTACCACAATGTGAGGATTCTAGGATGAACTATATATGCCAGTTGTGGTTCTCAAGAGAGTGAAGACTGGTGGTGTAGGCTTACTGCAATTCAGAATGTGGCTTAGATGTGTGTAAGAACTTGTCTTAGAGACTGTAAACTTGACAAATTTCCCACAAATTTGATCTCAATTGTTACATTTCATCCTCACAATTATGCACAGGAAGTGGTGGTTTTCTGTTGACTATAGTGAATCAACTCCAGAGCCCTTTTGGCCAGAAGCTTCAGGATCGAGCCATCTATCTATCTATCTATCTATCTATCTCCTCAAAAATAAATCTGCCTTTTAAATAAAGCAAGTTTATTTCAATCCTGAGCAAGCCAGTGCATTTAGGGAGATAAAAAGAGTTTGCTTTTTTAAGACAGAGTTCAACCTGGCTTCTGTGATACCCAGCCCAAACCTTTTGCACTGAAATGGAAACATGTAGCAAATTCGGGTCAAAGGATTCTGGAGCACAAACACCTCCTGTTTCTGTCCTCTAAATGCCCACACATACTCCTTTTCGAACTCCCCTTAATCATCTGGGAAATCCACTTGCTTCTCATGCTGCTGTCTGTAAGCCCTATCAGCTTCTCAATCACCTTTTTTTACATTCAATAATTTCTCACATCATGTTCTGTTGTTCATCATTAGCTAAGTTAGCAGTTAGCTAAATCTCAGGCATCACTCTCTGTTTACTGTACTTCTTACTTGCCTTCATTACTTGAATGTGAAATTTTACTGATGGAGTGCAAATACTGCTGAACAGAACAGATTGCAGCCGAAGAAGTTTCCACCTGTACGCAGTATACACTTCATGATTATAGGGACATTCAGCTTGTTTTTGTGAAGTGGTGCTATTAGATCAGATATGTAGAATTATCCCAGCTCTTGAAATTCTGCAGCTGCTACAGGCAGAACAAGAGAGCTTCATAAAACTGTTGAGCTAAAGTTTTTCAAAACAGCTGAGTGTTAAACCACGACGTGTATCAGAAATATGCAAGCAGAAATAACTTTTTCTAATGGCTACATAGAGACTGGAGGAGTAGGGGAAACTGTAACTACAATGCTAGTGTTGCTATTGTTCTTTCTCAGATGTTCCAAGTGCTGATGCTTTGTAGTGTCCTAATTGTCTACTTGTCATGTTCGTCTGTGACTGAAGAGCCAACATTTCTGTCAGGTTTTCATTTTTCTCTCCTTCATGATTACTTGCTTGTATCTCTATCTGCATTATTAGAACCACAGAATGGTTTGTTTGGAAGGGAATTTAAACATCATCTAGTCCAACCCCCATGCCATGGGCAAGCATGCCACTCACTAGACCAGGTTGCTCTAAGATTTATTCCAACCTGGCCTTGAACGCTTTCAGGGTTGAGGCATCCACAACTTCCTCTGGGCAACCTGTTCCATTGTCTCCTCATCCTCACAGTAAAGAATTTATTCCTAGTATCTAACCTAAACCTACCTTCCTTCATCTTAAAGCCATTCCCCCCTATCCTGTCACTCCATGCCCTTGTAAAAAGTCCCTCTCCAACCTTCTTTCAGGCCCCCTCTAGGTACTGCAAGGATGCTGTAAGGTCTCTCTGCAGCCTTTTCTTCTCCAGGCTGAACAACCACAATCTCTCACCCTGACTTCACGGGAGAGATGCTCCAGCCCTTGGATCATCTTTGCGGCTCTCCCCTGGAGCTCTTTCAACAGGTTCAGATCCTTTTTATGCTGGTGGCCCCAGAGTTGAATGCAGTACTCCAGAGGTGTCTCCAAAAGTGAAACAGTTGGCAGAGCAAGGAAGTCACCCCACAACAGATGATCTGCTTTCTCCACTCTGGGCTCACTGAAGTCTTATGAAGACCTGTGATTTATACAACTTTCCACTCAAGATTTCCATGGTTCAAAATTATCTTCCACCCAATTAAACAATAGATATCTGGGGATAAATTTCTTTTCTTTTGTGTGTGGTCTCCTAGCAGCAGTCATTTTGCCATTACTAAACCATTTATATCAATGTAATAAACATTGCTTTAAATTAATGGCATGGTTTTCAAGATTTATTCTGTTTCCTTGTTTTATGCTTTGTCATATTTTCTGCAAAAAATGACAGCATGAATATGTTGTCCGATAACTGTTTTGAATACAAATTTACCTAACTCATACAATTTACCTAGCTCATACAATTTATTTACACTTTGGCAACATGTTAGTAACTAATGAATCCCGTGCAACTCATCAAGTTATGGAGAAAAACAGTGTGCTGCGCTTGCCATGGAAAATGCCTTGAGTAGTGTGCAAGGAATATTCAGAATGAAAATGAAAATATGTGGTTAGGTTTGATGAACTGTATCATTTGGTTTATTACTGAAGTAGACTCCATCTCTCCAAACTTCTCAAATTCGTACACATTGTGTGAGTTAGAGATTTTTAACGATATGACTGACAACTATCGTTTCATCTCCAGAAGTTTTTCTACAGGCGATTCTAGCATGAAGCTGAGATCACAAACCTTAGAAGCACAGAGCGTATTCTGTGGAAAGTTTCATCCCAACTAAACCATTTTAACACATATATTTTATGACTGTATCTATATCTATATATATCCAGCCAAGAGTTTCTTAGACTTTGGGTTGGTATTTTGAGGGATTATGTGTTATACTTCTTGTCTGAAAAATACTTAGGCACTGTCATTTTGTTCTGCGGGAAACAATATAATCTAGCTCTCAGTTAATTATGTTAATCAGACCTAGATATATGAATGTGAAGCTGTAATTAATATAAACAGCAATGGTTATCTGTATCTAGGTCATTCTCCCATGCTTGACAGTGCTGAGAGTGGTTGTGAAGAATATCTTTTGCATCTAGCAGTTTTCTCTTCCTTAAATCTGTCGAGCTGCTCTTTGAACCAGTCTGCAAGTCTACTACTATTTGCATCAAGTGCCTAAAGATCCATACTCAGTTTACCTTGTGCCTTCTGTAGAAGAAGGCGACCCTTCACAGAAAACACCAGAAAACTTTGTGAGTTTTTGTCATAAAAAGGGAATACGAAGAGCTTGGCTAGAATAAAGTAACTGGACTGACTGACAGTAGTAAAATTAAAGAGCTGCTAAACTTGCACTTCTGACCTAAGCTCAAAATCAGTTCAAGACAAGAGTCCTGAGAATAGTATACTTACCTTATACTTAGTTTTCTGAAGACAACTATCTGTTCTGTGGGATGCCAGGCTATTTGAACCTCTGATCTGACTTAGAATACTCACAGGGGCTATAATCTTACCAAGAAAGACCACGAAGGCACTTGTTCACTATTTTGATTGTGTGGGAAACTGTCATTCCATGTGACCTTCTTTCATAACCTTTTCCAGGCTGCTTTTTAAAATTAACTAGAATCATACTTTTGCATAAGGAATTCCGTGTTTTGGTCTCATGCTGCTGTCTTTAATTTTTGTTCTAAATTACCTTATTTGTTTAAGAGGGGCATGGAAAAATCAGAACACTGTGACTTACTGAACAGCCAGTGGAAAGTGAAGCCTGAAATGGCAGTTAGGGAAGAAACAGGCTTAAATAAATGCTCTACAGATTGCTTTTCAGTCAATGCTAGATAAATAGACATCAGCAACTGTTAGAGGTACTGGGAGATGCATACACTAGAACAAGCCTAATATTAGATATGCCAATGCCACATTTATTCTTTAAGGCAGCAGAAAGTCACACAGCAATATGATATGTAATTCAGCACTTTTATCTCTGTCAACTTCATTATCTGAACTGGGAACTAGCCCTCAAATTTCCAGAGATATTGTATATTGATGAAATGCTTTCAGACAAGTACTTACTTGTATCTAATGTTATTTTTGCTGTTAGAACTACTAAAGTAGTGGAAACTCTTTATTAAACAGTTTTCCATCTTGACTGGTTTATTCAATTTCCGTTTACGTGAAACTGAAGACCATACTGCATGCCGTCTGCTGATCTTTAACGTTTGAGGTAATACTTTCCTAAAATACAGGCAAGGTAACATGTTGAAAAAAACATTCTGTTAATGCCTTTTAATTATAGTTAATACTGTTTCCCCACAGTTTCCTCTATGAAGTATATAATTTGTGTTCATGTAACTTAGCAAGAATAAGGAAATTAACTGTAGATATTCCTTTTAAATCACGTTTTTAAAGAATACCAAATATACAGAAGCCAATCAAAATGTCCCATTGAGCTTTCTTTAAGAATTATAATTAAATAGATATGCTCTGTTTTTGTCTTTCTGCTTTCAAAAGAAAAGAGCAACCTGTGCTGTCTTTCAGGGGTTGAAAGTCTGATAGTCTGATTTTGAACCTTACAGAGATCTAAGTAGAATTTCTCAAGCTTTAGACAACTCTGGTGTGCTAGGAGAAGTCTAACACAGGCTTGCTTAAGCAAATACTGCCCTCAGTATAAGGAATAACATCAATAAAATGTTTCAGTACCAAAAAGCTTTGCCCTCTGTTCTGAACTGGTCATGGCTGGAATAGATCATAAAAGCTGGTGTGGGACTGTGTTTTGAATTTCTCCTGGAAATGGCATTGATAATACAGGGGTGTTTCTGTTATTGCTGTACACATGGCCAAGGCCTTTTCAGCTTGTTATACCCCTCTGCCAGCGAGTTGTCTGGAAATTCAACCAGGTGTTGGGAAGGAACACAGCTAGGACAGCTGACCCCAGCTGATGAAAGGTATATTCCATACCATTAGGCCTCATACGCAGCATAAAAATCTGGGCATTATTATCTAGGGGCCACTGCGCAGGGGCAGGCTGCTCATCAGTTGGCTGGTGAGGATCAGTTGCTTTCATTTGCATAATTTGTCTTTCTTGGGCTTTATTTCTCTAATTCTTAAATTTTCCTTTTCATTACAGTGTATAAAAATAATAATTGCTATTATTATTATTAATATTATTATATTTCTATTATTAAACCACTCTTATCTCCACCATAAATTTTCTCATTTTTACCGCTCTGTTTTGGTGTAAGAAAAGTCAAGGAGACGGACATTAAAAAATTATTTACCTCCCCTTTAGATTTAACCACTCCCATTCCACCAATAAGGAGAGACAAATACAAGTAAATGGAAGTGGAAAAACAGCAGTTTACTTAAAAAAAGAAAAAAATAAAGAAAAAAAAATCACAACAGGCAAGAAAAATTACAGTAAAAATTACTAGTTACAAGGTAACTTACTGAAATCTCAAGGACTCCCCAGGAACCAAGAGAAACCAAAAATGGAGGAGAACCCCCTCCCCAAGATGTCTCCCTCTGCAGACAGCTGCCTGTGGAGACACAAAGACAAAGATGGCGGCTGCCCTCACTCCTCTTCCTCCTATGAGTGGAGAGACCGAAAAAATAGAGCAAAAGTCCCACAGAAACCAAACCTCCACGATTACAAAACTCCCTTTCCCCCCAAACAATAAGCAACAGAGAACATGGACAAAACAAAAGGGAAACTTGGAAACCAAAACCAGTCAAAGGCCCCACCTATCTCTCTGTCGGCAGCTCCCATATCAACAAATGTGGCTGACACACTCCGGCGGCTGGAACTCAGTCAGTGGCTGGAATTTGTGGTGGGACTGTGTCTTTTTCTCGTCAGAAATGGCCAGCATCCGGCTGGGGTGATGGCATGGAGTGGGACTGTTCTGCTTTTCCTGGCACAATGCTGCATCTGCAGACAGACCTGTGGAATTTGCTTTGGAGCTGTTGAGAACTGCAAGATGCAGCCTTCCAGAAAGTCCGCCCAAAGCAATGCCCTTGGGAAAAAGACCAAACCAAAAAACATGAGAAAACCAAGGGAAGCTGTCGCGGTGGTTTTGGATGGTATAGCGCCATGACCTTCCCAAAAGGCGTCTCCAGGAGAAAGCCTCTCAGTGCAGCTACTGCATTTGCACACACACGTGCACACACACACACACACCAGATAGCTGGCAAAAACAGTCCGACGATGAACTAGCAGGAAGGGTCTTCACATGGGGTTCCACAGGAGAGATTTATTGCAGCCACACTCATGCAAGGTTCCAGAGAAACTAGGCCCCGAACAATGGGGCATCCAGGGTTACATAGTGGAGTAGAGAAAGCATCAGAGACCAATGATCTGAGGGCAAGGGGCGGTATAAAGGTGGGGCTGGGGAAGGGAACCAATAGAGAAACTCTGAGGGCATAAAAGGTAACAAGGGGTGGGGCAGCCAACAGAGCCAACCAGGGAAGCAGAACTGGGGTGCATTAACATAACAGAACAGGGCATTCTGGAGGAAGGTTTTCCAGTCACCATAAGCTGGACAGGAGCCTAGGACTTGTCCCACCATAGGACTCCTTTTGTTTCTTGTCCAGCAGGCCCACCGGCCTCCACAACTCCCCCTTCTCTATTAAATAAAAAAACTTCTCCTAGGGATCTCAAAAGCAAATGTTTTAAGCAACTGAACACACACAAAACAACAAAAACAATTAAAAGAATCCATAACGCAACCTTCGACAGGGAAGCCAACCACCCCATGAGTCCCCAGTATCCCAGCAAGTCCTCAAACCACTCAGGTAAGTCCTTCATCTTCTGGATGCTGGAATGGATGCTTTCACTGTAGTCAGGTTGAAGCAGCACAACCCTTCAAACTCCTGGCATCCATGACCGTGGGCAAGCAGCAGATAGTCGATGGCTGCCCAGTTTTGAAGGGTAGCATGCCTGGTAGTCTCCTCATCTGTGAGGAGGTCGCTTCATGTTCTCCTTGGGCTGCACTACCAACCAAGCATCCACGGCCAATGTTGTCCAGAGCACCCAGAAGAAAGTGGCGAGGCAGGTGCCTGGCATCATGGTTTTGGGTGCGGGTATGAGCTCAGGTAGCTGCTTCTGTTGGAGTTTCAGAATTACAATTCTTTTGGGGTGGGGGAAGGCTTCCTTTCCGTCTCTCTTTGTATTCCCCTTTCTTCATTAATTAAAAGCCTGGGTAAAAGAGGATGGTAATAAGGTGACAGGGTATGGGGTTGTGTGGCTGAAGAAGGGGTAGCCAGGAGTAAATAAAAGGGGGTGCAACGCAACAGAAAGCATCCCAACAGGGGTATTGGGGAGTGTGGCCACGGGAAGGGAACTAAGAGAAACTCTGAGGGCATATAAGGTAACAAGGGGTGGGGCGGCCAACAGAGCCAACCAGGGAAGCAGAACTGGAGTACATTAACATAACAGAGCAAAGCATCCTGGGGGAAGCTTTTCCAGTCACCATAAGCTGGAAAGGAATCTAGGACTTGTCCCAGCACAGGACTCCTTTTGTTCCTTGTCCAGCAGGCCCACTGGCCTCCCCAGGAAGCATCCTCCTGCACTGCCTCAGCTCTCTTCCTTTAATAACAGAAGGGAAAGAGCAACAGCCAAGAGGCAAGAGATCTGTGCCTGAGCGACCCCGACTTTGAAAAGAACTAGCACTCCACTCCAGTCCTGCAATTCTGTTTCCAGCTGCAAGGTCTTAGAGAGAAGTAACAATTTTGGGCACAGATAAATATAGAATAGAGTAACATTTTGGATTACCCAGGACACCTTCCTGTTCTCTTCCCCCTATCCTGCTGTGGGTGGGCAGGAATGAGAGAGAGCTGCAGTTGACGTCTGGTATTTAACTACTTGTACTGTATGTCCTTATACCGTTTCATATTTAAAACATTCAGTATTGTTGCTCACAAAATTTCTTTTGAGACAATGAATGGGAAATGTTGACACTGCAAAGGGAGTTTACAGGTCCAAGTAGATCCAGGGTAGATTTGCTTCTCATTTATGAACTCTGAGAAACATTGGCCGTCAAGGTGTCGGTAAAGGTTTCAGAGACTGAATGTGTCTGTAACCTCTCCACAACTGTTATCAATACTATAGAGCTGCTGTTGTCATCAGTGCTGTAGAGCTGCTGTGGTCTGGCTTTTGATAAAACTAGTACACAAGTGGTTGCACAATTTTGTTTTGTTAGACCTTTTGTTTTGTTTTGTGTAAACCTCTGCTTTTAGCTAAATATAGTCATGTGTCAAAATTAGTTGAAACCTAGGTTTTTATGACCGACATATGCCATGACATGAAAACTGATGCTCAGTCTTTTAGGGAGTAATGTTATGAAAAGTTTTTCTGGAAGTCTTGGTCAAGTTCCATTTTACCTGTGAAATACTTGTCTCGATGGGCAGGATGATGGAGCATATTTCTTAAATTTGGCATTGCTCACCATCATAGCTAAGTGATATTGATCTTCCTTTCTGCTTCTATAACACTTCCTAGTCATAGAGATGGTGTAACTACAAAAAATAGTAATTTGGCTTCTATATTGCATTATGCTATGTAGCCTCACTCTTTCCTACTTTCTTCGTAACAGCAAGATATAATGGTTTGTGGTGCTCATTGTTCCCCAGGTGTCAGTAATGAGCAGAAAGAACTGCTTTAAAACATGCTGAAATAATTGTGTGCCTCACAGAAAACTGTCACTCAAAGGATGGACCTAGGAAACCCCTTCCATTTTAGGACTGTGAATGCCTCAGTGTGATATTTGATCCATACTTGCTGGAGAGCAGCACTGCAGAAAGATACCTAGAGGTCCTGGTTGATGGCAAGTTGAATATGAGTCAGCAGTGCCCTGGTAGCCAGGAGGGAAAACTTGGGTAGTAGCAGGCACAACATTGCTCACCACTCAAAGGAGGTGAATGCCCTGCTTTGCTCTGCTCTGGTGAGGCCTCACCTTGAGTGCTGTGTGCAGTTTTGGGTACCACAATATGAAGGATGTAAAGCTGTTAGAGATCATCCAAAGGAGAGCTATGAAAATCATGAATTGTTTAGAGGGGAAGCTGTATGAGGAATGGCTGAGGGTCACTATCAGGACTTAAAGAATGCAGCCAATTTGTTTCAAAGCACTGTCAATGGAGGAAGTTCCCACAAGAAAAGCCACCACAACAGACACAGATGGCAAATAGGAAGGTGCTAATTTCAGGTCTACATGGAGGTGAAAACTTTGGAATTAGCACACCAGACAAGTTTCCACTGTGCAGACTGCGAGAAAAGCCTGGATGCAACAAATAGAGGATGCCAGACCTGGTGAGGCAAATCAAAATAACCTATACAGACAAAAGTTCTCATCATAGCAAACCGTGGGAAAGGAAGCAACTGCTTATACACATGCCATTCCAAGTTGTGGTAACAGCACGTACATCTCTGGATACCCAGGACATGGACTGTATAAAAGTAGTATGTATCTCCAGAACAACACTCTGGGGACAAGCCACCACTGTGAAGAACAGAAGAAGGGCCAGCAGGATGCCACAGGAGCCCATGTGATGGTGACTGTACCCTCTCTCTTCTCTCTCTCTTTCTCCCTCTTCTCTTTCCCTCTCTCTCCCTCTCTCTCCTTTTCCTTCTTCTCCCTCCCTCCCTCCCCCCCTCCCACTTGTGCCACATCATTAACTGTTAAATAAAATCTGTACTATTGACTTTGTGATGTGGTCTTTTTTGCACCTTAATTTAGGCAGACACATCTTTTAATAACAAGACCATAATATTATTTCAGGAATGGGATCCTAACATTATTCCAGTGGATCATAAAGGTTACTTGACTTGTGAGCTTGGGGAAGAGGAGACTTACATGAGACTTCTTTGCAGTCTACAACTTCCTCACAAAGGGAAGTGAAGGAGCAGACACTGATCTCTTCTCTCTGGTGCCCAGTGACAGGACCCGAGGGAATGACCTGAATCTCTTCCAGAGGAGGTTTAGGTTGAATATTAGAAAAATGTTCTTCACACAGAGGGTGGTTGGGCACTGGAGCAGGCTCCCGAGGGAAGTGATCACAGCAACAGTCCTCACAGAGTTCAAGAAATATTAGGATAGCACACTCAGGCTCAGAGGTTGTCCTGTGCAGGGACAGGAGTCAGACTTCAATGATCCTTAAAGGTCCCTTCGAATTCAGGGTATTCTATGATTCTGTTCTATGACACCAGGGCATGACGCTGGGGGTAAGACTGGAAAACTTTTAGCAGGGGTCGTGAAAATTCTTGTCTTATTTTATGTCTTTGATAATGATTTCCTTTGTTCTGCAAGCAGAGTAAAGAACATATTGTGAAAATATGTAGTGCTTCCCTGGGTTCTCCTTCCAAATGAATCTCCATATGGCTTCCAAGATATGGTATTTGAGTAAAAGACTTTTGGGTTTGTAAATTATCTGTTTCCTTCTTAACAGTATTTTCTGCTTGGAGAAGAAAATGCACTACAACTTATTGTACTTGTTACTTTCAAAGAACACGTTTGAATTTATATATGGAATTCTTTAGAAGGTGCTAGTTAAAAAAAAACAAAAAAACTTTCCTTTGCATTAAACACAGCTTGGATGGTTATTTTTGCAATTAAAGGAATTTCTTGAGGTAGTGTGATATAATGTGTGTGACTTGAAATATCACTTTTCTCTCAAAACACCAGGATAAAAACTTTTTTTTTAGCAGTTTCATTTCAAGTGGCAATATTTCAGAAGGGAGATAGAGGAGGAGATTGTAAATTGAAGGTTGTTGCACTGATGCCATAGACCTTCTTTAGCAAATGCTTCTCTTGCTGAACTGCTGGACTACTGAAAACTGTCTGCAGCAATCACTTAATGCTCTTTGGTTTAGGACTGTTAACATAGACTGGTATAGATGATATTTAGGATCCTGAGAGCACCTCTTCCTGGGAAGATGAAGTCACACCTGTTACATTTTTGCTGTTATTCAAAAAACAAGCAGAAAAAGATTTTAAGAAAAAAAGCTTGAGGTTCTTCTGACAGTTACTCAGTATAGGGATGACTTCAGGGACATAGAGAAGACCCAGTCTGACATGCAGGACATATCTTCGCCCTTCAAGTGGAATTAGAAGAGTCTCAGAAAGCACTGCAGAATGTGAAATGGGATTTAGTGGAACAAATTACTATTTTTTACTACTTCTTCCCCCACTTCCCCCCTTTCAGGGAATTACATGCCCTAAATAAAGTAAGACACAAAAATATCTCATATATATGTGTATATATATGTGTATATATATATATACACATATGTTTATAAAATATGTTGAATATAAAAAAATTCTTTTGTGTTTTTGATTGCTTTTTGGAACAGGTCAGCTCTGTTTCCACACGTGTAGGCATATGTGTCTTTGATTTTGTTTGAGATACTTGCTATCCTATTTCTCATTAGCTGAGAAACTTACCCGGATAAGAGTAACTTGTAGAAAAACTTCGCTCAATGGGAGTGCATTATTTCTTCCTGAAGTTTATACTGTTCTACTTTGACTATTGGAATATGTAGAATGATTATGATACTTTAAAAAAAATATTAAAAAGAAGTTTTTAAAATAAAATTCTAAGTTGTTTCAAAATGGTATGAAATGGTTACTGTGAGAAATGACAGCTGTACATAATCCTTTGAATTACTGTAAAGCATGACTTAAGGAATTTCTTGCTTGATCTTCTAAATCCTTTTTTAATTCCATGTCCCATGAATGCAAGTAGACTTTTATTCTAGACATTCAGTGTCCTACACAATTTCTATAAAAGACATCTAGAAATAATTTTTATGGTTTTCAAATTAATGCAAATGTATCATAATGATTCATTTCTTTAGTATTTATTTATTAATTGTTTGACTATCACTTTTAAGTGGTGCCAAAACTTGACTGTCTGAACAGCTAAGTATTAAGATAGCCATGTGGGTTTGTTGACTGAGAATGCCTATCAAAAAATTACTTTGGTAGCATGTTAGCTTTGGTAACATGTTCGTTTCAGAGTTCTTAGCCACTACTTTTTAAAATAATTCTTTGGGTGTCTTTGAATTTCATACAGATTCCCAAGCTAGAACCAGTGTGATTAAAGTTTGACTTTATGCAGTAATATCTTTAGGACTTCTTTATATTTCGTTAGTTTCAGTTAAAGCGCTTTTTACCAAAGCACTCATTGTTTTATTAAATAGTCACCAACATGGTGGTAAATATACTTAAGCAATGAATAGCCTGTATTTTTTTGATCCTTATTTTACGGATTTGTTTTCGTAACTTTTATTGCTTGTGCCTTGATCTTAGGTACATCATGACAATTTAACAGGTTACATAGTTACTCCAAATAATTGAATGAACAAACTAGAACTGGTTCCTCTTTTATTGTGGGACTAATGGACAGCTACACTTCAAAAACAAAACTACTATAGTGCTGTATTCTGCTTTCATGTAAAAGCCAAAGTAGACAGGATCTGGTTTTGGCATAGAGGATGGATGTTTATTAAATTTAAACATAGCACTATGGGAAGACAGTGCCTGCACATTCGGAGTCAAAGTGGTGCTGACAAACTGAAAAGTGTGGGAGGAAGTGGTGTACTCTCCAAGAACGGGGAGTACCAAAGCAGAGATAATCAGACATCCCAATAAAGTATGCAGAACAGCTGCTCAGGTATGTAGAATATGTCTGTAGGTTTGTTTGAATTAAGAACTAAGTATGAGGTACTGAATGCTGCAGTAAAATGGAAGAATCCAACACTATACTAGGGTCCTTATGAAAGGGAATTTGGACTATAGGACGAAGTAATCTTTATCTTTCCTCCAGCAAACATTATTTTGGCGTGTTGCACATAGTAAAGATTGCACATGCTTTGAAAGGAGCTCAGTGAAATAGCAGGGACAGTTATTTTCTCTGAAATTCATGATTTATGAGGAAATTTGACTTTAAAGAGCAAAGATTGAGATTGTCTTCGTGCACAAGATGTGCTGATTTCATGAAGAAGGGAACAGTGTGTTCATTAACCAAGATAAGACGTGGTGTTTTGACTTAAACACCCTTACGACAATTTGAAATACTAGGAAAATATTTTAATAGCAGCTTTAAGAAAAAATAATGATTGCAGTATGTAATATATCTGGGGAGCCTGTGGTCTTTGTCTTGGAGAAAGGAATTTTGTAGGAACACTATAAACACAAATCTGTAGAGAAAAAAAATCAAGATTATTCCATTTAGAGTCTAAAAAGTTCTTTGATTAGCATCTCTTTTGATTAGTTGCTTAATCAAAGTACTACAGAGAACATTTTCATATCTGTTATGTTTTTTGTCTGTTCTGAATTTTCTCCGTCTAAAAAAAACCAACCAAACCTCCAGCACTGCAAATACTAGAACTGGCAATGTAATTGCAGTGCAACAGAGTAAAATGTATGGGTACTACAACCTGCAAAATTATTTTCCTAAGATATATATGCCAGGAAAATATATGCTATCTGGAATAATGTTTAGGTGACTGCATTTGGGCTCTTTTTCCCCACAGCTTGTTTTTTCCAGTAATTCAACCATCTTGTGAATGGATTGTGTCTTTCTTTCTGGTTCTGTTGAAGGACCATGTGGGTAGAGAGAGATTCAGATCTGTCACCTGTCCTAACTCATTATCACAGTCACTATGCGTGTGATGCTTTCAGTAAAGAAAATTTTTGTATAGTACAGTACCAAATAACAATCTCTGGTGAAACTTAGGAAATTACTTTTTTCTTTTAATGTGCAGTTGCATATTGAAGATTCATGAACTAGCTGGTTTACTCTTTATAATACAACCTGACAACTGTATATCACTCAGAGCAATAAATGGGTATGTCATGCAGTAGCAAGTCAAAATGCTTTGTAGAAACGTACTGGATTAGCACTGTTATCTTATCAACTAAGCTTGTATTCCCATCAGGGGAAAAAAAATCTACTTAAATTGACAAGATCTACTTTACCCCAAACCTGTGTTGATTGGCATAATTTATATTGGAGTCATCTAAGTCTGAATCAAACTCTCACTAGCCATCTTGTTATTTTGAGATTTATGTCTTCCTGTTATTACCTTGCTCATCCTATTTGTCCTTTTAAATATTGAATCTTCAGTGAGGTTTCTCCCTGCTCTATTAATTTTTATTTTTTGTGAACATCTAAGGGCTTGTTGAGAGTAATATTTAGAAGACAGATAGCTGAGGAAAAAAAAGAGATGGATTACTTAAAGAATTTTTACATAGTGGGTTTTTCAGAACATTTCCTTTACAGTTTAACTTATTTCTAGTATGTTCCTCAATTTCTGCAGGGTGGAAAAGGATTTATTGTAGTATGTGTACATAATTGAAAATGCAAAGTACCTCTGTTTAGATTTCATTTGTTGTACATAAAGTGGTCAGTACTAGCCATGGGATATAGAAAGAATGAAAAATTGAGTTTCAAAACAATGCCTATTAGATCTATTCACATCTAAGCAAGGGTGTTACTTTCAGACAGAATAGATTTTTTTTTTTATTCTGCCCGTGGTCTTGTGGATATCATATAAAATATTAAAATATTTGCAGGGTTAATTACTCTGTGCTTCATGCCTTCGTTTAAGAACAGCACTGCCCAATTTAGTGGCCCCCATGCCCCTTCCCAAGACTCTCAGAGTCATACCTCCTTGCAGTCATACCTGCTGCTCACAGTCATACCTCCTTCATGGTTGCCTCCTAGTCTCTGCATGGGCAGCTATTTGTTTCTTCCCCGCTTGGGGCTCTTGCCCTTCTCTGGGTCAATAGTTTTGCTCCAGCATTTCTCCTGGTCTTTTGTCCATTCTTCCTGTGAGTATTTGTTTTTTCTCCCTTGCTTCTGCTTGGGTGCCCCTCCTGTCCTGCCACTATGGCTTGTGCTGCCTTCGTTCCTCAATGTCCTGCCTGCTTAAGTGTGACTTCTTTGTGTCTCCTCCAGAATGTCCTCCTGCCCTCACATTGTTTCTTCTTTTTCTTCAAACTCTGGTGGTTTTCTCTTCATTCTTTCCTCTTTTTAAAATATGTGTCTGCAAAGGCTTCACAAAGTCCTCTGCCTGGGTAGGGTTTGGTGCATGGTGTGTCTGTTTTGTCCATGGAGGAGCCAGCTGGAACTGTGTCTGACATCGTCAGCGACAGAAATATGGTTCATGGCTTAAAAGTTGCTGTGACGGACTTTTTCCCATTATGGCAAAACTACATATAAAGAAGCTGTGCCCACTGAAGCCCACTCCTCCCTGAAGATGCCTCCTAAGGGGAACTTCAGACTGTGAGTTAAGCTGCCTAAGGAAACTGGAGATAAAACAAAGGTGACACTATTGTTCAATTATCTCAGGTCTCAGGAGAAGTAAACAAGGTTGAGGGAGAAGAATGCATCCACAAGAAAGCCAAGCCCAGCAGCTGTCCTGAAAATCATCCCTGACTGGGTTAGGGGTGGGGGAGGCCATAGCCCACAGGCTCATTTGCTGAGGCCCCGTTTGCATGCACTCCTCCACAGCCAAGGGGAGAGAAGGAGAAGTTTGTGTGTGGCATGACCTCTGGTCAGAGGGAGTGAACACCCATCCTTTCTTACACAAACTGGCTCCGAGGTAAAACCTCCCACCCTGGGAAGGTCACATGCATGGGACATTCACATGAGAGGTATCTAAGGGGTTTTATAATCCATCAAATGACCCTGAAGTGTCCCCCAGACTCATTGCTGAGGACGTGCACCAGAGCACTGCACATGATGCAAAGTGATGCAACTGATCCAGAGTCTGGTACAAGAGAGTATGAAACTGGCCTCCTGCCAGGGAGGTACCTGGATGTTCCCACCTGGCCCAAATATATATTAATTCTTTGGACTCTCTGTTTTTTGGGGGACTCTCATTACCAAGAAGACCAGATGGAGAGGATGAACAGGATGCTGTTTAGATCCACAGAGTGGTGATATTTTCTACTTAATCTGCTTCTGTCACTTTCTTTCTTGCCCCCACCTCTTTTTCTATTTCCTTGTCTCTCTCTCTTTTTTCATTTTCCATTAAATAAAATCCATACTACTGACCTTGTCATATGGTTTTGTTTGGGCCTTAATTCAGACAGAGGTATATATCTAAAATCTCCTTCTAAAGATTCCAACCCTGCTGCACCCCTCTACCAACATCTTGACAGTTACGCCCTTTGCAATATAATCTCAATATTGGACACCGCTAATGTGGTGTTACTTCATTCATAAGATGATCTCTGTTGGCTTGCAAGTACTAGGTGAAAGTGAGAATTTCTCTCTCCCTCTGTACATTACTTTCTCTGCTCGTCCTCTCTTGTCTGTTATGTGAGGGTCTTAGTTTTTTGTTCCTGGGCTTCTTGAATTATTTGTGCTAATTTTTTGTGGGCTTTTTTGTTTTTGGTTTTTTTTTTTTCCAGTCAGCCAGCATGAGGGTTTTCAACCATGTGAGACCAGGAGGGCAACAGTGAACTGTGACCCTCCTCCCTACTGCTTTGTAGCTTCAGATTCTCTGGCTGGCACCAATGGCTGACCCCGCCACATCCCTTGGCCACCCGCAGACTGAGTGCACTGCACCAGCACAGCTGAGCTGAAAGAGAGACAGGCAGTGTAGGAACTGGAAGAGGGCACAGGAAGGCAAAGCATAATTGGGTGGTGGTGGTGCAGAGCAAGGAAGACTTACACAATGTGAATTAAATGCCATACTTATAGGTATGCATAGTAAAAAATAAAGTTTATATGCCTGATGTGTTTTCTGTGATAGTATCATCTGGGCTTAGTGGCTATTCGTTTTTTATTTTGTGCCTTTAGTTTTTAATTCCACTGTACTAGACTGAATAACTGTCTATATATGTGCATGTATGTATCCTAAATAGATCTTTGCCTGATAAACTAGAACATAAAATATCTAATATTTATGGTTTGATAAAGTGTTGCTACTTACTCTCAAGTTTATCTGCTCCTCTTTAAACAAATCTGACTAATGACTTAAAAATTAAAACAGCCACGTCCTACCCCAACGCATCAGTGGTGGCCTATTTAAATGTTTTGAAGATTAAGAAGTTTAATATTATAAAAAAGAAATTAATGCTTCAAAAAATAACATACAAGTTCAGTTGTTTTGGCTTGTTTTAGTAACACATCACAGAGGAATAGCTGTAAAAGAGGTATTAAGTCTGAAGGGAGCGCTACTGAAACTCTATGCACTGCATACTGTATTTCTGTCACCAACTAGACTTTTACTCATTAAGTTCTGAACTGAAGATGCTAGAGTCAAAATATTAATAGTCTTACTTTTTTACTCTAGAATTATTTTTTGTTTGCTTTGATAGAATTAACCATATAAACAGAGCAACAGACTACTACTGTAAGTAAACAAATTCACTTTAATGTCTTTTTGTTCAACAATAATGTTCATAAAACTGGAGGAAAGTAAAGTAAAATAAATGACTCTTTTGCATTTTATATCTTAATGTACTTTTAAAATGCATTTCCAAAAGAAAGGAACACTAAGGACATATTTCATGCTTGACAGGCAAAATACCTAAGTTTAGTCAAATTCACCCATATTCGTATTACAAACATTCACTTATGAAGAAATAGGACATCCAGGAATGGAAAATCAGTTTATTTTATAATGGGAGGAATACCAAAAAACATCAGGTTACTAAGAGTACCTGGTAGTTTAGATGCACCTGATCCCTAAAAATTATTAATGAAGAAAGATAAAATAGACTCCTACTTGAGCACTAATTCCAAGATTACATTAAGTCAAACTAGAGAGGAAAACTAATGTGGCTTGAATGTGAGTAAATGATCTTTCATAGAACAAATTCTGAGTAACATAGAAGTCATTGAGAATTATGTGCTCAGCTATTCAATGAAAAAGAGAAAGGGGAAGAATGAAAAAGGCAACTGGAGATTTACAATGTGCTTTGAGGCATTAAACAATAAGTTGATTTCCTTAAAAGAAAAAATAAAAAAGCGAAGGACTATGATTATTATCTACACACACACATATATATATACACACACACAATTCAATTTCTAATAAGGAAAATAACTATAATCATAGCTCATAAGACTTACGCATATGCTTTAAATCAAGCATATTCATATTAAATTGAAGAGGCATACAGGCTCTGTGGTAAATGTGGTAAATGTCATGGAATGAACTGATTTCTTTTGGGAAAGAATATTAAGACTGAGGAAAAACTATTCAAGCACAATATTCACATAATCCTGATAATCCTGTGAAACCTGAATAATTATCACATAATTCAATTTTTCTCTGTAACATGGATGGCTCTTTTCTGATTGCATTTCGCAACTATTTATTAGAGACTTATACTTTGATTTACTAAATTATAAGTAATGGATATTTTTATTATTGTTGTCATTATGAATGATTGGTTTTGAACAAAATATGATGTTTCTGAATTCTAGTTCTGTTGAAATTTATGAGCAGTCCTGCTCCTTTTCTACAATAGTTATGAAAATAAGTTTAAATCTTATTGTGTTTGATTGAGGAACTTAGAGTTGTTCACATTCAGTATCCTTCATCCCTTAATTTTTGATCTTTTTTGCTGATTTTGAAAAACTTTTGACAGTTTTTGCAAATATAAGCGTAGAATTTGTGAAGGTATATCATAATAGTAATGGACTCCTGAGCTAGTGAGGTTGCATTTCTCTGTTAATTGACTTGTTATGAAATTTAGACTAGAACCTCACTTTTTAAAAGGTTATTATTGCTGCTGTGCAGCTAATGAGTGTCACTAAGACTATTCATTATTTCTGAAGCAATAGAAAAAGTGAGTTGAAGTTGTCATTGTATTAACATTACAGGAGGATTTTCCAGAAACGGTATGCTGTCTATGCCCTCATTCAAAATGTGTGTGGGTTACCACTTTTTTAAAAAAACGAGGCATCTGCAATGGCAGCATCACAAACAGAAAGAAGAAGGGTCTTTTCAAGAACGTTCTTGAAAGGGACCAACAATTGCTTATGTACCCTTCTTTTCCCTAAAAATTGTAGTTCTTACTATACTATAGTAACATTATATGTGCCATGGCAACTGAAAATTAGTCAGTATATCAGTCACATGGTTGTAAGAACGCCTGCCAATTAAAAAATTAGTTGCAGCCTTTTCTGTAGCTTTATGTTGATTTGTGCTCAGTGCAAGCATAGTGGAAGATAGGATTGCCTCTTGGCCTGGAGCTGTCAGGCTGTCAGGAGCCTGATAATGCATGGCAATGACTTTACTAACACATTTGAAAGAGTAGTCAATTACTTGAACTGGGATCTTTCACTGTTCATGCTGTGTTGCATCTATTGGAGGTAAGCTTGCCCAGGATGAAATTGATGAAAAACGTATTTTAGGTTGAGAAAGATAATAATCATCTGAAGAATAAGGATATAGAAAAATCTAGTTCCAAAAAAGTAGCATAAAAAGCGCATTATGATCCATACTGACATGCCTAGTATGGCGTCTTTTCTGTACACTAGCAGATGACAGACCAAGCAACTTAGTAAAGATGTGCAATGAGCAGAAACTGCAATGCTTTCTTATCCATCTCCTGGCAACAGAAGTTTTCATTTTATTCTTAGGCCATGTGAATGAGGGCTGTATTTCATAGAAGCAGAGAGCAGTCATATCAGATGGAAGTGACACATCTGTGGAAGGGCAGATTTGGAAAGAAAGTATAATGTAATCATCTGACAGTGCCCTAGAATGAACTCTGCAAATGCCAGCTAGTGACTGCCTATTGACAGGAGAACACACTGCCCTTTTCCTATCTTTTGTCAGCTGTTACCTGAGATGTAAGGCCCTTCAGAATAAGGTGAAAAGAATATTTACCAATATTAATGTTACTTAATGTGCCACGGATATCTCACTTGTTTGCATTTACATGGGTAGTTTTCTTCTGACTATTGTAACATTTTTCAGTTGATTATGGTTTCAATTTTATTATGTTTCTTATAGTCTGTAATAAAAGAAAAAAAATTAAGTTTAAAATACATTTAGTTGTTCAGAGTCTAAGAAGGGACCAGCTGACCAGAAGGGATGGTGTTTTCTCAGTGGCAGTAGATTGATTATCAGAAACGTTGTCTATTTTTTCTAATATTCTTGCCTAGGGACATGTAGGGATTTCTCAATTAGCAAAGGTAAAATAAGATTGACTTCTGTCCCCTCCCCTTTTGTTTTTGTATTTTTTTTTTTAGTTAATCACAATGTATTGTGGAATCTTGGTATGTATAAAATGCTATTTTCCTAAGATACAACTCTCTACAACCATTTTGTACATTTGATAGTACATGCTTAGTAGAACAAATTTTGTGGGCTATAAATTGAAACAAAAACATCTGCTCCATAAATTCATAAATTAACCAGTTTACATGGTGGAGAATCTGTGCTTCCTGATAGGATGAATTAGGGCATGTCTGTATATCAGTGTCCAGGTGTCCCACTGTGTTGGTTTGGCACAGCCTGGTTTTAGGTAGCAGGGGGGCCACAGAGTTGGCTCCTGTGAGGAAGCTGCTGGAAGCTTTCCACCATGTCCAGCAGTGCCAATGGCTGATGGCTCTGAAGATGGACATGCTGCTGGCTAAAGCTGGGCCAATTAGAGATGGTGGTAACGCCTCTGTGAGGACATATTTAGGAAGAAAATCAAAACAACAGTCAAAAGGTTTTGCTTCTAGCCAGCGAAGAGGAGGAGGTGAGAACATGTGAGGGAACACCAAGGTCAGTGGAGAAGGAGGGGCAGGAGGTGCTCCAGGCGCCGGAGCTGAGGTGCCTCTGCAGGCCGTGGTGCAGACCATGGTGAAGCAGCTGTGCCCCTGCAGCCCATGGGTCCACGGGGAATGCAGAGATCCACCCACAGCCTGTGGGGGAGGTGCCCATGCCTGGAGGAGGCTGTGATCCAGTGGGAGACCTGGTGGAGAGAGAGGGCCCTTGCTTCCAGACTGGAGCAGCCTGTCCTTGGAGGGTTGCACCCCATGGAAAGAGAGACCCACGGCACAGCAGTTTTGGGAGGGCTGTGTGCCCATGGGAGGGACTCACGTTGCAGCAGATGTGGTGTGGCTGCTGGTCCTGAGAGTGGACCCATGCCAGGGAAGTTCACAGAGAACTGTTTGCCTTGAGGGACCCCACAGCCTCACAGGGGAAGGACTGCTCTCCTGGAGCAGTGGAAGGAAATCTTGGTTATGAACTGATCAAAGACTCCCATGCCGTGTCTCCCTGCACTGTTGGTGGGAAGGAGGGAGGGGCTGGGGTGTGGATTTTTTTACTGGATAATCTACTTCTCATTATCCTCCTCTGATTCTGTTCGTAATTAACTTTGCAACTTAAGTTGAGCCTGCTTTGCACTTGAAGTGTTTCTCACGGTCCTTATCTCACTCATGAGGCCTTCGTTAATTTTTTTCCCCTTTTCCCTCCTCTGCCCAGCTGTGGCAGGGTAGGGGGAGCAAGCAGCTCTCGTGGGTGCCTGGCTTTGAGGCAGTGTTAAACCACGACACCCACTCTCAGAAATTTTATCACAAATTTAAACCTGCACAGCAGGACTGTATGGAATCACTGGTTTAGCGTCTTTTAAAATCTGTTATGGTTAAGATTAGGTGAATTCAGTGCACCTAGGAGAAGTTTTTATCCCCAGTCACCTAGATATAGAGTTGGTGCACTCTACAACGAGATCACAGTCCCTCACAGTCCTTCACAGGTGGGGAGATGCTGTGGATTCCTAGCCCTGGGTCCTGACAATAATGAGTCTGGGTACGTACTCCCGGTAGGCACATGCACAATATGCAGACTCAGTTTACCACTAACACATCAAGACAGAATTATGATTTTACAGGCATCACATGAATGACACACACAAAAATGTCAAAAAACCAAGAGATCATCCTGTTTTCTCCCCATTAATTTTGCTAGTAGATCTGTACTGAAATGTACCCACAATCCCTTATATGGTTTTTCTCAGGCAGCTAGACACTAGGCCTCTACTTCCTTCAGCATACAGTCCTCAGAACTCTTGTTCTACTTGCTGGCAAGCCCAGCTTAAGGTTTTTTTATGTCTTGCACCCAAACCCTCATGGTACTCTCTGGCAGCTGGCCTGGACCTATTGTCTGGTTTGCAGGCTAGGTAACAGGTAACTTTGAAGTGCACCAGTATCTTGCATATCTACACAATAAATTGAGACCACAGTCAGGAAAAACATTAAAAATTGTATGAGGTTCAACAAGGCCAAGTGCCAGGTCCTGCACCTGGGTCTCAACAACCCCGTGCGGTGCTACAGGCTGGGGGTGGAGTGGCTGGAAAACTGCCCAGCGGAAAAGGACCTGGGGCTGCTGGTTGGCAGCAGCTGAACATGGGTCAGCTGTGCCCAGGTAACCAAGAAGGTCAATGGCATCCTGGCCTGTATCAGCAATAGTCTGGCCAGCAGGATCAGGGCCTCCTGTGATCATCCCTCTGTACTTGGCATTGGTGAGGTTGCACCTTAAGTCCTGTTCTGATTTTTTGGTCCACTCACTAC
This sequence comes from Ifrita kowaldi, assembly GCA_013398055.1. Lineage (NCBI taxonomy): Eukaryota > Metazoa > Chordata > Aves > Passeriformes > Cinclosomatidae > Ifrita > Ifrita kowaldi. The sequence goes on from VZRS01002174.1 coordinate 219,194, forward strand.
AAGAAGGACACTGACGTGCTGGAGTGTGTCCAGAGAAGGCAATGGAGCTGGTGAAGGGTCTGGAGCACAAGCCTTATGAGAAGCAGATGAGGGCCCTGGGGGTGTTAGGCCTGGAGAAAAGGAATCTAAGGAGAGAGAGTTATTGCACTTTACAACTGTCTGAAAGGAGGTGGTCTTTTCGCCCAAGTAACAAGAGATAGGATAAACGGAAACAGCCTCAAAATGCTCCAGAGGAAGCTCAGATGGCATATTAAGAAAAGTTCTTCAATGATAGGGTTGTCAAACTTTGCACAAAGCTTCCCCAGGAAGTGGTTGAGTGATTGAGTAACCATCCCTGATTTTCTAAAATAGATTCTACTTAGAAGATAGAATAGTCTGTGTCGGTCAGTCACAGATACCAGCCAAACAACAAATACTGACCAGCGTCTTTATTGTGGGTGACTGGCACCTTTTTAGCCCCTTTGTCTCGTATTTCCTGTGCTTACTTTTCTCCCATTCACTTTCTTTTTTCTTCTGTGCTCCAAAGCCACTCTACCCCTAATAATTTTTTCCCCACTGGCCCCAGTTTTACTACATCTATACCTAAATTTGTTATGGCTGTTGCAGTTACTGGGATATTGTTGGACTGGCAAGGCTCTGCTCCTTAAACACTCTTCCAATTAACTTGTGAATATTTTTCCCCTAATTTAATGGTCTGCGAAATCTGGGCATTCCTCCTAACATTGTCATACCTTTCCTGAGCTTCTTGCTATGCTGCTTTTTAGCATTCACCAACTTCTTATGTCATGTCCAGGAATTTCCCATGCTCTGTCAATTTAGTTAAACCTCAGTCCAAAGCATATTCATCTGACTTCAACAGGTACTGCAATTCTAAAGGCAGATTTACTGACTTGCTACATACTGCCAGGGTGGTACAGTTTACTTACATACACAGCATACAATATTTTTGCCTGGTTATCTATATGGAGAATTGTCTCTGTCTTTAATTTCATTGGGAAAATCTCTTTCCAGAGGGAAAATAAATAATTGTTGCATTTACTATTGTTTTCTTCCCTTTGTCCTCTTTTTTCTCATTTTTTTTGGATCCTAGTTGGATAGTGTAGTCAGTGTTGTGAAGGTTCATGCTGGTAACATAAATCACAGTCTGTCATGTTTAGAATGCTTGACAAACCAAAAGAGGGGAAATTTTAATTTTATTTTTCTGACCTGATTTGCAATGGTGCTGGTCCCCACACTGAGAAAGACCAAATGTTTCAGTAGACTTATCTGGGAAATATATACTCTTAAAGCATATTTGCAACCCCTACAAAGACTCATAGCTGTGATCTAAACATTTTTTTCCTGGGTGAACACTTGCAACAAGGATCATGCAATATGGCATTTCAGTAAGTTCTGTTAGGTTCATTGTAACTACATCTTTGATGGCTCTGCACTTTGCAGTGTGGCAGGCAAATGGTGGTCTCTTTTGTTCCTTTAGATGGGATGGTCCTTTGTCTGGTAGTAGTAGTATTCCAGCTCTTGTTTCCCTGATTCCTGGTGGTTTTCCCTTGAGTTAATATTGATGATTTAACAATTTTGGCCTTATTGCTTATTTCAACTTAACTGACATAGTTTAAATTTGTGTTGCTGTACAAGTGAACCTGTCCATGTGATTAACAAAGTAATGGCCCTTTAGCCCTTCATCAGTTTTTCTCCCCCTGATTTAAAGTGGGCTGAGTTCACACACTTAAGCCTCATGCAGCTGGGTTATTTCGTGAAGGTGATATTCAGCATTGGGTGGGATTTGTTCATTCATCTGCTTTATTAATGAATGTATTGGTTCTTTAAAAATAAAACTGCCTTGGTTTTTCTAAAGAAAAAGAAGTATAGCAGTATTTATGGACTTGATTAATTATATATACTTGAAATTTCTCTTCTTTAGACCTAAGGAAAGTGTGATTGTGTACTGCATGCAAAAAGGTTCACTCACCTCTTGCTTGTAATTATTTTGTTTAAATTAAAATGTCAGTACTTTGTGATTAAAAAGCTGCCTACAGGGAATGTCTGAAATAAAAACCTTCCTTCTCTGTCCTCCTCATTTTGATGTTTAGCTTTTGCTTTAAGTTTTAGAGTAAAACAATTAACCTTTAAACAAGAAATAATACTTAAAAGACAGTGAAAATATTCCCTGGCTTCAGTTTTCTCTGCTCAATTAGATTTATACACTAACACTAGCATAACCCTTCAGTATCCTCACTGGTAAGGTCTTAAGGGTGAAGAAGTCCTCAAAGAAGGCAAGGAGAGGTCATCATCACTCTTGTACAGAAGATAAAAGTCATCACTCTTTATGTGTTAGCAGTTCACAGGAAGAGTTGTAATACCATAATGAACTATCTACAGTTACATATTTATTTATATCATCATGTAACATGTTAGTGTACTACACCTTTTGAAAGGAAAGCTAATCCAAGTAGGCAAAAAATTAACTAACTGGATTCTAAGATTCTTCTGTTCAAAAGACACTTAAAAAGCAGTTTTGAAAAAAAAAAACAGGTAGATTTGGCTTTGCTTTTCTTGGGTGTCACATTGCCTAAACAGGATACAGAAGCACATGCAAAATAGTTCTTACTTTTTCTTCATGCTTTAACTAGCTTCACGCTTTGAAGTAGCAACAAATCTATTAATTTATGTATATTTCTTTTAATATATATTTTAAATTTTCCAAACTTATGTATTCTGACTACTCAGAAGTGTGTTGTGATCAGATGAAAGCAAATATTATTTTGAATGCTCTTCGTTCCAAACAAAGGTCTAAAGAACAACCTTTGGAAATTTAGTCTTTCATCTGTACAGTGTTGTCAAAGCTATCATTAATATGTTGGAGTTGTAAACCTTAAGTGTAGGAAGAAATCAGCAGTGCTAAACTCTTTCTTTTTTTTTTTTTGTCCAGTGTTCTTGCTACATTACATTTGTCGTCCTTCCAAATAGAGAAGGGATAATTGGAACATGATGGTTATTTCTATGGGCAGTTAGTTGACACAGGGCAATACTAGGGAGAGGTTGCAGATAAAAAAAAATTAAAATATGCAGTCAATTCAATAGTATGTCTAATCTCTCAACCAAAAATCTCTTCTGCCATGTAATACCAGCTCTGCTTTACACCATTACTTGTTTGTTGGTTTGCAAGATCTTTGCTTTCCATTACTCACTACATTTGATTTCCCAGATGACAATTTCTTTCAGTGGGGAAAATCGAGGTGACTTAGGCAAATGGCACTAGTTACATGCTTTGCTTCCAGTTGGACTGGTTAATTTTTGGTTCCTCCAGTCTTTCCTGCTTCACGTTGATGGATTTTGTCTCTTGATGGAGTGTGGAGGTCAAGCTAAGCTCTTCCTCCTTTGAGAAGGTATTCAGATCATTATCAAAGGTGACATTCATCATCCCAGAGGCTGAAAGGTCCATTCAAGCCCTTCAAACCTTTATGAAAATGTCTTTCAATTATAGGTCTCCATCTCTACTCCTTGCCCTGTAGCTTAGCTGATCAAAATGAGGGCAACATTTTCAAGCTGTGCTGTGGGAATTTCTGTTCTGAATTCTATAACCAAAGAAGCGGAACTCAGCAGGCTTGACCAGAGATGAGCAGAGATGAGTTGTGTTTCAAGAAGGCAGATTGCCCTCCTTCCCATCTATATTATTACAAAATATCCTTCAAATATATGTTTGAAAAATCCTCTTGCTTTGGCCTTCAAGGAAGTGATTTTATAGATACAGAAAACAAAAAATGAATGCTGTTCTTCACAGTAAATAACTTAATAAAAATTTAGATATATGAATTAGGTATTACAAGAAAGAAAATTACCTTTAAAAACTTACTAGATATCCTTTATTGTATCAGGCTGGCATTAGCTTTGTGATGTTAGTAAGCAATTCTGAAGGAAATTCAAGTTTAGAGACTTATGTTACGCATAGAAACAGGTAATAAATTTTCCAGCCTCCTTATTGCTCATAAACATCTGCTACTTAGCTCTAGTCAAAATAAAGTTCTTGAGGCAGCAAAGGAAACAGCTGCCACATCAAATACAGTGTTGATATTGCAATGAATTTTATTGATTCCCCTTCCTCATGCTACATATAATTCTTCAAAACCTACAATATACATTTTCCTTTTCAATAATTTACATATTAGACTTGCTTGTCTATGTGAAACATACTGTAAATGCAAAGAAATCAATAAATTGACTGGCAGGAAGTTAAGCTACGTGCTTCGACAATGTCTTACACAGAAAACCTGTGTAAGAAGAAATTGAAAATTTGAGCTGATTTGGGGTAACAGAAATTTTCTTATAACAGTGACCAAGGCAAATATTTTTTAGTACTTACACTGACCTTTTCTTGAAAATTTCCTGAATTAATATTTTTATTCTGTTTAAAAAACCAAAACACAAGCATGTGAATAAGTTTTTTTCCTGGAAGCTGTTATTCACATATTGAAGTTCCGAAAAACCACAAATGGGGAAATAAGTTATGAAAAATTCTAAATGATCAGTCCTTTTCTGTGTCCATAACACACAACACATTTCCACATTTCCTATGAAGAGGAAGCTGAGTGCGAAGTCAGAATCATAGAATAATTCAAGCTGGCAAGCACAACATAATGCTGAATTTAGAACATGTTGCTTAGAGTTTTGTCCAGTCGGGTATCTATGTGATCATGCATACTCAAAAGAACCTAAAAAAATCCCTTTTTGTTTTTCACTGTGTTTATCAAGGGAATTGGTAGATGAACCGACAGTTACTGTCACATGCTACCTTTGTCAGTGTATTTTGAGGAAATACATTATCAGAGATTGCATCGTAAAAATGGAAAGATAATTATTCCCATCTCAACTTTTTTTTCCTGTTCAGAGTGAAAATCATTCATTAGTCTCATTAAGAAGGAGATGATTCCTAACTGATCCCTCAAGCCAGACAAGAAGCATTAAAATTCAGCTTCTGTCCAGAACAGATAAAGGTTTGTAGTCTGCTGTATGACAGCTTTTTTCTAGATATTTCATAAGAATTATAGGGTACAAAATCTAATGTTAATGATTTTAGCAAATTATGAAATTTAATGCTCAGAAAGTATGCATAAACATCTGTAGGGTGAAGAAACTTGCACTGGTCATGAAATTTGAGTCTAAGGCATATGTTCTCTGTCTGGGAGACAGAGATTTTCTTTTTCAAATTATTCACTCTCCAGAGTATAGAATCATAACAATAAGAGCTGAAGGAAAACTAGTTAATCATCTTGCCTCTCTTCCCCCCAGAGGATAATTTTTCTGAATGCTTCTCAACCCTCCCCTCTTTCCCCTCCAAACCTCCTTATTTGAAATTTCATTTTAATTGTCTAAGGCCTAGAAGGCGGAAATCAGGAGAAGTAATGGAGCTTCTGTGACATCTTAATATAGTCTCATGAGTCCTAGTTAAATTACAGCAGTGCTATAATCTATCCCCCGGAAAATAGAGCATAGGACTGATGTAAAGATGTGTTGGCATAAGAATCAAATGTTTTTGCATTTTGTATGTTAATTTTGTAAGCTAAAAGTTAATTTTTCACGGTGTATAAAATTACCCAGTGGAGCAGGAGCATCACCTATAAAATTCTTCCAAATATATATGGATGTGGTTGAGAGAGAACCGTATTTTAGAGCCTTTGAAGTATTTAAACATACATCCTCGACGAACCTATTAAGATTTGTTCCAGTGTGCAAAGCTAATCAATTGTACGATGGGACCCGAAGATGCCTTTGAAACCTGGCTGCTTAACGCATGTTAATATGTGTATCTCTTGGGGATACCCCTCTATGGGATTTAAAAATCAAGACCCACTGTGTAATTCTATAGCTAATTTTGAAACATACTGGGCTCACATCGAAGAGAAAGGGTATTGTGGGATTACAAAAGTTTGGATGTCTCCAATTCCCACAAATGAAAAATCAGTACTTTGTTGATGTGATGGAATTTGGACCTGCTTGTCCCCAGATATCTCATAGGACAAAAACATCTACAAATGCCTGAGGAAAGAGGGTAAATTTACTTTTATGCTCTGAGCTGTGGAAGGTTTGGGTAGTCATTGACAAAATGAGTTTTCTCTGTCAGTGATGAGAAAATTTGGGAGGAATTGAAGTTTTCAGGGTACAATGTATAAACAGGTCTATAGCAGGAAACTGAGTTTCCTGCAATGCAGCATTCTGGCCTGACATTCTAATTTATCTCTCATTTAGTCTTTCCTCTATGAATTATCTTTGATACTCTCAGTGAATACTGTTATCAACAATTAACCTTAATAAAAACAGTGCCAAAATAATTTTATATGCAGCCAATTTACAGAACAAAATAGCCTATCTATTTTCATTGAGGATTTGATGTGATGTGGAAAAGTCTTCAGACTTCACTGATTATTTTATGTCTTTTCATTCTTAAAGAGAGAACAAAACTGCAGAAATATTTACTCCATTAAGTATAAAAATACTGCTTTTTTGGTAATACATTTCTGTAAGGTTGTTCTGTAATAACAAGGCAAGACCACTTTTGCACTCCATCTCAGTATCTGCACCTTGAAGCAGTAACTGGGTTTTAAGAAAGAACTGGCAGTTTTCTAATCACAGTGAGAGATCATGATTCAAGATGAAAGGCAATGAATCAGGATCTTATTACTGTCTTTTAAACCTCAAACAGTCTTTCAATCTGCCTAGTTGCTTTTAATGAAAGTTGTAATTATTTTATGTTTTTCTAAATTCAGTATCCCTCTTAATTACCTTAGATGTGCTCAGACATGCTATATATGTTTTAGACATGGAGCAATTTGACACTTTGGAAAGTTGAAAACAGGATGGCCAATTGGCAAAAACATAGTTCCTGAGGTCTTCTCCAGGCTGTTAGAGGAACTGGGATGGGGCAGCTATCGGCATTTCAGCAACAGAGCATTTTAGTTCTTAAAAATAACTCTGAATAATGCAGAATGTATCTCCACTATAGTCTGCTTCCTAATTGTTATCTAGAAGGTTGCAAATTTGTAGACCTAATTATATGTATAATGTGTGAGTGTATCTATATATATATATACACACACACATATATTTTATTTTTATATATATATACATACACACACACATAATATACATGTATATATAATATGTATTACCTTTATCTCTCCCCATGGCCATGTTGTTTCTATTCAAGTAGTTTTGTCTAATTTGTAATGCTTTCATTGTTTTTCTTAGTTCTTCAGTTATAGTTATTCCCTAGAAGTCTTCAAATATACCAGAACACATTATCTTAGCATATATTATAGTGCTGAATTTATGTTTTGTGAGGCCAAAACCACAAAATAGCTATGAAGATAAAGTAGCGATGATAATGTATGGTGATTTCTTATTTACCAGATTTGTATTCCATGGTCCTGAAGAGTATCTCCTTAATGCTGGTCTGCATTGACCATCTCCATCTTTTGTTTAGCAACATACCTTTCCACACATTTGCTTATGATGTCTTTTTACATAAACTGTCAACTATGCATCACCATGGCCTTGAACCAATCTGCCTTTTTAAAGTTTTCTTCATCTGTCTCTTTCATCATGCCACAAAAAATTTATTTTAGGGTGTAATTTACTGGTAGTCTGGAGTCTTCCTGTATTCATGTCCTTAGCAAAATTTAGCAAACTGGGTTTGAGATGTGATACTATGCTTTTGCTTATCAAGTCAAACTTTTACTGTGGTCAGATATTTACATTTATAACTATATTTATAACTGACATAAGAAAATAAAAGAGCAGAATAACCTGAAAAGACCAAATAATGCAATAACATTATGAACAGAGACAGCAAGAAAAAGCTCTGACAAAACATAGATTCTAAGTGAGAGCCAAAGCAAATGTCAGAATATTTGAACACTTTGTACTTCTATTTTATTTGTACAGGCTTTAGTAATCCTCCAGATCACAGAATCCCAGAATATATGCTGAGTTGGAAGAGACCCAAAAGGATCACTGAGTCCAATTCCTGGCCATGCATAGCACCATCCCCAAGAGGCACTCCATGTGCCTGAGAGCAGTGTCCAAACACTTCTTGAGCTCTGTCAGGCTGGTGCTGTGCCCACTTCCCTGGGGAGCCTGTTCCAGTGCCCAATCACCCTCTGGGTGAAGGACCTTTTTCTGATATCCAACCTAACCCTCTCCTGGCACAACTTCAGGCCATTCCCTCTGGTCCTGTCACTGTCACCATAGAGAAGAGATCAGTGCCTGCCCCTTCTCTTCCCCTCATGAGGATGTTGTAACTGCAGTGAGGTTCCTCACTGTAACTGCAGTGAGGTTCATCAGCCTCCTCTTCTCCAGGCTGAACAGATCAAATGACCTCAGCTGCTCCTTATACAGCTTCCTCCCGAGGTCCTTCACCACACTTGTTGCTCTCCTTTGGGCACTGTCTAATAGCTCAATGTCTTTTTTATATTGTGGCGCCCAAAAGTGCACACAGGGCTTGAGGTGAGATCGCAGCAGTGATGAGTAGAGCTAATATTGACCACAATATAAGACTCATAATAATTATAAATCAGTCCCCTTAAAAGTGTTTCTTACAAGTGCTTACGACACATGGCAACGTGAACTACAAATATAGCTTGTTCAAAATTTCCACAGAGTTTCTATTCAAGGAATTATAACTTGATTATGAATAGCACAAAGATCTATCTGGACTTCAGCCATTTGGTTGTGATGCCTTAGGTTTTAACTTTCATATTTTTCAAATCCTGTACTGCCTAGTGTGTAACTCTGAAGTTTCCTGTAGCCTGTTAACTTCTGCTCTCTCACGCTGGTTTGACATAACAAAGCCTCTCCAGGCCTGCTCTTCAAGGACACTGTCCTAGGCCCAAAAAGTATAAACCGAAAGCATCTGAAAGGGGGGCAAGCTTGGGGAAATTACATCATTAACTGCAGCTTTAATTGGAGAATGAACCCTGACATGCAAATTAACCAAACTTATAAAAGTGTTAAGAACTTGTGACACGTCATCCTTCTTGGGGTCCCTCTTGGCAATAGCCTCTGGCTCCCCAGGGTATACCGTTGAAGGCCTTTCAAATAAATACCCACCTTATTCCCTTATTCTTGTCTAGTCTCTGTTTTTAGGTGGCCTCTCATGGCATCAGTTGGTTTAGCTTCCCGAATTTCAACAGAAGTGAAAATATGGGAACATGGGTGGTCAAGGCTACAGAATATGACAACTGAATGGTCAAGGCATACTCATATAGTGAGTGTGCTCTATTTTGCATTATAAAGGATGGGAAGAAACTTTATTTTGCTATATTGGTATCTATGGAGGTATCTGAGTTTAAAAAACATTCTGCATACCTGAACTCTGTACAAGCCCTCTCTTGTTAAAGGGTGATTAGTTCAGATGTCAGATTTGCTAAGTTTGAGTTTATTGATGTTCAGGTTGTCAACAGAATTAATCCTGGGGTCAGTAAGAATTAATTTGATGCAATTACGAGTAACCTAGGTGTAAAGCCCCACAATAACAATGCTGACAATATGAGGTGTAGTAGTGATAGATTAGATTAATCTGTTAATTCACCACTTCATCCTGCAGAATAACTTCTATTACTTTTCATGTCTTCTAATGGCCTGTTTGCACATCTGCATCTCCTTTGCACTAAAATCTTCTTGAAAAAGGAACAAAAACTAAAGCTGCATTTAGGTATTCATTTGAAAATGACATTTCTTCAGGGAAATTGATTATAATGAACAATGTTTACTAAAAGCTCTTAATATAATTGGTTACACACAAACAAATGAAGAAGTTCGTAGCTGCACTCAGCTTGCAGCTCATTTTCTAGCCAATAGCTCTTTAACAGTAGGGGTTGTAATAAAAGATCAGTCAAATAACTACCACTGGCTTGTATGTCTCACTAGATGCAGTATAAACTGTCTGTTTTGAGGCAGGAGATGTCTTTCTTTTCATGAGTAAAAACTCTGCATTTTCTTTTTGTTGCACATTTTTGTTAAAGCAGTAGGCATCACACCACAACAGTTACATACATACAGTTTGCATGTCACTCATTTTCAGTGTCAAAAGCCACTCAGTGCTCAGATGTTTGTAAACTGGAAACAGGTATTTGATAATCAGCAAAAGTGATATCCCTGTGAGTCAGTTGATGACTAGTGTTGGTTGCAAACTACATTGTTCAGAGTGGAAATAATAATTTCTACTTAGGGACAATAAGAAAGTCAGCTTTATGTAATTGCTGTGATACAATAGTGTGTTGTTAAGGCAGCATGTGCATATAGTATTATACATAAGTATATATGTATTGGTATGTGTTCATGTATGCGTGTTTGTGTACAAACAGTACCTTAGGACTGTGTATTTGGACAGCATGTACCTGTGTTGTGTATTGCTTATATTGCTCTTTTAGTTAACTGGGCATGTAAAAGCTGATGAGGTAAAAACCCCAATCTCTACCTTAACTTAATTAAATCACAAAATCCCTTAATTGGAACAGACAACTCAAAAACATATCTACGAACAAGCACTTATAACTTACGTCTGTTTTGTTATATTCACTCTCTGAGGTTCCTTTCCTGTTTTCCTTCCCTGTTCTTTGAATAGACAAATTTTTGCTTTATCGAGCAAAACTTTCTTTGAGGTCAGTGGAAGGTCTCACCATGAGAATGACTGCAGAACTGTTTTGCTATCCATGACATTTTTATTCACTAGAGGGTGATTAGGCAGTAATGTTTTGTGTCTGCTTATAGGGTAAAGCTAGTTGTAGCCTTAGAGGTCTTTTCAGGTTCATGGCACTGAGGTTCTTGAAAGCCTCCTCTAAAGTTAAAAAACCCCTAAATTTTAATTTAGAGCACTACAAAGTCATAATAACCGAATTCACAAGTGAGTCTTAGATTCCCAGAGTCACTAGGGTTGGAAAAGACCTCCCAAATCATCAAGTCCAACCTTTGACCAAATACCACCACTTCAATTAAGTGCCATGTTCAGTCATTTCTTGAACATTTGCAGGCATGGTGACTTCACTACCTTCCTGGGCAGCCTTTTCCAATCCTTGACAACCTTTCATGAAGAAATTCATCCTGATGTCCAACCTGAACCTCCTCTCGTGCAGCTTGAGGCTGTTGCTTTTCAGGCAGCTGTAGAAAGTCAAAAGGTCTTCCCTGAACCTCCTTTCCTACAGGCTAAACAACGCCAGGTCCTTCAGCTGCTCCCCTTCTGAGTTACTCTCTAGACCCTTCATCAGCTCTGTTCTCCTTCTCTGGACATGCTTCAGCTCCTCAATGTCTTTCATGAACTGAGGGGCCCAGCATTGAACACAGGATTTGAGGTGCAACCTCACCAGTGCTGAGTTCAGGGGGACAATCTCTGCCCTGGTCCTGCTGACCACACTCTTGCTGATACAGGCCAGGATGCCTTTGGCCTTCTTGGCCACCAGGGCACAGCTGGCTCATGTTCAGCTGCTGTTGCCCAGCATCCCCAGGTCCTTTTCTGTCAGACACCTCTACAGCCACTCCACCCCCAGCCTGTAGAGCTGACTGGGGCTGTTGTGAGCCAGGAGCAGGACCCAGCACTTGGCCTTGTTAAACCTCATACCACTGGCCTCTGCCCATCAACCCAGCCTGTCCAGGTTCCTCTGCAGAGCCTTCCTACCCTCCAGAAAATCAACAATCACACCCAACTTGAACTTACTGAGGATGCACTCAATCCCTTCATCCAGATCATTGATGAAGGTATTAACCATCTGGACATTTTTTAACCCAATGAAGAGAGCCCCTGTCCAAGCCATGGCTGCTAGCTTCTCCAGGAGAATGCTGTGTGAGACTGTATCAAAGGCTTTGCTGAAGTCCAGGTAGACAACATCCAAAGTCTTTCTCTTATCCACGGGGTGTGTCACTGAGTTATAAAAGGAGATTAGGTTTGTCAAGTAGGTCTTGCACTTCCTAAACCCGTGCTAGCTGGGTGAGATCACCTGATCTTGCATTCTAGCAATCAATTCCTCTAAAATACTTTACTTTTTTTAACCATGTGCAAATTTATCTCTCTTCCATATATTGTGGCTGTGATGAGTGCATCAAAACTATGTGCTTACGTCAGTTAATATTTGGATGGTAATTTAATTATGTAAAACAGAAACTGCCTAAGCCCTTTCAGCATGACCAGAACTTTTGTTCTATGCCTGTTATGAGACTGGGTTGTGGCTGAACTTCAGCACAATATGCTGACATTCTTGCTGGTATCCTCAGCTAGTTAGGAAATGGGATAAATCATGTGGAGAAATCTCAGATGATTAGTGATAACTGAATAAACAAGGTTGACTCTGTTTTGTGCTTTTGCTTACTTGAAGATAGAATTTTTCTTCATGTATCAAGTTGTTTTAGGCAGGTGATACAGTGTAGTGTTTTTTACTCTCAGCAGCCTTTTAATAGCTCTGCAATCTCTGAAGCAATGAGTTTCCATGGATACTAGCTTATTCCCCATGCTCCTAATCAAAAGTGTCATATGACACGTATGCATTTGCAAGTGTTTGCATTTCATACATGACTATTTGTAAAGCCCTCTTTTAGACAGAGATTGCATTCAAGAGAAGTGCAGAAACATGTTTTCCATCCTAGAACCAAAACAAAGCAATTTTCTCAAGTGACAGAGGAAAACTGGATTATTATATTAAATGAGACCAATGAAACCTCTGGTATAAATGAAATCAAAATCTATATCTAGTCTTTAGCTGACAGACTAAACTTGGAAACTGTTCCTCCGGTACATTCTAATTGTTGTGGACTGAAAAGTGCTTGATTTTCTTCTGAGATCCTATCTAGTTTCCTCCAAGTACAGAATTACTGTACTTTGGATTTTAATATCAGAGAGCTGGTGTTGTAACCTATTTGAAACAGTAAATTGTCATTAAAAAAAAAGGCAACACACTCCCTCCCTCCCCCCCAGTAAACCCACAACAACTTAGGCCTCTAAGCATCAGCTCTTGCTGTTAAGTTTGTCTTTTTCTTTTGGATAGGGAAAAATCCATAAAATGTTTGAAAATGCTTTGTTAAGAAGGGGAACAAAAAATAACATATTTTGTTATAGCAATTAATTAATATCTGTAGTTCTTCTATGATCAGAAGTATCTGTTATCATTAGAAAGTTTCAACCCACTCATACGAAGGCTGCCACAGCAAGATCTTTCTGACAAGAATGGCCAAAATTTTTGATGACAGGGTCACTGCTGCTCCTTAGGGAAGTCAGCTCTCCAGTCTCAAATATCTCCATGTATGTGCCAGCATAGGTTTTTGTGTGGCTGTGTGAAAAGCCAGATTGATAAATTGATCTGACTTAGAAACACATGTGGGGAAAAAAATAGATTTTCCATGGTGTTTTTCAGGTCTATCACTTTGTGGTCAGGTGTGTTACTGTGCAAGTTCCTGTGCTGCCTAGCAGTGCATCATGTCAAAAGGGAGAAAGAAGAGTTTGTGAGACTTAGGTGGAAAAAAGTCTGATATACTTCGAAATTCTAATGAGGTGACTATTAAAGTCTATATAACAGCCTTCAGAAATAAAAGGCATCACACTGCACTTGAAAAAAAAGCTGTAGTTTGCAAGCTAAAAAAAAGACATGCTGTTATATTTGCAGATTCTAAATTTAAGAACAGAAACTGAAAGCATATAATCTCTCTCTGCATAAATAACATTACATGATGAGAAGACACTATCTACAATTATACAGACATCAATTGTTTGAACTAATATATTCTCACATTTTAGAGGTTTTTTGTTTGTCAGTTTTTCCCTCTTACACAAAAGCTGTCACTGTAGCTTCATTATTTATACATTTTTTTTTTCTCAGTGTTCTTTGTCTGTAATTACTTTTTGGCAAGCATGCCACTACAGGTAGAAGATATATCAAACACAAATGTGGGCAGAGTCCTTTGTGACTTGCAAATATAAGTATTGTAATATTAATACATTTTTTGAATGTAAGCTCTGTTAAGGAATGATCTTTACGAACACATGAATTTCTTTCTTTTTTAAACATCTCTATTTCCTTCATGTTGTCTGTTCATCAGTCAGAGCAGAATAGTAGTCCTCTCAGCTTCAGTGGATTATTCCAAGCTTTGATTGGAAAGTGAACGCTCTTTGCTGAAATGTGAAGCCTGCCAAGGCTTCATGTAGTAAGACTGTTCTGTTCAGAATTTGCTGGTTGTCCATGCAAGTGAAAGAGCATATTGATCAGCACAGACACAGGGAGATGAAACTTCAGCATGAGAACAGAATGTAATGGGAAAGCTTTGATTTATTATTTTTTCTAGGGTGAAGAGGAAAAGATACATAACTGCATACATACCAAAAAATCACTTGTTTATTTGAATCCAGTGTGAATTTACTTGACTGCAAACTAATTAGCAGTATTTGGTGGTTGTCTCCATTAGAAGATAATCTACATAATTTTGCCTGTCTTTCAAAAAACAGGAAGGTGCATGTATGTTGAACATGAAAGCAGAAAGCTTGTCTTGCTTGTTTATGTTTGGAAAATAAAAACTGTTGAAATTCTTGGATAAAATGGACAGCAGGAACTAAGTATGAAAAAATAAAGCTTTCTTCAATAGTATACAGTAAGGTAGCACTGGGCTTAATAACTACCCTTGTTTGGTTTTTTTTCCATGCTAATCTTAAACTTCAGAAACTGTGTGAAAAATAAGAGAAACTGTACAGAACAATATATTGAAAACTCTTCAAACAACTGTATTTTATCTGGTCTCCAAACTGTGATGACTCTCACTTTTTCTGTGTGTGGCATGCCTAGTGTCCTGGTTTGAGACAAATTTGGAGGAATGTCCGAAATGAACGTCCTCTGATAGAAGGCAGGTTTTAGCCACCCCTACCCCACCAGGTTTGGGAAAAAAATTCCTTGGAGGAAAGTGAAAAAAAAGTTATTTATTTGACAAGCAGGGGGTACGCAGATACCAAAAAAAGAAGAATGAGTAATGTTAAATAATAAAACCTCTTGCTGTGAAGAAAACCTGGGTGCTTTCTGAGTTCTTTGTAGGTGATGGCTCTGCTCTCTCCAGAGCTGGGGTGCGGCTTGGGCCTCCCCAGGCGAGGGTGTAAGGCTTCCCTGTGATGTTCTGCTATTGCTGAACAGTCCAGAAGAGAAGAAGACAACAAAGTCCCAGGAAACTCCTTGCTTCAGCTAACGAACAAGAAGCTAGCTAAAAAACCAAGAGAATGCAACTCCCTTCCCTGCTGCAGAGAGCGGAGAGCTGAGGAGAAGAGCGAGCAAGTTATCTGTGTTTTTGAACACAGCTGCCAAAGAATTGCACTGCCTTCCCCCCACTGCCTCTCAGGTTTGCCTTGAAGACACAGAAAGGCACAGGATTCATGTCTGGGCGTAGAGCAGGCGATAGGGGATACAGCATCATGAAGTCACCCCAAGACACCTAGGAAAGATTAACAAGTTTATTTCAAATGCTTCACTTAAAATAAACATTTTCAGAAGTCCCTGAAAAACTGTAGAACTTTCAAAAATATCCAACGAATGGAAAGGCATGGGTATACTAAATATATTTCTGTAGTCAAGGAAATTTTGAAAATTCATAGGTTTTTTTATCTGAACAGAAAGGTCTTTTAGTCTGAAGATTTTTCTCTAATTTCATATTTGAACTCAGGTGTTAATCTATAGCTTCATAACAGAAGAAAAAAGAACTGATATCAAAATGCTGAAACAATGGGGACAATGAATAGAAGGGCAATGGAGTATTTGGTTTTGTTTTTGTTTTTCTTAGACTTAAACTTTTATTGTACAATTCCCATTTTGTACTCCATGGATACTTTTGGTAGCTGAAAATACC
This sequence comes from Ifrita kowaldi, assembly GCA_013398055.1. Classification (NCBI taxonomy): domain Eukaryota; kingdom Metazoa; phylum Chordata; class Aves; order Passeriformes; family Cinclosomatidae; genus Ifrita; species Ifrita kowaldi. Next base: position 235,049 of record VZRS01002174.1, read on the forward strand.
AAAGAAATCTTCTTGAGTTCAATCAGTAATGGCTGCTGCACCTTGGCTTTCCATCAGTAAGTATTCTACAAAGTTTTTGAAAGATCACATCAGATTATCTTGTCTTCATTGTTTCTCTATCAAGTTTACCTCTTTTGTCAGCTTTAGACTTAGTCAATGGCACTGACTTCACATAATTTCCCTTTTTGCCCACCACAAGGGTTTGAAACCTCCCAGGCAAGAGTAAGTTCTACAGGGGAACATATTTTGCTCTTATCAGGTTTAAATTGCTGAAGTTTCAAGCAGAGCTCTGAAGAAGACTAATCATTCATTCTAGTTCTCAATTTTTCTCTGGAATTCTAGAGGTGAGTGAAAAACTCTAAGTTATGCCTAATGTGAGAGACATAATGGACGAAGTAGATTGTGATTTGGACAGCAGCCTGAACCCAGCTGTAGCAAAGTACAAAAGGCATGTGTATTTTAATACATATGGATTTTTTTTCACTGAACTCAAAATCTCAGTCTTATTGTAGATGGTTGTGGGAATTCTTGAGACTTGATAAAAAAATGCCTTAGCCAAATACTAGAAGTTGCTCAGTTGAGGTGATGAACCTTGACTTGTAGGATCTGTACCAACATGTTATTGTACTAGAATATTTCGTTTCCCTATGTTTCCACTGAGAAGGCAGGGCAAGGAGCTTCTTTTGTGCTGAATAAAGAGAAGAAAGAAAGGAACTAGGTGAATATCAAAACCCTTTTCAAGTCTGTAATTCTTCAGATAATCAGATGCTTTTGTACTTTCTGTGGTAATCGGTGAACACTTGTGTGTTGAGGCTGCCATGGGACCTTCTCCAGGTTACAAGTTTCTGTGAAGGTAATGTATGAGCTCGCAGGACCCCACGGAACTGGCAGGTAAATAGTTACACTTTCTTTCTCTACTCTGAAGTTTTTAGAGGACATTTTTTGTCATTGATAAGGAATGAAATATGTTTTCATTACCAAAACAAATGTTTTAGTTAAGTTACTTGTTAAGTAACTGGAAAGATTTAGTCTCTTGTAATTCCTGCAAGTGAACTTTAATCAAAGGATAAAGGACAAAATTTGCGTAAACAATAAAAATTTAAGAAAAATAAAGGAACCCTCACTATTCATTCTCTCATGAAAGCACAGAACACTGTCCTTGCTCTGAGAGGAACAGGTGAAAGGACTATTAAAAAAACACAAAGAAAGAAAAAGAGGAGAGGGATTGTCTGAAAGTCGAGTGCATAGTTGATGTTTGATAAGTCTATGCTGAGCTCCTTCTATGGCAGATAATGTTAGAAATGGAGGTTAACTAAGTTGAATCAAGCAGATTTAATCTCTCTTTCCGTCCTTGCATATTCAGATCAGGACTGACCGGTGTCAATAGAATTACAAATATTTTTTTCTTAAATGCTGAGGGGTTTAAGAATATCAAGTACTTCTAAGCAGAGTCCCTGCTTCATTCCCTGCAGGACAAGCCAGTCATTTGTTTCCAAAATGGATCTTATAGGAGCTTTTACTTGGCTAAGAGCTGCTGAGTCTATTGAGAGAACACTTTTTTGAGAAGAGTGATTATTATGTGGGTGTATTTAATAAACAGTGCGAATATAAACTGTCAAATTTCATTAGCTGATCAGTATTCTATTTCGATTAGTATTCCTATGGATCACTTGTGAAAGAGAAAGAAAAGGTGTTGGGTATTGTTGCTGATACTGTGTTGGAATCACTTTCCTTTAAAACAAGACAGTGGAAAGTGTTACACTCAAGAGGTATAGAAAAGTGGAAGTCTTAAGTAAGGAACCACTACTCCTGTTCTGGACTTCCTCATCTGAGTCAAGTCAGGTTTTACTGTATTTAAGGACTTAACTCGCAGTAAAATCAAATTAAATCAAACACCTTTGAAAAAATCCTTTTCCTAATCCTGAGCTTATTCCATCTTCTTATCACTAAGGGATAAGCGTTATGGAGTGAAAGTTTTATGAGGAGAGGAAAATATTTAGCTTGGTGCTCGAATGCAAAGAGATCAATTGGTCTTCATAGCTTACAAAAACAGGTGATACTTAGCAAAAATTTTTGACACAAGCGGTGACATAAACAAGAATGTAAATGATTTTATCACTTGAAATATGTGTGAAAGATAGTGATATTTGTTCTCTGCATCTCAAAGTATTAGTCTGCCACAAGGTTTAAAGCCAGTTTAAGAGGTTGATAAGGAAAAGGAAAAGTATCTCACTAACTACTGAATAGATTACTTTATTAGCATAGATCAAAATCAACTTTTCAAAAAGCCAGTTTCATAACCAAGTAAGAGGACTGCTACACCCAATGCTAGTGAGAGAGAAATTTTATTTGCAACTTTGCTAAGAGGGAAACTTCAATACTTTGCTTTAGAAGATACCCAAGCAGAGAGACAGGAAGAACTGCAGCTTGTGGAATACAGGTTAGCAGCTGATACCACGACTCATAAAATGTAGCTCTGGTGTAGTTTCTGTAATGAGGTTTTTGCCTGTAGATGTGAGATTATTCTTTGAAAAGGTTTGTGGCTGAGATCTTAGGTAATACCTACAATTTAGGTTATGTTCTTCAACTTTCCTTTTTGCCCTGTATGCTTTCCTAGTTACTAACAGCAGTTCCATACTAGTGGCTCATCTTTTCAACATAGTTTTCTGTTGGTTTATTCTCTGTTCTTACAAAGGGCAATACTTTAGCATCTGTGTGCCTTCTGTGGAATAGGAAACAGATCTACAAGCAAAACAGTTGCACACATAGCAACTCCATTTCTAGATCCTGTGTTAATTTAAGGAAAGAAAATTGAAGGAACACAGCTGTAAAATGACCTTTAACTTTTGCATTTGTTTACCATGGTGGACTTGTCTTTGTAGGTTTTTTTTTTCCCAGTGTTTGAACTCTATGCATTCTCTTGTCTCATGACTACTGTAAAGTGCTTAAGTAGCTACTAGGTCACTGAATAAAGGGCAGCAAATGTTCAAATGACTGCCCATCACTGTTTTGCTCCTGTGGTATTAAAATCCACAGGATATTTCATCCAACATCATGCTGGTTAAGAATACACAGAAGTTAGGGAAATAGCATTGGTTATAAATTGATTAAAGAAGGAAATACCATTGGAAGATGAAAAGTCTCTCTGTGGTGTTTTTAACTTAAAGCTGTTTCTCCACATGTGAGTTTCTGATTATCCTAGGGGGAAAGAAACTCCATATGTCTTTAAAATTAATTGGCTCAATGATTTTACTCAGTGATCACCTTAAGCCAAGACCATGCTTTCCTTTACACTGAATTCATAAATAATTCTGGTAAATCCACAGGCTGTCTCTCTCCATTGTCCCCTCACTTTCCTACTAGTTATAATCCTATGTTGCTGATTGTAGTTTAAGTGATAATACAAGAGGCAATAAAGTATGTGTGTGTGCAGTGTTTGCTTATATATGCATATTCTAAAAATAGCCTGTAAAATAGTGATGATAGTTGTCTCATGCCTCTTACTATGAAGTTGGCAAAGTCATCAGTCACCAAGAATTTTGCCATGGGTCCAAATGAAATAAACCATACAGTTATTAAAATTACTTCAGTTTTTAATGTTGGCATTCGCATTGTTCTTCTCAAAGTACTCATAGATTAATTTATAGCTTAATTAATTAAGCTATAATTAATTAATTTATAGGGAAGAGATTGAATGGAAATATCTTGAGGTTTTAAAAAAAACTTTGTTAATGTACTAATAAAAAATATGCAAATAAAACCTACAAACCTTAAAAATAACAAAAAATACTGGTTTAGTAGCTTTACTGCAGTTAGTAAAATAACAGCCTGTGAAAACACTCAGAATTGTTTTATGATGAATAAAAGAAAGAGGTGGAGGCACATGAGAAATTAATGAACATACATATATACTTAAATGAACAAAAGCATTCAGATAACATTATTTCCTTGAGCTGTTTCCTTAATACCATCCCTCCAGCTCTCCTGGTTTGACTGATTTATTGTCAGAACAACCCTAAGAATAGTTTTGCTTGGAATTCTGGCCAAATTACAATCTGATAAGACCCCTGAATGAACTTGAGAGCTGCCTTAGATCCTGACGTGACATTGTGCTGCAATTAACTTGGCACATTGCTTGCACTGATTTTCAGGAGGAAGTCTAGCAGTTGACATGCATCTACATCTTTGGTGAGGAACATTTTCTAGAAGCAATGGAACTCTCAAGAAATATTCACACTTTGTTGGTGGTGGATTGGTTTTTCATTTATACCATTAAATAAGGCGTTAAAACCAGTGTGAGATTTTCACTGACGAGTGTTTCTTCTGACAAGAGGATTGTTTCGTAGCTCACTTTATCTCCTATATCATCTCTGTGTGAGTGGAATTTCTTTACCAGCTAGAAGAAATAAAACAAACATACCAATTAAAACATACTGTGCAGGTAACAGCACACTAAAATAATGTTGCAAGAACATTAGTGCTGTGTAGAGGAAGTGTTATCACACAATTCATTCTGATATTAGAGTGTCTGTGACAGAGATTCTGCATACCTACAGAAGTGCTAATACTGCCTGAAGCCAAATGGATATTTTAAGTGGCTGTCAGATCAATATATTGAACTGCTCAATTAGGTGACCTCATCAGCCCAGTAAGGACAAAATTAAAGTGTCACTGTAGGTGACTAAATCTCCTTCAACAGTAGGAGCAGAATGTTCCTGTTGTTAAGAGTCTTTGCAAATATTTATAACCCGTAATGCTGTATTACCTGAGTAAGACCTTGCCACTGTGGTTAAAACAATTAACATGTATGTTCTTGCTAATATTCAAGTTGTACTTCCGCTATTTTGAAAGGTCCTTTCAGTTCAGTGTTAGAGCAATCTGTCCTCAGCTGTGCCTCACAGATTTTGGTCAGAAGATGAGTTTGGGGAAATTTCTCAGCATAATTTACCCTTAGCCAAAAATCTACAAAACTTGTCTTGTCTACACCTGCCACACCCAGATGCAAGTATTTCTTTTTTATTATGCCCTTTTCTTGTTGCACTGAAATTTGGGCCTAATCAGTGGATTTGCAGAGTTGCTGCTGCTGTCAGATTTTTGACAACACTTCTCTGACAGTTATAGATTCATCAGATTATTTCAAGCTGTTTAAATTTTAAATGTAAGAATTTTAATGAGTTAGTATTGTTACACCAATTATTGTTACACCAAAGATCATGTGCCCCCATCTGTTGCCAGTTGGTGTGTTTTAAAGTAAAATCAAAAGACTGAAGATTCAGGTAAAACTGGATTTTACTATTGTTTTGCAGATAGCACTGCAAAATGAAATAATTGAAAATCTTAAAGTTAGTATTTTAGGGAGATGAAAGACGGAAGATGGACTCTGACAATAAACACTATGTGAGGAAAATTGTATGGAAGAATTATTTACCGAAATATTTTTTTACATTCTTTAACGTTTTGCTATATGCTCTATTTTGACATACTGTATACAATACATAATGTTTTTATATATACTAAAATAACATATATTTTGTGTATAGTAAAACATAAAAGCGTTTTATGTACTTAAATAATTTTTATATTTTTCCATGATACCTTCATATATTTTTCTCAGTTTCTAAAATTATAAGCACCAGGAAGCAATTCTTACTTATTGCATGAATCGTATACAAATTGCAAAAAGTGGAATAGTAAATTATCTGTAAATAAATTTGTCATATGAAATGCAGTGTTCTTATGGTTGATTTAAATTATTTGTATTATGTATTAATACAATTTTGTATTTGTATCGTGCATATTAATTATAAGCATTATAATGATAACAAGAGCATTAGTAAGAGCTGCTAATATTGAGGGTAGCAGAAGCTATCTGCAAGTAGTTGTGTGTAAAGATTTTAGTCTGTACCTTATTCTGGGAAAAAAGTTGTTAAAGATATCTTTTGACTTACTTTTGTATTGCTTACAGATCAAAAGCAGGTCTAAGTAAACTCTTTAAGAAGAGTGAATCAAAAGTAAAGCAGAACTACACAATGATTTCTCAAAAGGCTTGTAAATAGTTAGTGCTTAAGATACATCAGTTTTGGCCTGGATTTCAGATTGGCGTCTTCAAGAACAGCTACAGGAGTGTGAGCAGGAAAACAGAAGTGTCATTATGATATAGTTTTAAGCCTTCCAGAAGGAGGATCAGCTTGTAGTTCACGATTGTCTTGGTAGACAGAGATTTATTCCCAGCTTTGCCTTAAACTTGTTACGTAATCTAAAATGTTCTGTGGGGGACAGCTTTTTATCAGTGGAGTTTATTGCATATGAATACTCAACATTGGAGACACTCAAAGCTAAGATTCATCTAAAATACTGGCCTTTGCCTGTTGATTTCCTGTTTAAAATAATCCTATGTTAAAAGAAGTTTATGAATATCACAGAAATGCAAATGCTCTATTTATTATTTTTGATTGAACATCATATTTAACCAAAATTTAGGGGTTTGAATTCTGAAAACACTGCTAGCCAAGGTTTGTTTTTCTCTCAGGATTTATTTACCATCCTCTTCATCATTTGATGGGTTACCTTACCATACCCTTTTTTCCTTCTGACCTGATTTCTTTTAAAGCAGTGAATTTTGCCCAAGATTTCAGATTCTCAGGGCCAAGCCACAAGAGGGACTCTGAACAATCTAAAAATCTTTGTGCCTCTTCACTTGTCATGCACAGCCATCCTTTAACATGTAAAGAGGCCCTAAAAAGTTTGAAATGCATCAAATTTTATTGTTTCCCTTGTGTGGATGTTTTGCATTTAAGTAGCAAATTTTGTATTTATTTTTTCTGGATGGGTCAGATGTATTGCACAGTTATGTGCGAATATGTAACATCTAAAACTAGATCTGGGACTTAACCACAAATGTTGGATGCAAACTTCGTACTGTTTGTCAACACATTGTGAAACCTACTGCAACTATGGGTGTCAAATCATCAGTCCCGAGTCTTCCTACAGAGCATCTAAAAAACTGCCCACATGTCAGAGTAGTCAAGGCTGGGAAGGCAGAATGAAAGGGAAGTCTGGCATAAGGTAAGAGTAGCAAGTTGCAAACCCCTGGGTCTTGCCTCAGCTGTTTACATAGATGAAATTTAGATGAAATTTACTCTTTCATGTAGAAAAGTGAAAGAGAACTATGAGGAAATAAAAATAATCTGGACTTCGTGGATAATGGAACTTCATGAAAGAGCCCAGAGCAGGCCACCAAGTCGATTAGAGGGATGGAGCAGCTTTCCTAAGAGAAAAGGCTAAGAGAATTGGTACTGTTCAGACTGGAATGGAAAAGGCTTTACGGTGGCCTAATTGCAGCTTTCCAATAGCTGAAGAGAGCCTACAGGAAAGACGGAGAGAGACTATTTACAAGGGCATGGTCAGGACAAGGGGTAATGCCTATAAATTAAAAGACAGTAGGTTTAGATGAGATATTAGAAAAAAATTCTTTACTATGAGTGTGGTGAGGCACTGGAACAGGTTGGCTGGAGAATCTGGGGATGCCGCATCACTGGAAGTGTTCAAGGCCAGGTTGGATGGAGCTTTGGGCAATCTGGTCTAGTGGAAGGTGTCCCTGTCCATGGCAGTGGGTTTGGCACTAGATAATCTTAAAGGTGCCTTCCAACCCAGGCCATTCCATGATTCTACAATATCTTGTGATAGATTCTGTTTTCCCTGAGGTACATTAGCATGTGTTACCTAGCATATTGTGCCAGTTGAAATTAACACAATAGATATAGCAACTTCCTTTGCAAATATTAAAAGCCCCTTGATATACTGTTGGAAAAAAAAAAAAAGAGTAAGGTGTGATTTCTCCCTTTTTCCTTCTCTGGAGTTCATTGGATAAAAGGTCACTGCTGTGCCTCCCTGTCAGTGGCAAAATCAAATAATCAATTGTCAGAAATTCACTGACTTGTCCATAAATAGCAGGCAGAATACCACAATGTTTGTGTCACAGCTGCATGCCACTCAAAAGCCCATTCAATGGAACAGAGCAGGGTTTGTTCTAAGCCTCAGCTGGAGAAATTCTGTCACTGCAGTGGGAGAGCACTCCTTTGAATTTGGGAAGTTCATCCGTGCAGTCATCTTGATATTATTTTGTAGCCTTCTTCTTTGAAGGCCAAAGATTCATTAAAACTTGTTGCTTCATTACTGGTGGAACTCCTCAATGACAAGTCTTGCCAACTGGAGAATTTTTCATTTTACTTTGATAGAAAGTGTATTTTTGTAAATTGAAGCAGACAGCAATAGGATCTTTGAAACAGAAACATAACCAGTATGCGTTGTGTGTGTCCCCTGATATGAGACCCTGAGCTGTCTTCTCCCCTGGTGGGAGACCAGGTAAAAACCAACAGTTTTTTAAAGCATTTTGTTAATCTTCTTAGGGAGTGAAAATGGCGTAGCTAACACAGCTGGTAATTGTCTGTGAAGTATATGTTCTTGTTTATAAGTGTGGTTATTTCATAGAAACAAAATGTGGACCAGAATACTAAAAAGGAATCCATTATATTTTTCGTCTATCTGAAGGTTGTTACTCTTAGCACAATCTATTTAGATACTATCCATAATACTCTCCAAAAAACCAAAATAACGTGAGCAAACAAAGTAGTTTCTGCAGATGTCAAGAAACTCAGTCATTTATTTTCTCCACCACACCTTGTAATTTCCATGATTAACTTTTCTGCACTTTTCTGAAGGATGCGAAATAAAGGTGCAAGTGAGAAAATTTACTGCAGTTTGCCAAATTTTATATTTGGTACATTAGTTGGCATTTATTTTCCAATTACACTGAAAACATAGTTATCTTCCATTTGGATGACTAACACAAAAAAAGAAAAGAAAGTCTGTATGAAAGAAAATGTAGCTCTAACGTCATGATATATATGGGTTACTTTTTCAAGAGTTCATTTCTCAAGTAATTCAAGATGGGCATGTGTAACTTAGATCATTATGTTTTTCTAACTTAATTTAAATAAGCAATTATTAGGTTTTCTGAACTATTCATGGCTCTTGTTTCCAGATAATTAACTGTCACACATAGTTCAGATTCCTTTTATGCAAAATGTGTATGCTTAACCAGGAGTGCCTTAGGACATTTTCAAGATGAATACAAGCTTTTCATGCTCACATTTATCATTGATAAGTAAGTTATGGAGGCTTATGCTGTGAATGAGAGAATTAGATCTGTCTGTATAGGATCAGATAATACTGATATTTGTAACTAACGATAAAATAGCCTGACAACAATCATTCATGCAGTACAAATATCCATAAGGCTAGACATTTTCAACAATATTTAACTAGAAATTCTTGGCAGGAATTGTCCTTAAGGGAAAAAAAAGCAAAACAACTCCAAATCTTTCAAATAATTCTCTCTGAGTAGCATACAGGTTTTGAGTGGTGCTTGAGGGAAACAGAGACAATAATGAAGTTACAGATTTCATTAGTGTGACTGTTTGTCCCTTTAAGAAAAGAAAATAAAAAATAGTTGAGTTCTCTTGCCTTGGGTCCTGAACCTCTCACTGGCAGATGAGACAGCTGAGGTTACTCAAAAATATGAGTCATTTAAGTGTAGGTGAAGCAGAAATAAGAAAATAGTTTCATATAACCATGGCACTGAAACATTTTTTAGTTTGTTCTGTAGTTTCCAGCAGGTGCAATTGCCACTTCAGTTCTAAGCTGGTATAATTGAAATGGATAGAATCATACTGATAAAAATAGCAATGTCTGTATTGTCAATTATATGCAGTCTTCTTAAAACTTCTTCAACTGTGAAAGTGATCTTTGAGAAAGCTGTGCCTATGTTGTCTATTTCATTTGAAAAGATGCTTGACAAAAAAGAAAACACTTACTGAAATTAAAACAGGATTTCTGTCTTCTGGGCCTGTTGAAAAAAAGGTGAGGGAGGCTTTTCATTACTTTATGTCTTATGCAAAAATATGCCAAGTAAGTTGGGCAGTGCTGGTAATTTGGCAGCTATGTGCTACCTGATACCCACTGTACCTGAATGATAGGATGGACATTTGAAATTCAAATTCAATTTTTAATTTGAGTGGATGTTAATGAATGTCTGGAGTATTGATTTTATATATCATTATTATATCTTTAAAAATTATTGGAGATAAAAAGTAGTGGAAAATTGATACAATTTTCAGAAGGCAACATAGATCAAATGCATTTTCCTACTGAAATAGAAGACAAAGCATACAATTATTTTGTATTCAAGCATAAGATACACACAGCAGGTTGCCTTGTTTTGATAATTTTTCACATTCTTTTGCTATTTCAATTAATATTATGTGAACTTTCATGTTCAGCATCAGAAATAAACAACTAAGCTGGGTAAAATTAAATGGACTATTGCAGCACACTTGGGTGAATTTCAAAGTCCTTTATAGCTGTGGTTCTAAAGCCTTTGCACCCAAAACCTCAAAGGGAGGGCATTGGATTGGATGGCAGTAGTAGTCCCTGATGTGATAATAAAATGATACTTTGATAGATAGCTGTGGGAAATCTGTCCTACAGCCATGAGATAGGCCATGAGGTGTGTGGCTAGGAGATCACCATTGGCATGATATCATGCTGAGAAGGTGATAGGCTATCAGGTGGAGGCTGGATGACCTTTATCACTGCAATCAACCAGGGAGAAGAGGGAGTGATGGTAAGGTGTAATGGTCCTGTTCAGTCCTTGTGCAAGACCCACAGTCTGTACATCTGTTGCTCTTTATACACCTCTTTTACACACAAATTGGCTTTCCCCACCCCCTTTATGATGGCAAGGACAGAATACTGGACTAGAGTCACATCTCCACTTCTCCCAAAAGTATAAATTGACATCTAAAATTCTCAGTGGTAGAGAATGAGAATACAGCTACCTTAGAAATAAATTGGATGGATTGGATGGATTTACTTTCCTCTTCTCTGCAAAGCAGGGGTGAGTCTGTGGTAAGATTTGTACCTCCAACCATGCTGAAGTGTACCTGGGAACACCTGTACATAACACTATACATTTATGTTTTTCAAGTCTAGTGAATTTATTACCAGCAATAAAAAAGGATCTATAATCTGTTGCTCCAATAAACTACACTGCTGGTAAATCTGTGTTTATGGAAGTTCTTACTGAACTCAAGCAGACGTAATGTTGAAATGGTTAACTGCAGTATTGGTGAATTTGTGATTGTGAATGAGACCAATCTAATGATGTAACCCACACTGTTGTTGCACCTGGGTACACAACCAGAATTACGGTGTTGAATTGTTTATAATCAGGAATTAAGCCTAGTCACATCCAGCCCCTTTGATTTCTGAGGGCCAGCTGGAAAGCAAGGTTTTGGAGGGTTCATTCTGCCAAATTGTGGTACTCTTAACACAACAGTAGCCGTACAGAATACTGCACTGGATCTTACATCCCAGAGTCGAAAGTAAGAAGGACTGTGATTTTCATTGTCAGCTTTCACACGCAGTCTGTAGTTAGCTCCATATTGCCAGTCATGGCAGGATGCAAATTACATGACTGCAGTACACTGGGCTGCTTTTCCAAGACAGCATTCCTGTTTACCTTTAACTGCCTTTGAGACCATGCATTTCTAACAGATTATATTTCTAAATGTTCCTTAGTGAGAGTGTCAGCATATTCTACTTTATTCTCGATCTAGGACCACTGAATAATGATCATTGAACATGTTGCCTGATGAAAATTAATCTCTAAATAGCAACAGCTCATTAAGAGAATATATGTGCATGTAATGCTTTTGCATCTATGTGTTGTTAATATAATTGTTACAATGTTACTGATATACTGTAAGATTTCTTCAATTTGCTAGATTTTCTTCAGATGACAGCTACATCTTCCCTTTAACCTTCATTTGAAAGCCAGAAAACATGACAGGACGGTAAAAAAGACTTATTTTATGGGGCATACCATTTGAGAAATTTGGAGACCTCCAAGTTCTAATCATAGATACTTTACTTGGCAAGAAATATTTGCAATTAGCACAGTCTTGGCATGAGTATGAACAGCAGTGTTAATCTATATGTCATCTAAAAGAAGTATGAGTCATTATCCATAGGTTTAAATTCCCTTTATGATGTTTCTAGTAGATAAGAAAGAAAATACCTAGAGGCAATTGTGAGAAATCAGGGATTTTTTAGCGCTGTTTTGTTCAGAATGGAGAAGACAAGGCTTCAAGGAGAATTTGTTGCATCCTTCTAGTACCTAAACAAGGCTTATAAAAAGGAGGAAAAGGGACTTTTTATACTGGGAGAGAGTGACAAGAAAACAGTGACAGTTTTAAACTGAAAAAGGGTGGGTTTAGAATAGGTGTTGGTAAGAAATTCTTTACTGTGAGGGTGGTGAGGCAATGGAACAGGCTGCCCAGAGAAGTTGCGGATGTCCCATCCTGGAAGTGTTCAAGGCCAGGCTGGAGGAAGCTCTAGCAACCAGGTCTAGTGGAAGGTGTCCCTGTCCATGGCAAGAGTGTTAATATGAGATGATCTTTAGGATCCCTTCCAACCCAAATCGTTCTATGATTTTATGACTTAATTTTTGCTAGTAGAAGTGTGATAGTTGAAAACTGGAGAAAGAACACAAGTGTGTATGTGTAAAAGTAATAGTGATTGCCTGGGTATGACTGTACAGCATAATTTTGTACTGCAGATTGCATACACACTTAGAGCTCCAAGCAGAATATTGTACACTTATCTTTAAAACTGTATACCCCAGCCTACAGGAAGCATATGTTTCATACATGTGTATATATTTTGCCATTTAGGACATACGGCTAGTTTCAGTGCTCTTGCACTTTCTCTGTCAGATTCTCTACTGAATAACATGTTCCTGTCTGGGAGGAGATGCATGGCCACACTGGAAATATGTTTCTGTATATATTTATAAGCATGGCTGGTATTAGGCAATATAAAGACAAGGAAAATGAAAGTGTTCATAAAGTTAACTTCTGTTTCTTCCTAAGTCTTCTTGTCTTCTCTGACCTGATGTGCCTCTATTAGAGGAATAAGCTCCTGTTGACTTGTTAAACTGATGTGTCAATATCACAGCCTTCAAACCCAATGTCTTTTTCTTCTGATAAAAATCTAGTGAGCTACTTTGAGTTATTTTTGTTCTCCTATCCCATCGCAGTGCTCTGGAAATCAGGAATGAAAGAGTCATTTTACTTTTTGCCTCTTTACAATAAAACAAAAATGTTATCTCCCATTTCTTCAGGGACAAGAGAGTTCAATCTCTGTTTTGTGGGGAAAAAATAGAAAAAAGGAGCAAATGCAAGGTTAATGTTCTAACAGATGCATAATAAAGATAAAGGTGTGGAAAGAATTTTTCAGAAGGTATCTACTGAGAGGAAAAACATTATATTGCTAGCTATATGCACTGAAACTTGTTGCAGAAAGAGAATTGGCCCAATGATGTGAATCCCAGCTATGCCTATTCCAGGTATTGATTTCATATGTGATACTCGATAAGTGCATTAGGTCAAGGACATGGAGTACCCCTATTTTCTGCATTCTAAGTTCTTAAAATCAGGTCTGTTCAAATGACAGTTAGTTGAAAATAGAAACAGTAGAAATGTGCTTATGGTCACTGTGGAGTTTTTAGCTGATCCTGTGCCTGGAGTTCAAAAGCACTGCTGGATACACAGAATACTTGCCCGAAGATGGGGTACACTGTGCTTCATTATGTTTATATGAAAATATTGGACAGTTGGGATCCACTGCACTGTAGGTGAATGACTGTCCAGTATGGAGCCAAGGCAGTTGTGCAGCAGAGTACTTCTGTAAATTTAAGAAGTAACTGTAAGACAATAAGCTGTAGGAACATTTTAGTCTATATAATAGTTTAAGAATGATGTAATGCTTAAAATAATTTTTAGAAGATGTAAAAAAAACCCCACATAAATTCTGCACAATATATATTGTATTGGAATGTGCCAAGAGCTCATTGAAAATAACCTAGATAAGTCTTTTCCTAAAATATCTGCATATAATCTCTCATAGCTTTTATTTATTTTGAATGCATCACATGCATTGTTTGACCTTTGCACTTGTTCTGAGAAGTCCCTCTTTTTTTTTTTTGTCCACACAATATTTGTTATCTGTATTTGCTAGGTGAACACAGGAAGATTCTTAGATATGTATTTTTAGTCATGTTTTAGGACAGAAATGTGAAAGAAATTGCAGCACCAAATTTGCATCTCTCTCTCTTTTAAATTCTCAAGTTGAAGAGACATTCTAAAATGGATAAGAAATTTAAGACCTATTGGCATGTATTCTACAGTGAAAGAAAATAGATTTGAACTCACTACAACATTTTCCGCTCTAAACAGAATGGAGACAAACAGCCTCCTAAAGCGGAAATATTAAGGGTTTTATGAGTTAATAGCATACCGAAGGTCAGATTTGTGTCAAAATGGCTTTCAGGGTCACATACGTATTTATATTTAAAACTGTCTTGAAGACCATTGAGAGAAGAGAGAAAATAAGATAATTAGACTGCAAAATTCCTGTCAATATCTTTGATGCAGAACCTGGGTATGTGTGACAGAAGTAGTTTTTGAGTGAGGAGCTCTTACAGAACCACAGTAGAAATGGTATTAAAATTGTATGGAAGCCAGGAATCTGGTCAGATGCACTGTTGAAGTACCATAGAAATTTATTTCTGGATGACGCACATCACTTATCAGTCACCTTTTTGAGAATTATATCCATTCTCTGGGATGAAATGTGTAGTCTACATACTGAACTCTGCATACTGCATCTGAGACTGCTTGCAAGTGAAGCAGACATAGCTTTGCTCAGAGATTTCTTGTAACCTGGGTAAAACTTTCCACAGTATTTGAACAGATTTTTTTAAAATGAAAACTCTCTGGTTTTGACCATGTTACAAATGGACATAGTATTTTAAAAAATCCAGTATACCAAGTAGTAATAAATTACCTGATCATTGTAGGCAGGCGGGCTTTTTATTAATATTTTCCATTTTGAGTAAAAAAGTGGATTTGGAGTTAACTTGCATACTATTCCATTGTACCATTAGTATGATTCCTCATACAGATCTTTGCTGGAAATAATGTTTTTTGGAACGACCTAAATAGATATGTACTGATCACCTCTGTCCTCTACCAAAATGATATAATATAAGTTAATTAGTGAATTTGGCAATAACTTCTTCAATTAAGAGGAAATAGATATATAATAAATATGCTATGAGCACATTTGAAAAAAAACCTTCAAATCTAACTTCTTCTGTAGCTGGAAATTTTGGAGTTTGTCAGAAAATAATATCAGGGTGACTAAATTAGTATTTTTTAAATCCTTTTGTAATATGATGTTTCTATTATTAAAAAAGGGATATTGAATTGAACTTACCTAACTTGAAGGCAACTTGCACAACAAACAGGTTAGTTTCTGATCTTGTTTCAAAGCATACACGATGTTTTGAATTTGATTTTATTCCAGAATTTTTCAAAAGGTTGAAACATCCCCCTCCCCCACCTTCCCCACCTCTTCCCCCCCCCCACCCCCCCCCCCCCCCCCTCCCCACCCTTTTTTAAAAA
>VZRS01002174.1:250663-271945 GCA_013398055.1 Ifrita kowaldi
AAATATTGTCACAGAGGTGCTACCACTGCCACTGATGGCTCAGTTTTGGCCAGCAGCGGGTTTGTCTTGAAGTTGGCAGATATTGGCTCTGTCAGACATGGGTGCAGCTTCTGGTATCTTCTCAAGAATCCACCCCCGTAGTCTCCCTGCTACCAAAGCTTTGCCATGTAAAGCAAATGCAAGGATGACAAACAGGACCCTGGCTAGAAGCACAGTTCTACAAAACAGTGAGAGGACAAGAAAAGAATGCGTTGTTCTTTCTCAGAGAAACTCCCTATGATTTGGGATTTGGCTAGGTCTAATTTTTTAAACGCATTAAATCATTAAATGGCAAATTTGCTTTTTAATATCAAGGATTTTCCTACACATATTAGAACATATCTAAAGCAAGTGTTATTTCTGATGTAAATAATATAGCAATAAATTTATAAGAGTAAAATCCATTCTTTCTCGGTTTTCTTTCGTCCCTTTAAAGTATCTCAGACAATTTTTAACTGCTGCAAACCATAGCTAGGAAAACCTTTTCCACAGAAAGACATCATTCTGTCTTTATCTCTGAAAGCAATCTCAAAGGCTGATACAAAAGACATTTTGAACCAACTGCTATCTTAACAAGTGCATCAAACAGACTTATTTACTGTTTCCCTCTGTGCTTATAATTTAAAATTTGATTTTACATTCCTTCATGAAATAAGACTGCAATCACACGCTGTGCACCTTAAACAAAACTGCATTCAGAGTGAAGAAATCAAGTAAACTATGTAGCTTCTTTAGAAAGAAGGCAGATAAAGGATGGAAGAGGAAGAACTGCTACAGTTTCCAAATCAAAGCAAAAATCAAGTGAGTAGCTATATTATTTCACTTCTACCATTAATGAGATAGTAACAGCTTCAAACCATCAGCATAACTTGGGGTGAGGCAGTTTCAGTCACAATCTTTTCAGGCCAAAAATTCTGCTGCCTTTCCAAACCAGTCTTTTACACATCTTTTACTGAAAACTAGGTTTCCTGAGTGCAGCTGTTACCTGAGGCTGATAAAGAAGAGTGCAAAAGCCAAGCACCACCAGAGCAAGGCAGATTCTCAAGAATAATTTATCCATGTTCCAACAATTCCAAACCAAGAATATATGGCATTGGTGCTCATTATTCTCTACTTAATAGGTACTTGCATTTAAGATGACATATTCACATCAGTATGACTTAGCTTCTTTCCCAATCAAATCAGGAATGCATCTATACTTCTGGAATACATACCAAGTCATTCGGGGAAAGGTGCAATTCTGAAATGAGTTTCTTATTTAGGCCATTAAAAACCCTTCTGCTTCAGTAATTAGTCTTAATTATATTCCAAGTGGACACCAAAACTCTTTTAAACAGCATTTGTTTGCATAAAATAAGTATGTGAACAGGGCTGGTATCCAGGCAATATCTTCCAAAGCTTGATTATCCTTAGAGTGACTTTTTCCCCATTACATCTAGTTGGAAACTCTTTTGTTTCAATTTATGACCAGAGGCATGCATCCTCCCATTTTATATCTCAGTAAGACATTATCTCCAGCTTTTTAGTAACCTCATCATAAGCATAGGAAGACAGCTTTTAGGTTCCTGTAAGCATTTCCTTCTGTGGGACATTCACAAAATCCATTTCTCTCAGGTTCTGTTCAGAGGCCACATACTACAACCTTAGATAATACTTGTTGCCCTTCACTGAACTTAATCCAGCTTGTCAATATCTTTCTTCTATATGGGATGGGGGAAGAGGTCCCATTGTATTCCACATAACACTAATGAGCATTGAATAAAGAAAAGTCCACCATGTTCACCAGGTCGTCTCAAGCAGAGCTGCTTCCTAGCTAGCCAGCTCTCAGTCTGTGCCATTGCATGGCATCAGTCTGTCCCACACACAAGACTTTGCATTTGTCTTTGTTGAATTCAATGAGTTTCTTGGTGACTGGTCCTCATCCCTTGGCAGCAGCTCTGCCTTTTAGATCTGTTGAATCTCAGTTCAGTGTCATTTGCACGCTTGAAAAGGGTTTGTTACAACTCCTCCTGTGAGTCAGTCATAAATACATCAGACAAAACCCTAAGGTTTTATGTTGCAGAACAGAATGGGTTAAACATAAACAGCGCTGCTGACTGGTTAAAAATGGTACAGCAGGAGTTATAAGAAAGTTGCAGAAAGAAGGAATAGCGGAAATCATATCCCTTTGCAGAGAACAGAACATCTTGTTGAAGATTGCAGAACATCTTGCAGCAAGAAAAGCGAGTGCACGAAAGAAGTAACATTGTGGCTTGCTATGCATTAGCTAGCACATACACAGAACAAATGGAAATTGTTATGCAGAAGCTTAAACAGTATAAATATCTGTGCTTCTCTTCAATAAACGTCCTTGCATCATCAACACTTGGTCCGTGTGTGTTCAATCACCATCTGTTTTACAATTGTAACTAGCCTTCAGCTACAGTCACTTAAAACAGTCACTTAAAATCTACCCCTTGAGACTTGCAACTCACCAAGTTTTTCACTAATCTAGCAGACTATTCCACTGGGGATGATGTCCATTCTTGAATAATAAGATGCTGTGAGAGATGGTGTGCTAAAGTGAAAATAAATTGCATCCAAATCTCCACAGAAGTCAATTAGGTTGTACAAACGTTCTACACTTGGTACGTATATGTTAACTATTGCATATATCATAGAATCACAAAATTTCTCAAGTTGGAAGGCACCCAAAAGGACCATCAACTTCAACTCCTCCTTGCAGAAAGATGACTACACAAACTTTTATACTGTAAAGGTTTCACTTTGATTTTAAATACTCTCAAATTTTTAATTGCTATAATACGTAAGAATAATAGTATTGTGTTAAGAACTGTGTACAGAAGAAAATACAAAAGATGCTGCATAATGTGTCTGCTGAATCTCCTATGAGCCAAAGCTTTGGATTTCAGTTTTTGTCCCTGGATTCCAACAGTGTTTTGCTTCATTTAGTTTTGTTTCTAAGTAAGGTGATCTTCCTTTATAAGGATGATTCAAAATCATTTTTCTGTGGCCTGTTCTGATTTTGGCCTTGCCAGTACATGGACTTACACTTGAACTAACACTAGCTTCTCACCCAGTCATTTTCTGTTCAAATCCTCCTTTACAGTACAGTGAAAGACTAGAGGTCAAAATCCTCTTTACTGTCTCTGTAATCGTCTTCTCCAGTGTTTTCCAAAGGTGGAAAGCATAATGACCTGCAAATGCATGAGTTGCAAATCCAAGTCCAGCTGTAGTCATGGCTCTGGTCAGCTGTCAGTCCAGCATGGCAGGGTCCCAGACGGCTCCCACGGGGACGCTGGTACACTTGGCATAGTACAGGCCCTCAGAGGAGGAGGCTGTGATTCCTTCCATGATGAAAGGGAGAAGGGGACATGTAGTTGGTATGTTACCCACTTTCAGGATTATTTCAGTCAGCACACTCAGCACCCCACTCCTCCAAATTTGTATCATCTGGTCATATCAACTTAAGCTTTCTCAAGAGTATCCAGACTCAGTTTTCTTTTACTGGTATGTTCTCCTTCTGCCCTGTGCGCATGCTTGAGACATCCTTTAGCTCTTGCAAAATGTAATTTATTTGTTTATTTATTTATTTATTTATGAAGAAATATGTCTCGGGGGTTTTTTGGTGTGGTTTTTTTTTGGTTGGTTGGTTTGGTTGGTTTTGGGTTTTTTTTTGTTGTGGATGCTGGGTTTGAGTTTTGTTCATTAAACACATTATTATCAAGGATTTTTATTTTGCTTTGCTTTGTTCCTTTGAGTTATTTTTAATCAATTTCTATTGTCAGAGGAGAAAGTACTGACATTGTTAAACATGGGACTATGAACTAGCCCATGTTTTCATTTTGCTAGTAATAGTGAATAGGTAAAGCCACCTTTTAGAATAAAACACACTGTTTAGGCAGCCCTTAATTTTCAGCAAAACATCTTTAGAAAAGTAAACATGCATGCTTTCATTACCATGGTTGTAAGCTTTCAGTCTGAAACTATAATGAGAACCAATGTTTATAAGGTTCTTTTGTCCAACATGGAAGAAAACCTAAACTCCATGTCTGTAAGTAAATTCAAGAACCTCTCTGTTCCTTTTCCCCCAACAATTTTATTTATCATTTGATACAAGGATTCTCAGATTTTACACCTTCTATGGAAGTGTCACAGAGTAGCTCAAGGGAGGTGATTCTCCCTCACTTGCTCTGAGGAGACCCCACCTGCAGTTCTCTGTCCAGGTCTGGGGTCCTCAGCACAGGAAAGGCATACACCTGTTTGAGCCGGTCCAGAGGAGAGCCAAAAAATATTAGAGGGATGGAATGTGTCTCCTATGAGGAACAGCTGAGAGAGCTGGTTGTTCATTCTGGAGAAGAGAAGGCTCCAGGGAGACCTCCTTGTAGTCTTTCAATACTTAATGGGGCTTATAAGAAAAATGGCCACAGACTTTTTAGTAGGGGCTACTGTGATAGGACAAAGGTGAATGGTTTTAAATGAAAAGAAAGTATAGTCAGACTATATACAAAGAAAAAGAATTATGATGGGAGTGTTGAAACTCTGGAACCAGTTTCTCAGAGAGGCATTAAACACTCCCCATCTCTCTAAACACTCAAGATCAGGTTGGACAGGGCTCTGAGCAACCTGATCTAGTTGAAGATGTCCCTGCCCATAGCAGGGCATTCGGACTAGATGACCTTTAAAGGTCCTTTCTAACCTAAACTCTTCTGATTCTATGACTCCTTCTCCTTTAGGAATCTGTAGTTCTGATGTGTTTCTGTATATATCTTGGGTCATACCAACAAGCCACTGATGCCTTCTTAGAAGACACATCACTGTAAGGGAAAAATCATCTTCACAAGGAGACAAAAATGAAAATAACAGGATGTAATCTGTGGGCTAATTTCATGCTTTCAAACAGATCTTTCTCCTAGAATTAAGTTTCGCAGTTTAAGCAGAGACTCTCCACATTGATCTCTGGATTTTTTTTTTTTTTTGCTTTAATTGGATACTTATTCCGGATACAAATTCTCCGTTTAAAGACAAGGGAACTGATACACTGAATGACCATTAAAATAATACTAAATCTATTGGCTCTGTACCACAGATCAGTTCAATGCTTTTTCTGAGTCTCTGCTTAACCATGCAAAAGATACAGCAATATCACTTTCAGAAAATATGGTAACATAGTGTAAGGGACGGTCCGAAGACCCTCCCCCGAAGTCCCTTCATCTGCTTCACGATCATCTGCCGAAAGCGAGACGCCGAGCCTGGGCCCAGCCGAGGTGGGAGGCATGCCGACATTCCTGAGTCGGTGGGTCATGTCGGTCCTGCGGTTAAAGCGGCAGGAACAGCGCGGGACATACTGTCTGCGTTCCTGTTCACCTGTTCTGTGCCATTGACCCAAAACAATGGGACCTGCTCCCCCACTTCTCGGCTAGCGGCCCCTCGCTTCGAAAAGGCTTGCCTCACCTGTTGGCCGGTTGCCACTCGCTTCCAAAAGGACTATAAAAGAGACTCCCTGAGAAGACCTCTTCGAGATCTCCCCACGGAAGACGACGGATCAAGAGGACCCCATCTGGCCGTTGGTAGCTATAACCCCCCCCTTCTCTCTCTCTCTCTATCCTTTGTTTCCTTACATCTCTCTCCCTCTCTATCGCGATTACACTGCGCTGGTACGCAATAAAATACACTGTGCTGATTGAAATTTACACTTCTCTCCGTTGGTTGTTTCTTTGCACTCTGAGACTCGGGTAACGAACCATCATGACCCCCGCTCATTTCGAGCGGATCGTGACACATAGTGATTTATCTTATTTCTTCTTTCCTTCCTTTCTAGTTCTCCAAGAACACAGGCTGATATTGTGGTTTGCTACTGACCAGAAAACGCCTTCCTTTTCTTTCAGATGCTCTCAAGTTGCATTGATGGAGGCATTAGAGTGGATGTCAAAGGCAGAAGGTTTTACAAAGTTATCTTGCCATAGGTGAAAAATCTTGCAACTGCTTCATTCATGAATTCTCAAGAGCATAAGTTTAAAAACTAGAACAGCAGCAAAAAGAGACTATCTTGAAAAAGAGGAAGACTGAGCAAAGGTAAGACCCACACATCACTACTGTTTATGATCAAAATATGCTAAATGTTTTTGTTGAATTTTAATAGACTGAATCTTAAGATATTGAAGTCATTGCTTTTGTGAATAATTTGAGAGGTTGTCAGTCTGCTTAGCAAAAATGCTTTTCTCTTTATAAGCTCAGAAAAAAACGTTTTCAGAAGCCCTCTGTGCTAATTCTTGAGACCATTACGGTCATAGGAAAAACAAATTATTGGTAGGGAAAGATCATATAGAAAGAAATTTGCAAGGTTTTTATTGCAATATTAGGCTTTGACACAAGTGGCAATTGAGAAAAAAAAAGAAATTAAACATTAACCTTGCCGTAAAATCTGCCCTTGAGGACAACTTTTTTTTGTTCTGCAAGTGCAGTAGCAAAACTGAATGAAGAAGACTAAATCCAGAAACTAGAGATGGGTTCTAAATTATTTTCTTGACTGACAAAGTTTTCACATGCCATTATATTAAAAATGTGTTATTACAAAAGGAAAAAAATGTAAAAATCTACAAAATACATTTCTAAAAAAAATTAAAGACTCTTTGAGATGTAGTACTTTAAAGGAATTGTTGTTCAAAATTATTTTACTTTAAAGTTACTTCAAATACAAGAATGACAATTTTGAAAATATCAAAAGAAATGTGAATAATTGGTTCTTTTCCCAGCTGTTTCAGAATATCTTTAGATTTACCACATCATTATATTCTCACTAACAACTTCGATAGTAATGAACCAAAACACTTCTCATTTTAAAAGAAAACTAAAACCTAACTGATAATTGTTATTTTGTGTTCTAAAAGGACTTTTAGAGCATCAAGAAATAGATTAAAAGAATCTGTGTTTCAGAACATTTAACAAAATACATTCTCACTTTTAAATTTCAGGGAGTAAAGTGTGGAAAAAAGAAAACTAATTTTTTTTTCTTACATAAAGCAATCATGATATTTCCCTATTGTGTCCTTCTTGGTGCACTTAATTTTATCACCTGTAGCTGGCTCAAAGTCTTACACCTGACTTTCAGATATAGAAAAGGTAGTGAAGCTGTAGATGTTACTTGTTCATTGTTAGTTTTTCAATTAGATTTTCCCAGTGGCTTTTAGCTTTTCAAATTGTAATTACTATGGGAATTGATAAATTAATTCCCGATTAGTTAATCTGTTTATGTGCTTTTCTCAGACTGAAAAAAAGAAGTTTTGGTCACAACTTCCATTGCATTTAAGCATTTATCTGCAGAAAATGGCTTGAGCCATAGTACACACACCTCCCTTCACATCCAGTAACTTCCCTGTATTCTGTTATTTNGGATACTTATTCAGGATACAAATTCTCCGTTTAAAGACAGAGGAACTGATACACTGAATGACCATTAAAATAATACTAAATCTATTGGCTCTGTACCACAGATCAGTTCAATGCTTTTTCTGAGTCTCTGCTTAACCATGCAAAAGATACAGCAATATCACTTTCAGAAAATATGGTAACATAGTGTAAGGGACGGTCCGAAGACCCTCCCCCGAAGTCCCTTCATCTGCTTCACGATCATCTGCCGAAAGCGAGACGCCGAGCCTGGGCCCAGCCGAGGTGGGAGGCATGCCGACATTCCTGAGTCGGTGGGTCATGTCGGTCCTGCGGTTAAAGCGGCAGGAACAGCGCGGGACATACTGTCTGCGTTCCTGTTCACCTGTTCTGTGCCATTGACCCAAAACAATGGGACCTGCTCCCCCACTTCTCGGCTAGCGGCCCCTCGCTTCGAAAAGGCTTGCCTCACCTGTTGGCCGGTTGCCACTCGCTTCCAAAAGGACTATAAAAGAGACTCCCTGAGAAGACCTCTTCGAGATCTCCCCACGGAAGACGACGGATCAAGAGGACCCCATCTGGCCGTTGGTAGCTATAACCCCCCCCTTCTCTCTCTCTCTCTATCCTTTGTTTCCTTACATCTCTCTCCCTCTCTATCGCGATTACACTGCGCTGGTACGCAATAAAATACACTGTGCTGATTGAAATTTACACTTCTCTCCGTTGGTTGTTTCTTTGCACTCTGAGACTCGGGTAACGAACCATCATGACCCCCGCTCATTTCGAGCGGATCGTGACACATAGTGATTTATCTTATTTCTTCTTTCCTTCCTTTCTAGTTCTCCAAGAACACAGGCTGATATTGTGGTTTGCTACTGACCAGAAAACGCCTTCCTTTTCTTTCAGATGCTCTCAAGTTGCATTGATGGAGGCATTAGAGTGGATGTCAAAGGCAGAAGGTTTTACAAAGTTATCTTGCCATAGGTGAAAAATCTTGCAACTGCTTCATTCATGAATTCTCAAGAGCATAAGTTTAAAAACTAGAACAGCAGCAAAAAGAGACTATCTTGAAAAAGAGGAAGACTGAGCAAAGGTAAGACCCACACATCACTACTGTTTATGATCAAAATATGCTAAATGTTTTTGTTGAATTTTAATAGACTGAATCTTAAGATATTGAAGTCATTGCTTTTGTGAATAATTTGAGAGGTTGTCAGTCTGCTTAGCAAAAATGCTTTTCTCTTTATAAGCTCAGAAAAAAACGTTTTCAGAAGCCCTCTGTGCTAATTCTTGAGACCATTACGGTCATAGGAAAAACAAATTATTGGTAGGGAAAGATCATATAGAAAGAAATTTGCAAGGTTTTTATTGCAATATTAGGCTTTGACACAAGTGGCAATTGAGAAAAAAAAAGAAATTAAACATTAACCTTGCCGTAAAATCTGCCCTTGAGGACAACTTTTTTTTGTTCTGCAAGTGCAGTAGCAAAACTGAATGAAGAAGACTAAATCCAGAAACTAGAGATGGGTTCTAAATTATTTTCTTGACTGACAAAGTTTTCACATGCCATTATATTAAAAATGTGTTATTACAAAAGGAAAAAAATGTAAAAATCTACAAAATACATTTCTAAAAAAAATTAAAGACTCTTTGAGATGTAGTACTTTAAAGGAATTGTTGTTCAAAATTATTTTACTTTAAAGTTACTTCAAATACAAGAATGACAATTTTGAAAATATCAAAAGAAATGTGAATAATTGGTTCTTTTCCCAGCTGTTTCAGAATATCTTTAGATTTACCACATCATTATATTCTCACTAACAACTTCGATAGTAATGAACCAAAACACTTCTCATTTTAAAAGAAAACTAAAACCTAACTGATAATTGTTATTTTGTGTTCTAAAAGGACTTTTAGAGCATCAAGAAATAGATTAAAAGAATCTGTGTTTCAGAACATTTAACAAAATACATTCTCACTTTTAAATTTCAGGGAGTAAAGTGTGGAAAAAAGAAAACTAATTTTTTTTTCTTACATAAAGCAATCATGATATTTCCCTATTGTGTCCTTCTTGGTGCACTTAATTTTATCACCTGTAGCTGGCTCAAAGTCTTACACCTGACTTTCAGATATAGAAAAGGTAGTGAAGCTGTAGATGTTACTTGTTCATTGTTAGTTTTTCAATTAGATTTTCCCAGTGGCTTTTAGCTTTTCAAATTGTAATTACTATGGGAATTGATAAATTAATTCCCGATTAGTTAATCTGTTTATGTGCTTTTCTCAGACTGAAAAAAAGAAGTTTTGGTCACAACTTCCATTGCATTTAAGCATTTATCTGCAGAAAATGGCTTGAGCCATAGTACACACACCTCCCTTCACATCCAGTAACTTCCCTGTATTCTGTTATTTCTCTTTTTTTTTCTTTTTGTGGGTTTTAGAGGCAAACATACACACCTTACACCAAAATATTTGAATGTTCCAAGCTAGGTACCACGAAGAACTCTTAAGCTCCTGAAGATCTCAAAAAGAAGGCCCACTGCTTTGTCATCAGTATTTTCACCCTAACACCTTTTTAGTTGGAATATCTAAGCTGACTGCAAGTTTCATGTACCCTTACTCAACAGCAAAGCTGTCCTCAGAGAACTCTAAACCGAGCCATCCATTTCCAACTCAAACATATCTTCCTTTAGTTTTGTCTATTCCTCTCTTTGAGGCTGAATTGCAAAACAGATCACTGATGTGAGCAAAGTAAAAAGTGCTCTTGGGAAAAAGGGATTGACTTAGAGGCTTGCTGCTCCTTTGCTCTTGAAGGACTGATGCCCCTCTACTGCCCTGTCTCCCATAAGGTTCTTTATATGAGTTCCCGTAAACAACGCTGCTGCTTGTCTGACTAAAAGAAACTAATACACTCCCTGATATGACAGACAGTGAAGGTGTCGGGTAAGGGAAAAACAGAAGGAAGAGCATAATTTTTTTATCAACTCAAAAGCCAACAAGCTGATTCAGCTGTATAATACACCAGAAGAAGAACCTTGGTAAGAGTTAAGATGCAAGAATTTGGGCACACAAGTTTGCATTTTATCGTGATCTAGAATAGCAAGCACAAACCTTTCTTCTTGCTATGTCTAGACCTTTCACTTTAGTATTAAGACCTCCTTACCAAGACCCTGTATGTTAAGGAATAAAGAGCAGGGTGACCACCTCAAGACAGCTGCCTTTGCATTCCAAAGCAGTCTTTTGCACACACTGTTCATCTACTTTTAAATATCTTCTAGGAGATAAAATGCTAAGTTTACATAAATGGAATTCTAGAGTTTTTTGCTTTTTTTTGCACAATCTGTTGGTATGCTTGGACAGAAAGCTTGCCTACTGCTCACATGCAGCTTTTGTCAGTCAATGAAAATGTTTCAAGATAATCAATGGACAGAATTCAAATGTCCAGATAAATTCCTGCAACACCTTCTGGACATCAGAAGGCATTTAGGCTTCCTCTTTACCAAGACAATTCTTATTTCATATAAATGCTTTTTTTTTTTTTTTTTCTGTATTTCTTTCAACTCTTCACTGTAGTTGTCTTAATTGGTAGGGAATAAAAATTGTGATTTGTTTCAAGCTCATTTGAAGTTGGTAAACTAGCCTTGCAATATTTGCATAAGTTAGAAAGACAGTCTGGCAAAAATGGACAGTTTAAAGTGACTAAGCAACTGAGGTTTCAACAACAAGAAACCACTTGGATAATCAATAGCAGTTCATGGTCAGTCTGATACAGGTGTTTTGCCTTTTTCCTGTTGATTTTTTTTACTACTAGTGTTAGTGAAAAGCAATAATTTCACAATGCTTCAACTTCAATTGAGAAGACATCCAGATGCCCACAAGAATTGAAGGAAGATGACATTTCTATACTGTTACATGTGAATCATCTAGCATACTACCAAGATGATGTGTCTGCACACAAAAAAAGCAGCCATGACTAATAAATAGGTGAGTACACTTGCATGCAGTGCAATTTGTTTGTGCCTATATCACTTAACCAAGTTCTGCCATGATGCTCTTCAGACTATTGCTTTGGTTTTAAGTCCCTGTTGGGAACTCCCTCTCTGAAGTAAAATGCAAAAGTATAACCAACTCATGACAAGAGTCAATTGTCTTGAATTATTTTAAATTTTTCTTTGATGTGTAAACAAACAGAGAAAAAAAGCAGAAGAAATACAGATCTTAAAACAACCGTATAGTATTTTACTTGTTTCTCAAGTGTTCACTTGAATTTGAGCCTTAAACATTTATAATATACACTGCACTTTACTGTTTTTATGTTCATAGCCATGACCTAGAAAACACACTCTATTAAAAACTGTGGTTTTGTCAAAAAAAGTCATTTCCATTTTAACTGTTTGAAGTGGGAAGGAGGCAAAAAATCTTCAAAACATATTTCTGAAATGAATACCACAAATAAAAAGTATGTATCAGTGGGGGAAGAAGAGATGAGGAAAGGAGGAGCAACTAATTTAAAGGCCACCAGCATTTTTTCAGATGTTAATTAAAACCATGACAAGAAAGTCAGACACTATAATTATGAAAAAGGCAAATACTTCAATGCTGCAAAGATTATCCCTTAAAAAATTGACACCTGATACTAATTACTTAAGGTTTGGAATATTTAGAGGGTGTAGAGGGTCATTACCCTGTATGAAAAAGCGAAGTTTATCTAGTTTACATGATCTAGTATGGAGAGTAATGATTTTCATTTATTTAAATATGATTTGTGCCTAATTTGTTTATCGGTAAATCCTACATAATTGTCTGCAAAACAAGGGCTTAAATCTGTACACACAGTTTACATAACATTTTGATTCTTCCTTTGGCTTGCTAATACTTAAGATCATAGAAACATCACAATACTTGTATTCAATTCGCATTACTCGCTTTGTGAAGACTCACCATTGCAAAGCATGGAACTCCACCTCCGTTGAATGCAAAAGAGTATGGGTTAAGTTCAACCCATTATATATAGGGTTCTAAGCAAAGATTTAGACTACCATGTACATGAAAAGAGTGAGGGGGTTTTTTTTGACAGAAATTGCAGTTGTCAGAAAAGATATTATACACAAAAATTTTCTAAAATATTTTTTCTCTAATTAATGAACTTATTGGATAGGGACCAAAGCTGTAACATTTGCGTATTCATAAGCAACATGGTAGATAAACACACCTACCAGAATAGTGAAGAATACTCCTCAGCCTTTTCCAAAGGCAAGAAACCTAAGTCCGTCTACTTAAATGTGTGTATAATAGTGCATATAATCTGGGCAACAAACAGGAAGAATACTAAACTTCAGACTAAACCCATGAGTTATGAATACCACAGAAATAATAGAAACTTGGTAGGAAAGCTCACAACTGGAATGGCTACGAACACTTTCAGTAAAATATGAAAGA
Source organism: Ifrita kowaldi (assembly GCA_013398055.1). Classification (NCBI taxonomy): domain Eukaryota; kingdom Metazoa; phylum Chordata; class Aves; order Passeriformes; family Cinclosomatidae; genus Ifrita; species Ifrita kowaldi. Next base: position 263,525 of record VZRS01002174.1, read on the forward strand.
AATAGGAGGTGGATTTGCTGTTTATGTAAAAGAGGGAAGGTATAGGCCCATTGCTAAAAAGGCAGGGAAACTTCACCAATACTGCTGACAAGAGAGATTGTCAGATTGTCTTCTTTGCCTCTGTCTTTGCCAGTGCTATTGGACACAGAAACAAGAGGCCATGATGCATACATGGACACACTGGTGGTGGAAGACGGACAGAGCTGTGATCTCTTGCAAGGACACATAAATTTATGGACCCAGACAGAATCTACCACAAGGTGTCAAAGGAAATGGTGGCTGGCACTGTTTCAAGGCCACTCTCTATAGCATTTGATAAGCTGTGAAGATCAAGGGATGTCCCTCACGACTGGAAGAAGGCAAATGTCACACCCATCTACAAAAAGGACTCAAAAGAGGACCAGGAAGTGACAGGCTCGGTAACCTTACTTCAATACCTGGGAAAGTAATGAAACAAGTCCTCCTATAGATTATTAGAAAACAAATAAAAAGGCAATGGGGAAAAGCCAGTATGGGTTTAACAAAATCAAGTCATGCCAGACTAACCTGATCACTTCTCTTAACACAGGGAGAGCAGTGGATGTTTCTTGCAAGGACTTCAGCAAAGCATTTAACACAGTTTCCCACTGCCTTCTCCTGGAAAAACTTGCAAGACACCGATTAATTGGATGGTTGTGAAATGGATAGGAAACAAGCTAACAGGCTGCGCTAAGAGCATGGTGTTCAAAAGCTTTTAATCAGATTGGCAACCTGCCCAGATCTGGCTCTCCCAGGATTTGACAGAGGGCCCACATATGGCCTTGATGATGGGATGGAAAGCACTTTTGCCAAGTTTCGGATGACCTGAAACTGGGTGGTTACATAGCCAGGTGCCCCAGTGGGATGGGAGACAGAATACATAGGTGTCCTGGGTAACCCTCCCCCACCAAAAAACCAAAGTGTATTGTATTCCATATCTATCTAACCTGAGAAGCTGCGTTTAGCAATGCACAACTGTTTCAGAATGTATTTCTCAATACCTGTCTGCAGCAGGAACTGCCACCACCAGACACGCAGAGGTTCACCACTGCCCCAGCTCCTGAGTTCTCTAGTTCCCAAGTTCTCCAGTTCCCGAGTTCTCCAGGCACAAGAATTCTCAAGCCACCACTGCTGACAGAGCTGCCACTGCTGGGAGACAGAGGGACCCTGTGAGGTTGTGTGGAGCAAACAGCACAGGGGGGGCATTTGATGGGTTTTGGGCTCCAGGATTCTTTCTTTGGTCCTTGTTCCCGGTCATTTTTTGAGGGAAAGGGGAGTTTTTGCAATCACAACAGTTCAGTTGCTATGCTGTTTTTCTCTTTTTGTTCTCTCTCTCCACGTGTGGTCAGGAGAGGGGGGCTTGCTTGCCATTTTGCCTTTGTCTCTCAGACTGTGTGGTCATCCATGGGGGCGCCATCTTGTGGGAGGGCCTTCTCCACCATTTTGTTTTCCTTTATTCCTGGGGAGTCCATGAGAATTCAGCACCTTTGTATCAAGTGAATATTACTGTAATTTTTGCTTGTTGCTGTTTCATTTTTTAGTAAACTTATTTTTTCATTTATATCTTCTCACATTCATCTCTCCTTATTGGTGAAAGGGAAATGGTTAAAACTAAATGGGAGGTAATTAATTTTCAAGTGTCCACCCATTGAATCGCCTTAAGCCAAGACAGAAGGGTAGGAGTGAGAAGACTCTTGAGTAGAGATAAAGACAGTTTAATGGGACAGAAAAAAAAATGGTAATAATTATGATAAAATAACTAAAATATACAAAACAATTGATGCACAATGCACTTGTTCACCACTCAGTAACAGATGTCCAGCCAGTTCCCCTCAGTTTTTATATTAAGTATGACGTTCTATGGCATGGAGTATCCCTGTGGCCAGTGCAGGTCAGCTGTCCTGTCTGTGCCTCCTCTGAGCTTCTCGTGGCCCTTCAGCCTTCTCACTGGCAGGTCATGAGAAGCTGAAGAGACCTTGACTTACACAGGGTAATAAGTCCTACTTAGCAACAACCAAAACATCAGTATGTCATCATCATTATTCTCATAGTAAATCCAAAATAACATCATGATACCAGTCAGGAAGAAGAAAAACTCTATCCTAACAAAGCCCAGAACGATCAGAAGGGATGATATTTTAGAGAGGGACATGGACAAACAGCAAGAGTGAGACAGCAAGAAGAAAATGAAGTTTAAGGAAGAAAAGTGTGAAGTCCCACACCTGGAGTGACACAAACAAGGACCCCAGTAGAGGTGATGACGTGGGGTTGGGGAGCAGCCCTGCTGAAAGCAGATGACCCTGATGGACAATTCAGAGTAACCGCAGCAGGCTTTCTCTTCCAGAGGGAACACATGGAAAAGACTAGGGGAAAAGCTTATAAATTACATGGGGAGAAATTTCTTCTTGATGTAAGAAAGAAAATTTTTACAGTGAGAACCATCAATAACTGGAACATCATCTCCAGGTATACGGTAAATTGCCATCCCTGCACATTTTCAAGATGTAATTGAAGTGTGTTAGATAATTTCATACAGGGTCTCTTTCCCACAATAGGCTGGACAAGAATGTTTTTTGTGGTCCTTTTCAAAATGGATTGCTCTATGACTTACATGTTCTGTGACCATATTTGACATAAGACACTGTGTCCTTAATATGGACATATTGTCATAAACATGACATAAGGTTCTGGACTGAGAGACTTAGACTTCAGTGCAGTCAGGACACTCTGTAATTCATACATCACTGGGGAAAACAGATTGTTCATATTTTCTTGTCAGAACTTCTGTAATTTATGAGTACAAGTAGTCTCTTGTCCAACCCCAGAATAGGAAGATATGAACAAAAGGGGAAAAAAAGCAAGAGAAGTATTTTTTTAGTCAGAATAAGGATGGAAAAGTAGGAATCCTCTTTTAAGGTAAGTGCACTGTTTGTCACGCACAAGACTATCCTGCTGCATCAATACACAGCAGCTAATTTTTTTCCACATTTTTTATTAAAACATTACATAACATAGGAATAGTAAAGTTATTACTAAAGGAGACATCGTCTTTCAGAAACTATTCTATTCCTACTAATTTAGTAATGAAGTTGTTACTTAAATGCTGCCACATATAGGCTGGTCAAATTACTGTGATTCAGAAACAGAGTAATAAAAGATTCCCAGATAAAGCCCCAAAGAAGAATGTTATGACCAAGAAACACCTGATCATTTCCAGTAGAGAACTTGCTAATGGAAATTTTAATGGTGTAAGCCGAGATGTGGGAACTTCCAACAGCAGACAGTAGCACAGCAGGGGTTTAAAAGCTCAATTATTTGGAATTTGTGTACCACAGATGGAACAGTGAAATGTCTGTGTTCCATCTTAGCTCCAAGGAAACCATTTTCCATTTTACTTTCCCATTCTGATTTAAGCAGGTGTGAGCTAGCCACACATTTGCATTGATGAGCTTCTTCTGTTCCATAAAATTTCTGCACATACCATGCTAGTAAATGGACTCCCTAGGAGTACTATAGAGAGCTTGCAAACCTGCCCTGGTCCCTCTACAGCAATTTGGTATATGCCCAGTAAATAACTATTGTATCCACTTTATCTGCATTGAGTCTTATAATCAAAACAATGAAAAGTATTCATGTTTCTGTATGGGTATTCCAAAAACATGTTAGAATTTGAGTTCCAAATGACAGGAAGTATGTACCTTTCCTGTCCCGGAAGGACCTTCTTCAATTTTATAGCAACTGTGGTAAGGAAGCAAATCAGCACACACAGGTAGCTCAGGAAACATTTCCCACACAAATGTAACAGATTGTTAAAAATGAGATGACAGATACTTTTCATTTCCAAAATAAAAGTAGCCATAGAATTGCTGTGCTATTTAAATCCAGATTGATTACTGATGCCTATATATATAATATTTCCTTCAGTTTTGAGAGAATTTCATGTTCTTTTTAATTCAGAAAAAAATATTTTAACATTTCAACCTATATGAAGACTATATAGTGTGCTGGGTATTTTGCACAAGAATTCAGGGTTCAAAGAGACCCCTCCGTAATGTGGTATCCAAAAACCAGCAACAGCAACAAATCCAGATAATCAAATGTTTTATTTGGAAGCAAAATTACAAAATTCATATTGGAATGAGGGAACTTGGATTTTTCTCCTTAAAGAGGTTTTACCAGACACATTTTGAGGTCAAGACGAAAGGAAGGCAAAAAAAATTCAGATTCTGCCTCCTGATATCTGAAGGCATAGATTTATAAGGTTAGGTGCATTAAACAAAAAGTCACTTGTCAGCTGCTCTCCTTCACAGTCTTGCTAGCAAATGTTCCAAGGAAACAGTGCTGCGAGAAATTTTCACAGGTGACCCCCATCCTTCTGTATTTATCTGGTCATTAGGGAATGCATGCACATGCATGAAGGGATGTGAATGTATTTTTTTTTTCTGTATGTACACGTCACATGGATTGATTTCACTAAGAAATTAATCATATGAAAATCAATTGTTTAGCTGCTTCCAGAAGCCTAGTATTTAAAGTTGAGGTTCATGGCTTTCATAGAAAGATTTCAACTATATCTAAGCAGAAGAAATAATTTGGTGAAGCTAGAGAATCTCTTCTGCCTTATTATCCAGTAGCTCGGAGCAGCTGTATGAAAAAGCACACTATGTGACAACCAAGAACGTGACATCAGTATAAAATACATTTCAAGTTATTATGATTAAATCATCCACTGCAAATATAAAAAATAAATACCAAAACAGCATGCAAGTAATTCCCCTATATGCTTGTTTCATCTGTTTCATTTCGTTGTAATTTCATACATAATTAAAATGAAATAGAATTTAAAATTACATATGAGGCTGAAGCAGACATTCAATGATCCTTTGTCAACATTAATGATTAGTTTTTATGTATTCAAAATTTTAATGTTTCATTATTGTAAACTTAGTGGATAAAATGGATTTCAAGGTAAGCTCTCCAGTCCCACAGCCTAGGTAGCAGCAATTAAATATCTACTGTATTAAAAAAATCCGAAGTTGAACAACTCAACCATATGGTGGAAATGACAATGAATCAACTAGAGACTGCACGATTAGCACTGAAGATGCTGAAGATGAAAAAGTGGCCTAAACTTCTCTTTACTCTTTCTTCAAAAACATGGGTGGTGCACAACAAATATGTTTACAAGACAGTATCCCAGCATTTGCCAAGATGGTGGTATTAACATTGTGACCAACTCTCAGGCTTTACAGCAGCAGGAGACTAAAAACATTTTTTCTTCTTCTGTAAACCAAGATGATGATGATGATGATGACGGTGATGATTGCAATTTTTTCAGAGTAGAAAAGTCTCAGAATCATGCTGTTGCTTAATATGGGCAAGGATGCTCCTCCAAATTTTGCCATCAATGTCTTACCATCATCTCAAAATGCACATTTGAGACTATTGCATAGTATCAGGACAACAGATCGTGAGGCTTTGTTTGAACATCCAGAACAGTGTCACAGACATGCTTTTACCTTCTGCCTTCCCCTTTGCAGCCTCATGTTGAGCCTCATCAGGCCCTGACTGGGCTGAGTCAGATTGATGATAGAAGAGAATGTGACATTGTCACATTTTGGGAAGACCAGATGCAGTGCAGTGACTCCCCATCATTTCAGCTGGTGACTGTAAAGTGTACTAGTAAGAAGAACGAGCCTCTCTGACTGTGTCACACTTGCAGGCCACTTTTCCAAGACAGTGTTGCACAAAGATTTTGAGGGAATGTCAGAAAGTTCCACTCAGCCTTGTGTGACTGCCTAGGTCACATTATTGCCTCAGTTTCTGTTTCTGATTTGAGTTAAAAAGCAAACAAGTTAAACAGTAAAGTAGAAATAACTGAGTAGTGGGGCTAGTTATGAGATGCAACCGCTCTTCTAGCTAGTTCAGCATATTATATTTATATAGAAATTGCTCTTAATGTATTATTTTTACCATATCACATTCTATTCACAGCTTTTTGATTTTGTTTTCACATTTTTATAATCAAACACCATGCATGTATCTCAGGATGTTTTTTAGCTTCTCCTGAGAATAGAAACTTAATTACGTAAAGCTAGAAATAAACTTATTTAAAGAATAATTTTCCTGATTTCTTTAACATGTTGTCCTATCAACATCAATTTTTATGATATGAATTTACATGCATTTACACCAAAGTAGGAAATTCACATCAGCACAGAGGGAAGACCAAGAGAAGATACCAACAACAAAAATAATGAAGGTAGCCAAAGGAAAAGGACTACAAAGGTCCTAATTGTTTAAGATTAGTTGTGATAATGCACCAGACAATTAAAAATCATATATTTTGTTTATTATTTTTTTTCAAAATTAAAAATTACACTTAATCCTTAAACAGTCATGCAAGAATTAAAGAAAGAGAAACTGTGCTGACAATAGTGTGATGTGACACTGACTTTGGTAGGAGAAAAAAATACTGGTGAAAATTGCTCAGATACACTAAACACAGACTTGTAGATATTACAAGAGGAAAGAAAAGGAAAAAGGAAAAATGGAAAACAGAAAAGGAAAAGGGAGAAGGGAAAAGGGAAAATGGGGAAAAGGGGAAAAATAAAAGGGAAAAGAGAAAAGGGACAAGAGAAAAGAGGGAAAAGGGAGTGATGCATTTGTTATTGGCTGTATTTGTCCTTCAGCTTGGCACTCTAAAATAATCACTATTTAAAGACACAAAATAAACAAAACCCACCAAAACTAAGTCAAATGAGTAAAAAATTGCAGGAGTCATGTTCATTAGAAGACAGGTTAAAAAGACACATGTCAGAGCTTTTAGTACAAAATTTTCTCAAACAAAGCTTCAGCTTGTGTCCTGGGAATCACAGCCATAGCAAATCCAAAGTCTTAATGATGATGCAGGACTTGAAGTACAAAAAGAAAAAAATACTTTTGTTTCAAGAGTCTGAGGTAGTTGATCAAAGTCAGAAGGCTGCTTCTAATCCTGCCCAACACTATTTGGAGAAAGGGGGCCTGTAGTATGTTGCCTATTCATAATCTGAGATATTCAAGATACTTAAATCCTGTCCCAAAAACAAGAAAACACTCAAATATGCAAGTAATTTTGTCATAGAAGAAACATAGACAGTCTAATCTCAGGAGGGCAAATCAATGGTTTAGTTGTGTGCCAAAGCTCTTAATTAGTGTATACATTTATTTGGAAAAATACTGAAAAACAAAGCTCAGGAAGAAGGAGTGTCCAGGCTGGCAATAGTTAACCAGAAACAAGAAACATTTCCTTCCTGAAAAATGGAACAAATGTTTCAAATCCTGAAGCACACTGGGTAACACTTGCTGGTGATTGTAAATGAATTAAGAACAGTGTCTAAAAACATTCAAACTTTTCCTTGAGTCATTTATATTTGGAGTTCAATCTTGCTTAGCAGTACTCATTTAAGACAAATTTATTGGATTCTAAAGAAGTGCTTCAATGCCATTTGTAAAAAGTGTTCCTGATTTGAGTTAAAAAGAGACCATCTCAGTTGCAGAGAGAAAAAAAAATGCTGCGTCATATTACACATTTTAATCTCCTTTCCAATTCTTTGACACTTTTTCCATCAGAAGTCTACCACGAAATTCCTTTGCAAAGGAGGTCTCAATCAGGATATGTAAAATCCTGCCATTGTACCATTTTAATAATGCATATAGGAAGGCAACATTCTCTGCCCCCTTTTTTAATTTAAAAAAACCCCAACAACTCAGTTCTTACACAGCAGAGCTTTTTCTGTTATTCAACCAAACAATTAGACACATGCACACCTCTACAAAGTTTTGCTTGACTTGAAGATAGAATAAAAGGTTAATTAAACAGCCTAAAGGAGCAACAATCTTTTACTTTCTTTTTGTCACTAGTCAAGCAAAAACCCAGTTTAATTGCTTCATATGATCAGAGAAACAAAACTTTTTTCCATTTCTGTTTCTGCAGAATTTTAACAATCTAAGATAAATAACAGTTCTCATGTAAATATTTAGATTCTTATTCCAATTTGCCATCTTCAGGAGAGACCTTATAGCAAACAGCCCTTTCTGTAGTTGCAAATATTGCACAGTCATATTTAGGGAAAGAAAAAAAAAAGAAAAGAAAAAGAAAAGAAAAAGAAAAGAAAAAGAAAAGAAAAAGAAAAGAAAAAGAAAAGAAAAAGAAAAGAAAAAGAAAAGAAAAAGAAAAAAAAAAGAAAAAGAAGAAGAAGAAGAAAAAGGAGAAGAACAAGAAGAATAACAAGAAAAGAAAAAAGAAAAAGAAAAAAAAAAAGGAAAAGGAAAAGAAAGAAAAAGAAAAAAAAAAGAAAAGAAAAAGAAAAAGAAAAAGAAAAAGAAAAAGAAAAAGAAAAAGAAAAAGAAAAAGAAAAAGAA